>VXBQ01011267.1:266365-327131 GCA_013400175.1 Phainopepla nitens | reverse complement strand
GCCCTGCTTCCAGGCTGGAGCAGCCTGTCCTTGGAGTACTGCACCCCTTGGAAGAGAGACTCACACCACAGCAGTTTTGGGAGAACTGCGTGGCCGTGAGGGACTCATGTTGCAGCAGTTTTGGGAGGACTGCTGCTCTTGAAATTAGAATCATGCTGGAGAAATTCACAGAGAACTGTCTCCCATGGGAAGGACCCCACAGTGCAGCAGAAGGAGGACTCCTTTCCCTGAGCCAAGCAGAAGAAAACCTTGGGTGATGAACTGACCCCAAAACCCCCACGCCCTGTCTCCCTGCACTGTTGGTGGGAAGGAGGGAGGGGCTGGGGGGAAAAGGTGTTTGTAAGGGCTTTTTTTACTTCTCATTATCCTCCTGTGATTCTGGTAGTAATAAATTCACTTTGTATCTCTAAGCTGAGCCTGTTTTGCCCTTGGAGTGTTTTTTCCCCATCTTTAACTCATGAACTCTCCATTAAATTTCTCTCTCCTCTGCCCAGCTGTGGCAGGGGAGGGTGAGTGAGTGGCTTTTGAGAGTGCCTGGTGTTTGCCTGGCATCAAACCATGACAGTTTTCGGTGGAGATGCTGGGGAGTCATGAGGACTTTGAGATAAGATATTAATTGGGAGAAATAACAGGCAAAACAAATACTAAACCTTATAATCAAATGAAATTATAGTGGACAATTTGTGTTGTAATTGAAGGGTCCAGCAGCAGATTTCGTGTAAGTTGTCCAATTTTTTTCTGTGTTGTGATGATGTTAATTTTGGATTTGGCGTGGGCAACTTTTCTTCTGTTTAGTTCAGTTGCTTTTGTGTTGCTCTAAGTGAAGATTGTATGTTGAATGTTGATTTTAATGATAATTCTTAAATATGTGATTCACAACAGTGAGGGGTGGAATTGCTTTGGGGGATTATAAACTCCTGGGCAAAGAAACATAGCATTGAATCGATATATCACATTCTCTACCACCCACCGGCCTCTGGGAAGACTAAAAGATATAACAGGCTGCTGAAAGCTATGTTAAGGGCATTAGGTAATGGGGCATGGAAACACCAGGATGCAAACTTAGCAGAAGCCACTTGGCTGGCCAACACTACGGGATCTGCTAAGAGCCCTGCTAGTCGTTAATGTATGTTCGGTGTAGAGATGGTTTAAGGGTATAGCTTAAGCTGCATGTGTGGGTAAGAAAGAATTCCAGTGATGAGCAATAAAGACAACGGAAGAGTTGGAAGATGCACAGATTTTGTGGGATCTGAGTATGACACAAATGGTATGGGATAAGGGGTGGAGATTGTGTTGGGCCTGACTGAGGCAGAGTTCACAGCCCTCCCAGTGCTGTGCTTTGGGTTGGTAGCTGGAAGGGTGTTGATAACAGACCAGTGTTCTGGCTACTACTGAGCAGAGCTGTGCCTCTGACATTCCTTCCCCATCAAGGGGCTGGGAATGGCTGAGATCCTGGGAGGGGACACAACCAGGCCAGCTGACCCAAATTAGCCAAAGGGACATTCCATACCATTGGATGTCAGCTCAGATATATGAGCTAAGGGAGAGAGGAGGAAGGGAGGGCATTTGTGATTCTTCAATGTTTGCCTCCTGGAGGAGAGCCGAGGCCCTGCTTCCCAGGATGTGTGAGAGCATCACTGCTGATGGGAAGCAGAGCTTGACTTTTCCCCTCACTTATGGACGCACAAACTCTCGCTTGTTTCTTTTTTTCACTGTAATAAAACTGCCTTATCTCACCCTGCTGGCTGTTCTCCACCTTATTCTCTCCCCTGTCCCACTGGGAAAGGGAGGGATGGAGAAACTTGGTGGGCACCTGGCACCCAGCCAGGGTCAACCCACCACAAATCTTCAACAACCACTTCTTGAGACTCTAAAGGCTTATTCATCCTGGAATATCTTCAACTTGTTAACCTCACAGGTTGCTTAGAGACAAAAAAATAGCGTGGGGTTGCAATGACCTTCCAGGCTGATCAAAGAACGAGCAGAATTAGATTTTTCCCTTCCATCTAGAGGCTGTTTGATTGAAGCTGACGGCTTCATACTGAATTGGAGAATGTCACTTCAGAAAAGGTTGGATCCAAGATTTCAAGTGATGCAGATCTTCCCCTTTGCCTAAGAAGGTCAATGCAATATCTAGTTATCTACCTCAAAATCAAAAAATGCTCTTTTCTTGCCTCTTCTCCGTGACTTGAGCAGACTCATATTGGCAGATGCTTCCCACATCTGTAAATTTCTACAGACCCTCTTTTAAAAGTGAAAGAAAACCCAATTTTTCATAAGGCAAACAGAAGTCTGTCAGCTGTTGTGTTTTTGAACCTCGCATAGCCATGTGGTTGGGACTTTCCACTTTAGGGCAACACCTCTCTTGTCTGCTCAGATTAATACACAGATAACAAAAGAGGTGTGAAGGGAATCTGAAAGCTCCTTTTTCTGAGTGACTTCTGGGGACAAATGCTGGCAGCCTATAGAACAGCTGGGAGCTGCAGAAAGAAGAGTTGCTTTTATCATGACTGTGCTGGGTGGCATAATCAGAGGGTTTGCCATTTAATAAAGAATTAACTTAGTTATTAATTAGCATATAAATCCCTTAAAAGTTTTATTTCATCAATAATTCATCCAGTTTTCATAGACTCCGATTCTTTGTCTCACTGAGGGATTGCAGACTCTTTTCTTCTCTCTCCCCAACTCTTCATTCATTTATTTCTTCCCTCCTTTATTTTCTTTCCTTCTCCTGTCCCTCTCCTTGAATTTTATTTCTCCTGGTTGGCTCTGTTGCCCTCCATAAACAGTCAGGAGGTATCACTGACTGTTAGTCAGAAAGAAGACAATCGAGCTTGATTTCTGAAATTTATTTGGAGGCACTTCATCACACTCATGCACATTTAGGCAGAGAGAGAGAGAACAACAGCGCAGGAACTTGAGTAGAGCACATAAAAATGGAGCAGGATGGTTAAAATATTGATTGGGATGGAACAAAGGGGATTGAGAGGGAAAGACAGAGAACTACGAGACCCATAAATAATCTTTGACAAAACAGCTTTAATTTGCCAAGCAGAGGAAGACTTGCACAGCCAAATGAAGCTTTTTAATAGATGAATGGGATTGAAAGAAGAAATACTGGAAACAAAGAGGTCTGGGCCAAATAAGTCTTGCACAGCTACAGTTTGCAAAGTATCTGGAAAAATGCCACAGGGTGGGAATGGGCCTTTGTTCCAAAGGGAAATTAAGCATATGTTATAGGTGAGTTAGTAGCAAACAATACTTTGGGAAGATAACTTTGTGAGACTACTGGAAAATGGAGGAAAATGATAGCTTGATTAGGGGGCCAGGGTTATGTCAAACATCTGAGGCAGAAGAGCTTTCGATAGCTTCCAATTCAAAGCCTAGAGGGCCTTAACCAGAGGGTGGGGCTCTGGGAAGGATCCCTTTGCTCTAGGAGAGAAACACCTTGATCATGTTGGTGTCCTCTTCCTCTAGAAGTCATTGGAGTAGACAAATAGGCTGTCCTCACTGTCTCCTGACCCTGCTGAACTTGCACAAATATGTCCAAAAGGGAAATAATCTGCTTATTCCAAGGAGAGAAATTTCAGAAAGGTATAAATTTTGGGCTGAGAATAAACTTGCCATGGCAATTGACATATATGGATGCATGCAGGGAGGTCAGAGCTTAGCAAGCCCTCAGCAGGCTGTGAGACAAGGAATGGTAGCAAGGATGTCAGCAGCGTCCAGTGGGAAATCTGAGCTTGGCTCACATCCTGCACCAGCCACTCAGGAGCAACACTTGCACACCCAAGGGCTGTGGGAAACCAGATTAAGAGAGATATCAAGATGCCAAAATAAAAATCCCTGATGGTGTGGCAGAGAGGTTTAAGCTTGCCTGCCAGCTTGAGCTTCACAGACACTGCTCTTATCCATGCAACACTACAACCACAGGTGGGCAAATGTTATCCCTGCCTGGCCAGGTTGCATCCCCCACGGGCACAGAAAAAATTCATGGTTCTCTGCACTAGTCTGAGCAGCTCCTGGTCCCCAGGGAGGTGTCTGCCCTATTTCCAGCTCTGGGACTTCTCAGATGACAGCCCAAAGGTCCTGTCCTGGCTTGCCAAGCCCTGTCATCTGTACCAAACAGAGCGTGGCATTTCACACAGCCTGCTTAAAGCAGGGGTGTGTGAGACCACACAGGGGGAGTGACCCCTCCCCACAGAGCACACAGGCTGTGGCCCAGCCGAGTGAAACTGAGGTGTGTCTTTGCAGAGGATATCTGCTCTGACTCCGAGGAGGTGGCTCTTCCAGGGGCCAGAGCCCCAGCTCCAAGGATTCACTCACAGCACAGCTTTTCCCTGCCTCCTGCTCGGCTAACCAGGGCAGCAGCAGAGCGTGAAGCGTGCTCAGGGTGGCTTTGGGAGCACAACACACTGTGAAGAAAGGGCACCCAGGATGGAAAAATCCCAGCTGCCTATAGCTGAGAGGATCCATCCCTAGTTTTTCCTGACTTTTGGCCCGCTGCAGGCAGGAAATTTCTTGTTTAAATTCTGACCTGACAAAATCACTTTGGGAGTTGTTTATCAAAAGGGATTTTTTTCAGGAGGAATTTATTTTGCAGTGACAGGAAGATGCCATTGCATGCCCAGCCAAGTTTATTTGGAAAGGCTCATTTGCTATGAATCAAAGCATCTTTTTCTCTTACCATAGGCAGAAAAGTCTGTTCCAGAAGCAAACTGAAGCTTTTTCTCTCTTTTGCACTACACCAACTCTCCTGACATCCATGCCTAAGCTCATTAGCCAGGCCTTATGAATTTCAGGGCAGAAAGAAAAGCCAGAAGTCTGAGTTGTAGTGCAGTAAAGTCCGCATTTTTAGGGCTGGCCAACAAATCAAAGATCAAAAATTAAGCTCATCAATTCATGAGAAATAAATGTGTGAATTTGCCTTCCTGTCTTGCAGAGCATCATTTGGTCACTCTTAGAGGAAGGATAAGATTAAGTAGATCTAGATATGTGTGTGTGTGTGCGCTATATCAACTGCTGTCCTCCAAGAGGACTGGGCAAGGGCCAGCAGAAGGCTCCAGAGGGCTTCACAAGAAGGACATGTCCTCTGAGCCTCTTTTTTTAATAAGAAAATTGAGTTTTAGAGAGAAACTAATGCATCATGTGCATGATGATGTACATGCATCAACAGCATGCATATGCACCTATAAACATATGTTTAAGAGAGAGAGGGATGTATACCTAGTGCCAACACACAGGGCTGCCTCTGTAAGTTCCACCATCACCTTCACAGTTTTGGGAATGTGGCTGCTGCCTGAGATTATTGGGAGTTAATTGCTTGCTTGATACAGGACACAGCTGCAATTAATAGAAGTTGGACGTGTTTTTAGGGAGGAAGAAATGGTCTGGGAGTTTTATGTGTCCCAGGAGGGGCAGGTGAGGATGTGGTGGAGCCTCTGGCACTGTGTGTCTCACTTTGGATGGTGCTGAGCTGAGGGTACTGACAGCAGCTTTGTACTGTTGAATTATTCAGGAGTCCTTCACAGATGGCTGCAAGCAAGGGAGGTCTGGGAGAAAGTTTAGAAGAAAATGCTCAGTATTCAAGGAAAAAGTTGAGAATAAGCCAGATTTTCAAAGGACTTCAGGCCAGTAAAGGGTGGAAGGCCATCCTGGTGGGTACATGGGCTGTACAGAGAAGGCAGCTTTGCCTGGTTACTGAAAATCATTGCAAGTGAAACTTTACGAAAGTGAAAAACCTTATCCATAAATTAATCAAACCAAATAAGGTGGACGAGACCAAGTTAAACACTGGTGAGATCAGAGGAAAGCCATATGTTGTAATAAAGCATTTATGTGGCACCTGTGATAGTGTTATGGGGCTGTTCAGACATCTCTGAAGAGGTGACATTTATTTATCAGTATAGCAGAGCTTCTACACAGGTTGTAGATTAGGCATGTCCCTTCCCTCAGCCACAGGACACATATATTTTTCTTTCAGATGTGTGAAAGAAGCCATAGTAATGCACCAAAGTGACACTCAACCTGCTGCTTGGACAAAGGGCTAGAACTGATGTCCCCAGGAACTTTCCAGAGGTGTTTCCCAAGAGAAAGAAAGCTTTTAAGGCCTAATAACTCTCAGAGCTGCTAGGACAGTACTTGTGTATAAACAGTGAAAACAAAACACAGTGCTGGGGCCTCAAAAAAAGACACCTTTCCCAGAAGCAGCTCATCATCTTCCTCCTCAAGAGGCACCTGAGCCAGGCAGCTGTGCATAGCACAGAGGGGTTCACAGTTAACACAACCCCATCAATGCCACCAAAGGCCCTCTGGGACACATCCCAGTGAGCAGCTGGCTGCCCTGAGCAGCGTGGAAGACTACCTCAGCAGGGTCCTCTTGTACCCTTTGAAATCCAGAGGCCCCTTCAAGGACAGGTGGCAGGTATTTAATGGAAAGTCGTATGTCAGAGACAACCTATGAGTGAAGCACACAATGCTTAAGGATTATCCCATCTGTTTATCAGGATGTCTGCTGTCTGCCAGAAGACACCAGGAAAGCTGTTTGGCTGGTTTTTTCACTACTGCTTTTCTCTATTATCCTGCTCAGAGCTTTTGCTTCTCCTTTTTTTTTTTTCCAGCTCTGCTGCTCTCAGGAGTGGAAAAGCTTAAGAAAATCTGGCTTTAGGGCCATGTCTGGTCATCAGGACTGTGAGCTGATGTTGGAGAAGGCAAAGCATTTGTTACATTTTCTCTGAGGCCTTCAGGAAAGCAACAGCTCTGTGTTGCCAGCGGCAGAATTATGACCTGACAATGCAGATGCCAGCAAAGTCTGGCAGGGAGCTGAAAGCTTCAACAGCCTGAGCTGGTCTGGGATGTGCAGGGCATATCCATCTTTGAGGAAGAGCCACTAAAGCATGTTCACACCAAATTTCAGTTTTGATGAACAATGGATTTGCAGGCAGCAAGCACAGCATCCAGAAGTTCTCAAGCAGCACTAATTGTAATAAGCTTTCTTTTCTTTAGTCACCTGGTGTTTTTCAGGCAGAGCATTAAGGAAACTTACCCTGTGACAGTGTTCCTGCTGTGACTTTAAATGTCCTCATTATCCAAATGACAAGAAGGGTAAGAAATTGTGCTGTACCTCAGTATGCCACAGGATGCATTTATGCTTAATTTTTTTTTTTTCAGTTCTCAAATTGAAGTAAGCCAACACCCTCCTAGATTATCTTGTGTCTTGAAGATACAGACTGAGAAGAAACATCTAAAAAGTGTCTACTTTGTTAACCTGTCAGCTCAAGAAATAGGGCTAACTTCAAGAAATAGCTCAAGCAACTTCAACACGGACTACATCATTTTTAGAGATTTCCAAACCAGGGTCAAATCTTGGTACTGTCCAAGAAAACACAGCATGCTGGATCCAATTGCCTAAGAGGTATGAGGCTGCTGCGGCTCTACACCCTCATCTCCAAATTGTAGTAAGAAAATTCCAAACTCCAAAACATTTTTGCAGTAGGCACATGCCCACAGACTGCGTTTCTTTATCACAGAATCACAGACTCTTCTGGGTTGGAAGGGACAAGGATCACGGAGTCCAGCTCTTTCGTGAATGCCACCCTTGGTCCCACAGCCCCTGTGTCCTTGCTCCTAGGGACTGCTACACCCAGAGCTGATCCCAGAGACACCCACACCCCCTCACACACACACACACCTTGCTCCCAGTCCTGTTTTGGCTGGATCTCAGCTCACTATCACCCACACTCACTCCAGTCACACCCTGACCCCATGGCCAGCTCCAGTGCTGCACTCACACCCATGCAAGTGCCCACAGGAGACAGCCTCCTGCCTAGAGAAGGGTTAGAAAGCCATTTAACAGGGGCAGAGGCCAAGCTGTGCTGCCTGGGTGCAGAGCACACCCAGAAGAGTGCATCGACCAGCAAATTGTTTACATGACTGTCCCTTTTGTTCCCTTACCCCTCTACTCTCCCATTCCTGCTCCTCCCCAAAAAAGTACCACCATCCTGCTCCTGCCTCTTCCTCCCTTTGGTTTGCCACTAAGCATCCCACAAGTCCTGTGCAATTCCAAAAACCTTCTTCCTTTGCATCCCATAACATGGCTGCCCTCAGTGTGAGAGGTGATCTGGAGAGCTGCTGGGTTCCACTTCTGGGTACTGGGACTGATGGCAAAGACTCTTCAGTCCTTGGAGGTTTCCTGGCATCCTGCAGGGCATTTGGGACCAACCAGGTGTTTAGAACAGTGCTGCAGTGCATCTCTGGTGCTTCCCAGACATTTTCCTTGTGCTGAAATGGGAAAAGGTGTCTACTGCCTTGCTGCCTCTCTCCCCACAGCACCTCATCCATCTCCAGATTGCACAGCAGTCTCCCCAGCAGCACTGCCAGCATTAGCCCACCTCTCCTGGCTGATGAATTTGATGCAGCTAGCCCTATTTAGGATAATGCTGCCTAGTGGAAGATGGATATGTTTGTCCTGCTTGGAGCTGGGTGTTGTAAAAACCAGGCTCAAGCACCCATTCAGCGCTGCCATCTCCCTTCACCCTAAACTGTGTGTGCCACTGGATCTCACTGCACTCTGGTCTCCTCTGCAGAACCACCCAGGCAACTCACCTGCCTGTAAATCAGCCATATCCTGGTCCATGCTGGTTTTACCCTAGAGACTTGTGGTGCTCTAGCCTTGCCTGCAGAGAGGAGACCCAGTAGTGGGGTTTCTGTGGCAGACAGGTTGGTATTTCTCTGGCTGCAGAATGATAAAGGTGCTTTTCAGATACTGAGTGCTTCAGTGCCCTTTTGGGACAAAATACTGAAGAGCAATGGTGCAGCCATGGGGGCAGAGCAAAGCTGATTAGATGGCCTAAAAACTAGAAATGTGCAGGCTTTGTTTTCAAAGCATGCCTGTTCCATCCCTGCTATTCCTTATTCTAAGTTTTGATGTAAAGATTTGATGTCCAGTCATTTTTCTCTCAACAAAAGCTCTCCAGAAAATACTAATCTTCCTCTTCACCCTCTCACTAAATTTCATTGGAGATAAAGCATAGCTTCTCTATGGAGTTTGCCTCCCTGGCACAGAATTTTTTTGTGTTTGTTTTTAAAAAGAACTGAGCAAGGATTTTGTTGGATTAACTGGCTTTATCACAATAAAAGCCTTGAGTAGCTCTAATTGTATACTTGGCTTTGTTTACAACCATTATATCAGCTTCTCTTTTCTCTGTAATTTATTTTCCAGTGTTGTTATCCAGCACACGTTTGTGTGATTTTTTTTTTTTCCTAAATGGGCTGAATGTTTCACAAATGCCTGATGTTGTTGCTGTGCTAATTCCTTGACTCAGTTTTCTGTGTCCTGTACTGCTGTCCTTCTCACATCCCTCAGTAAAAAATGGAGAAGCAGAGCCCTACCTGTTTTTAGAGCTCTGAGTGGCAGGTTGGAAGCAGCACAAAGAATGCAGAGGATGGATTTCCCAGACTTTGTGCCAGCAATAGCCCATTCTTTTTTCTGTTGAAATGAAAACTTTCCTCAAACTCTAACAGAGGATTTCCAGAAGTGGAAACCACTGGATACAATTTTGTGTTTTTGTTAAAAGGCCATTGTGGCATTCCTTTAAGTCTAGAAATATGTCTAGAATTGTGAAGACAGCGTGGGTCTTTATTGTGGGATTCCCCTTATCTGGTATATTCACATGGATGAATTAATCTTAAATATCTTGGTGTTAATTTGAGTGTGTAGCAAAATGTATGAGAGTGTCTAAATATAGAGAGACATCTGTAGATACAGATGCATAAATATATTATTTCTTCTCATTTTTTTGAGCAGGGAGGAATGAGAATGAAGACATTTGACTTTTCTGTTCCAGTCATAAAAACCCACAAGGCCTGGTGGTCTGGATAGTGTCAGTTTTACGAGCAGAATTAGATTTGATGTGTATATTTCTGTCCTGAAGATCAAGACCCTAAGAAGACTGCAGGTCTGAGCTCTGAGTCAGCTCCTCGTACAGTAGATCTCTTAGCAGTACAAATAGCTGATAAAGACTGAGACAGGAGGAGGGGGAAAAATCTCCTTAGCGGAGAAGAATTAAGTGAGTGTAAGGCTTTTACCACAGCCTTCTCTTTTCTTTTTGAAACTGCACCCTCCCTGTTCAATTCTTGCATAGACCTCTAAGTTCTCTAAGGCACTAAATGAACATAGCACCTTGATACCTCCCCACAATTTCACAGAATGTTCCTCACCAATTTTCAGTTCTGTACTAAATGCAAGAGGTTTCTGGAAGAAAGTATTTCTCCTTGTCTTTATTCCATGCCCTGTTTCCCCCTTTCAGGGTTCCTATCGGTCTTGCAGAACCTGAACACTCAAGAACTCGGCTGAAGAATCTCCTCTCCTACATACAACTACCACTTTTAGTCTCAGACTAAAATGTGATGCAGGCCAGCTCCTGCCCTTGTGGAGCTGGAAATGGGAAGAATGGGATGTAAATCACTCCAGATGGTTTGGAACACACAAAACTGGCAATCCTTAAAGAGTCAGACATCCTCTAAGGAAATTGGGTAAACAGCTAATGTTCCTCTAGGGCACTGAATCCTCTTCCAAAGCTGGTTTTCCTTGTGGCACGCATCTTCTCGTCCCCCTTCTAGCAGAACATATTTTTAGCTGATGAATTCCAGGACCCTCTTTCACAAAGCTCTGGGGACCATGAGCTGCCACAGAACTTTAAACTGGAGATATGTTAAGTGCTGGGGAAAGCTCAGGGGAAGCTCCCCGTGACTCCTGCCTTTTGAGATGACAAACTTGTGTGTTTAAACACTCCCAGACCTCCTACGTAATTCATTCATTTTCTCATGCAGACACATAAATAGGATTTTGGGTGATGCACAGGCACATCAAAGTATATCAGAGGGCAAGACAGACCCAAGGCTCCATTTGTAGACCTGGATGAAAACCCAAGTCTGGAAAATGGATGAAGGACTGCACTGCTTTTCTCTCCTCAGCCTGGACGGATCATCTCTGTCTATGAATCAAAGTATTCAGTACATTAAAAAGTCCCAGAATTGTAGCAGAGCAAGTAAATATTGCTGTGAAGGTTGCTTACACTTAGACATGGTCCCAGGAAATGTCAATTCCAGCCTGAACCCTTACAGTAGTGAAAAAAGAAAGTACAAATAATCACTAATTTTCTGGAGAAAATGATAGGCAATAAAAATACTCCCAAAGCTCACAGCACACTGTAAAACCTGACAGATAAGAAAATGCATGCATTAATCTGTCAAGCAACTCATGTTACAGCAGGGAGAAAACATCAAGCAACTACCTCCAGTACTTTGGGAGAAATGGCAAACACAAGCAGCAGAAACCTCAATTATCCTGCAGCTTCCATGAAATCTGTTCAGCTTGGTCAGCCACGCTAAACACAGGAGAGGACTGAATGAGCAAAGCTGGACAGAGTGATTGCAGCTTAATTCAAGAAGTGTCTGAGCCTTAAAATACTTATGTAGGTTTACCTCTTTGCCTACAAAGCTCCTGTGAATGTTATCCAGCAGTATTTCCTGCTTTTAGCTTTTCTGGCAAGGCTGCAATCATAATAAAAGTTTCCATGTCAGAAGGAAACCGAAAAGTGGTGAAGTATGCAAAGAGGGGGAAAGAACAGTAATTCAGAGGTTTATTTTTAAGTTCATAAGTTCATTCTTACCTATTTCTTTAGTAACAATTTTAACTATTTCCAGTTTATCTGATCTCAAAACTCATTTGGCAGCAGAAATACTATAATCTCAGAGGAGAGAAAAAAGCAACAAACAGATGGTTTTAAAGGAAGAGCTGTTCAACTACTGTATTCTGTCAGCCTGGGCACAGTTGCATTGTTACCTGGGCAGGAGGGCTGGAAGGTGTGTGTGACTTTCTTCTTCCCCAGTCAGGTTGAGAGAGGATCAGAAGAGAAACTTTTGGAGCAGTCAGGTTCCCCCATGCAAACACACAGAGCTCTGAGCTCGGATCTCGAGGAAGAACCCCCAATGATAGATTGCAGAACAGCAGAGCAATCTGATAGTTGCTTCCTCTAAATAGCAACCACGTATTTCCCTGTGGGGCAGAGGGCCCAGGGGCTCTGCTGGTTCACACAGACGTGCTAGCTGTTCTTATTTGGGTAGCTACTCGTCAGGTAATCCCCAGGCTGGCTGATCTTAGTTTGAACCCTGTACCTCAAAACTCCTGCACTCAAAGGATTTACTTCCAGTGTGGGGTTGCAAAGGGGGTTTTTTGGCTGTTCAGGGCTGAACTCTCTGAGGGGGGAGAAAGGGAACCAAAGAGAAAATTGTGAAGAGCACAAGCTCACCCATCAGCTGCAAAAGAAGCCACTTCAGCCTCTGCAGTGCTCATGAGGCAGAGGGTTTTCATCCTTCATTGCTGGAGACTCCCTTTTACTCCTTACCATCTGTGCTTAACCTGCATGGTTTCTGACTCCTGCCACAGAAAACTGGATGACACTGCTATTTCACTTCATTGCCAGTTTCTATTGTGGTATTTGTCTCTCTCAGATGATGCATTCCTATGACCAAGGCAAACAGAGCAGCACAAACCTCCTCTTTCTGTGTGCTGCCTGTGCTGGGTGCAGATGGCCACACATTGTACTAAGCAGAGGAGTGACAGTGCTGAACAGCAAGAGCCACTGTCTCTGGCTCACATGCTGCAACAGAGATGATCAAAAGAGCAGAAACTGAACTGAGTTTGTCCTTTTCCAGTCAAAGTGACTGCTTGAAGGACTCTGTCTTACTTTTGTATTTCGCCTTTCACTCAACCACGAGAACCACTTGACTTCTGTGGAACAGAAGTTGGCCCCGTACAAGGCACTGCAGTGAGGAGCCCCCTTTTTATACAAGCTCTGGAAAAATCAATCAGTCAACAGATCTCTTCAGTCAACAGACGAGAACCAGGCATCCAGCCCCCAGAAATCTACAACATGCAATTCTACCCACAGCATCCTGAAAGCCAAGGAGAGTAGGGAAATGCTGGGGAGAAGCAGGCACCAAGACCACCAAGTGACCCAAGCTGGCTGCTATGTGGATGACTGCTCTGCTGTTACCAGTGACTCTTGCACAGCATGTGCTTCCTAGGGTACCTAAACACTCTTGACAGCCCACCTTGTCAAGATGTGATGCTGTTTAACGTAGCCCTGACAGCTTCCTGGCTTTGCCTTCTCTCTATTTTCATTTTAGAGCACGTTCTCACTAATAACGGTGGCTGAGATATGTGTTCTCATTATGAATGAAAAACTGCCCTCCAAAAAAACTAATCAAGCAGTACATTCTTGCCTGAAGCAGCATTTTAATGGAAGAAAAGCTTTATGTGTTCATTACTAAATACCATCTCTGTACAGTTGCATACTGTTTCCATTAATAGACTTCTCTAACACCCAGCCATGCCAATAAATGTAATTTTTTCACTGTAGTGAGAACACGGGGACAATTTGGAGAGATGCTGGTCAGTTTCCCATTCCTATAAAATACATTGAAAAACAAAAAAAAGGAAATCCCTTCTATTCCTTATCACTCTACTCTTGTCCTTCCACCACAGAATAGTGGATTTTCCAGACTCATATGCTCACATTCACAAACCTGCTTCCTAATTAACACTCAGAGAAATGTAAAGCAATATGGTGATGCTGTCTGCAAAGGAGCTCATCATCTAGGGGAACTGAGGATTGTTTCCAGCTGTGAACAGAAATGCATCAATCTCTTCTTCCTAACACCAGCCAAAGCTACTTGCTGGCAGGGTAGTTTTATTTATAGCCATTTTGTGACTTGGAATGTGCTGGAAGATAGTAAAAGTGTAAGAGTGAAATACTTGATTCCCTCTAGTGAAGGAATTCTCCTTCTAGAGAGGAATGGGAGAATTCATTCACCCTGCCACATCCACCAAGCTACTCTTCTTTCTGATTCTGGCCACGGCTCCTTCTCTCTTCCACCTCAGAAAAGAAGTGGTCCTTGGCCCTGGCAGCGAGGCACTGAACAGGAGTGTGAGCTTTGGCCCACAGCACCCCATCCTCTCTCCCAGCCCTTGGCTCCCTCCTAGCTACAGACAGACCAGAGCTAACCCAGGAGGCACTGACAGGGCTAAATTTAGAGCAGCAGCATGCAGCGAGATGCAGCGGTGCTCCTGGTGCCTGAGACCTTGGCTTGGCAGCTGCAAATGACAGTGCTGCACCTGCCTGTTCCCAACTGTGAAGCTTCAGCCCTCCCAGCCCCTGAGCAGGGACATCCTCTTTCCTCTTCAGCCAGCCCAATGTCCCCTTGTTGCTGCCCAGGACACTGTCATGGACTGGCACAGGAGCTGCACAGAGGGTGCTGCCTCCTCCTCCCCTCTTTGCCCAGCAGACACACTTTAGTCCTGCAAACACAAGAGAATCAGCAGCTCCCAAAAAGGGATTTCACTTTTTCTTCCGACAGCCAGTGGCCCCAAATGAAATATTTCAGCTGTCGGTGCCACGTGGGATGGCAAATTGCAATAATGCTTTCTAGGACATCCACGTTGCAGACTTGTTTGTGGCACACAGCTACACTACAACTTAGCCAACTTGTAAATTAGAAATTATGGCTTTACTCTTACTGATGACACCCTCCCACCTTGTGATAGATGTGTCTTTGCACTAGAAAAAAACAAGCTACAAATGAATAGCTAAAAAATAAATTTAATAAGGAGTTGAAAAATTGTTTTAGCTTTTTAAATACAGTCTGTATATTAAAGAAAATAGACTCTGACTAAGGTGAGCAGCTGAGGAAGCTACATAAGCAAACTAAAAAAGCTCAGAAACTGAATGAAGGAGAGGGTACCAAATGGTCATGGCTCTTACATATCTCAGGGCCAAAACTGGCCAAATCAGACAAGTCTTCACATACTGAGCTCTGAGGTACTATGTCTTTGCTGTTGTGGTATTTTAAAAAAAAAAAAATTGTAAAACTGGAAATACAGAGTGAGGAAAGGAACTTCAGTTCATCTGAATTTCTTAATTCTCACAGTCTGGTACCGCTTAGCCTTAGCAGATGGCATAAAGCAGGATGCATCACAAGGAGGAACTCACTCACTGGGGATCAATTGTGCAAAGGCACACCTGACTTTAAAAATATCCTAACCTGATAAGTGCTTAGAGCCATTTTAAGCTTGAGGCACAAAAAGAGGTGTTTGATTGTGTTGTAGTGAAACTCATCACCCCTCCCACAGCCTGTCTGCAGCTAATCACTGCACACTCTGATTTTTCATGGCATGATATAGGAAACCTGCTTGAGGTTCTGTCTGAAAGGAAGTTTTCAGCACTTGTGGAAACTATTTTCTCAGACAAGACCACTTGCTAATTTCAATTCACAAATATTTTCTGGCTCCCTGAAGCCCCTTTCCTTTTGACCAGTTTACCACTGATTAAAGTTTCTCTGCTCAGATATCCCAAACTGCCCCACAGGCAGCAGAAAGAAGGAATGAGACGAAGTTCAAACCTGTCTCTGCAAATACTCTCTCTGAAGGGAGGGAAACTGGCAATCTATGTTGGACCTGCCAGAAAGCTACCTGAAAAAACCAGAGCTAGAAAAACAAGTGTGGTTAGAGCTGGCTCTGGGGAAGAGCTTGATCTTTTCCAAGAATTTTTGCCAATATTGCCAGCAGGAGGAATGAGAAGCAAATACAGCAGGACATTTCAATAGAGAGAGGGATAGTGATGGCAGCCTGAAAGTCTGTTGGTCCTTCTTTGACATTTCCTAAACAAAATATTACTGATTTCTATCAAAATATATTTTCTTTTTAATAGTACATGTGAGTTTTTCTCTCCAAAACACTGGAAGGAAAGAATATTAAAACATAAAAGATTATCTTGACTTCACATTGTAAAATGAAAATCTATGCAAAACTGCAGCCAGTCAGGAAGGCAAATCTATGAGATTGTTCACAACAAAATTTGCCTGTTATGAGAGACAATCCTCAAGCAGGAAAAAAAAATAAAAACAACCCAGCAAAGAATTAAATGGAAATGGGGACTGATAGAGGTGAATTCAAAGGCAGGTCCTTATTTCCCCCCCCCAGCCAGGCCAGGAAAATGCTGGGAAGAAAAACATCCAGCACAACTGACACTACTATAATTTCTCTCTCTCTCATTACTCTTCTGGATCACAGCAGCCTGGGCAGATTGTGGGCTGACACCAGTATGTCCATCCATAACTCTTCCCTGTGCCAAGGATTTCTAATGCTCCTCCCTGTGTTCTGCAGCCCTGCTTTTCCTGGACTGGGGGACAGCCACCAGGATCTGCAAGTCAGGGCAGAGAGGCAGAACTCACGAGCCCCTGGGATGTGCAAACACAGTGTGACCAGCAGGAAAAGCACATACAGAGCATTTTGAACCTGTCATCCAGGGCCAGCTCTAACATCACAACTGTCTTCTTGGAGACGTGACCTAAAAGGTGTCATGAATCCGTGCTCTTGATTCCCCTGTGCACATAGAGCAGAGATTCTCAGTTCTTTCTGCATGTTCTGGTCGTGTTCTTTCTCAAGTCTTTGTGGAAAAAACAGAAGAATTGGATAAAAAGCAGGACTCACAGTTAGAAGCCCTCTTGAGACCTCACCACACTCTGTTGGCAGGCTTGGTACAACCTCTGGCTTCTTCCAGGAGTATCTGATTTTCTAATTTCCAAGAAAAAACCCTAGTCCTGCATCCCTAGCTGAGATTGCTCATGAGAGGAGACACTCCAGATTTTGGAATGTTTTGCCTCACACATGAAATACAATCAGACAGGACAATGAGGAAGCAGTGACCACTGTGAAATCTCTTTCCCTGGTGTTCATCATCTCTGAGGCTTCACCTGATGGCCACTTGATAGAAGATGAAGAATTACCAAGCAGACTACAAACTACAAACTCTGACTGTAACATTCTTTTGTCATTGCACCATAGACCGTTTATCTCAAACATAAATAGTGATACAAATGCAAGGAAATGTCAGGGACAACATGATGAAATCATCTGGAAAAAAAACAGAGCTGCTGCTGCTGAATTTTGTGTAAAAAAAAAAACAAACCAAAGCAAACACTTTTCAAAGGAGCTGAGGTATCTGCTGCAAGGTAAATGTGAGAGACAAGGGAAGAAGAACGAGAAAGAAATTGGTACAGACAATTACCAACTCCTTCCAAAGGTCAAGAAACAAAACCCAACAAATCTCAGAGAAAGATTTACAGAAGGACTATTTAAAAATCTAAATGTTTGAAAACCTAACTAAAATATACGCAAATCAAGACATTATAGTGAAAATGTATTCATTTCACATTTCAGTGCAGTTAATTTCCTGTCTTTTAAAGGAAAAAGTCTGTCTGAGAAAATGAGTAGTTCTGGGAGCAGAGACATGAAAGGAGTCTTTACATGCATTCCCTGATGTCTAATAAAGGAAAAATCTGTTCTCCAGTCTCCAGTAGGAATATTAGTAGGATTTCACCTTTCCACTTAGCCATCTATTTCTATCAGGTATGTAGGGCCCTGTTATTTCTTCACTTGCTGCTCCAGAATCAAAATTTCTCTGAGGTGTGTCAAGTATCAAAGTTTTGGGCCTTACCTACCTAGGGAAAAATTTGTAAGATTTCCCTAAAAAACCTTTGGGAGGGCTGAAGCTATCAGCCTCTCAAAATTATCATTAAAATGTCAAATGGTATTGTAAGGATTGTCCCCTTCTTTTCAATGACTTACTGTCAGTCTTTCAACCAAGACACTTGGAAGAGCATGTGTTTGACTGTACAAATAACCAATGGCCACACCACAAAGAAATCCCAATCCTTGGTCATTTGTACGTTTTTTGAAAATGAAATGGACAGCAGGTATGTGCTCCCAGACTTAGTATATTAATAGTGCTGGATAAGACATCATGCAGTAGAAAATGTGCTGCTGCCAAAAACAACCAAGAGGAAAGCTAAGACATCAATTAAACCATTGGTTACTCTTGGTAGGATTATTCTGATTTAAAGCAATCCTGTCAGAATGCATCCATTATCATAATGAAGGCAAAGCAACCGAAGAAACACAGCTCAAAGTCAGGCTCCCCGTTCAGTTTGCTGCTTCAAGCATCCTTGGAGTACTTGCAAATAGCTGCAGTGCAAAGAGAAAGCTGAAGTCCAAATAAGTAAGTGTAGAGTTTATCTATTGCAGGAAAAAATGACCTATTTTGCTGATTTCCTTCAAGTACGAAAGCAGGTTTGACTTTGCATTGTTATTGGCAAATGACCTTTAAAAATAAAACACAAGTGACTTTTCCAAGTCATTTGCAGTCTCTATAAAGTGGAAAGATTTGAAATGAATGACTGCTAACAGGAGATTGGTTTGGGCACTAAGTAAACGTAAGTGGATGGAAAAAAACCCCAGCAAAATGAAAAGAAAAATGGATTATCAGGGAGCCTGACAGGAATAAGGCGATGCCAAGAAAACAAATGAAATGTAATAATGAAATCAAATTTTGTCTGTGATATTTCAGTCTATGCCGAAAGAAGGTTTATTGTGCTTGGCAGTGGACTGCCAGAGAGGGGAAGTGTAGCAGTTTCTTCCAGCCCTCTGGTCTGGCCCTTATCGCAGCACGAGGAGGAAGATGCATTTCCTAGAAACGTCTTATCTTCCAACCAAAGACAAGCACTCCTGATCCAAGTTCATTCCAAGTGCTCCCCCATTCCCTTAGCAGCATTGTGACAGGCTTGCAGGAGTCTGGTCTCGGCCAGGAAGGGTGGGGTGGTGGCTTAGCTGGCACATGCACACTGGTAGACCAAAAATCTCCATCCACCATCAGCAAACCAAAAGAGTTACTCTCTGAGTTACCACGAGGGTCAGTGCCAGCACAAGAAAGATCCTGCCATTTCAAAAATCCAGGCACTGCCATGGCAAGGGCAAAGCCATCAGGCAGAAACCAACCCGCTGCCAGTTGGCTTCAGCTGGTTTGAGTCCACTTTTTTTGCCTGGAGACACAAAAGGGCCAGACAAGTTTGACCACAACAGCCTGCAAGGACTTCCCAGAGTGAAGCACTCGGGAAAGGCTGGCCTTACAAGGAGCTGTGCCATAGGTTTTCCTGGACGAGAGACAGAGCTGCAGCAGAGACAGCTGAGAGCAGCCACAGGGCACAGGCTGTAGATAAGGGACATATTTTAAGTGCTGCTCTGAAAATACATGACCTTGCTATTGCCAGGAAGGAAAGGCCTGATCCCACCCCTCTCAAAGTCAATGGAACGATCTCAGACCTTGCTGGATCATCAAAATGAAGAAGGCAAAAAAGTTTAGCTGTATCCTTTCCTCTGCCACTTAAAGTGCAAGGATGCTGTGACAAGACACCCACTCTCAGAGGTTTTTAATCCTCCTATTTATTCTATCTATGATTGCTTATATAATTATGTATAATATATATATAGTTGTCAAATCCTCAGAGGGCATGTCAAGACTATCTAAAACAGGTAGAGCAGCCACACTGCCTTTCAGGCATCACTTTTTTTTCCCCTGTAAAGAACAATCTATTGTCTTAGCAAAGCAAATGTAGGAATCTGCATATCTCTAAAATTGTTCAAAGGAATGTTTTTGTATTTTTTCTTCTTTTCAAAATTCAGACTTGAAGTACTTTCAGTGAGCACTGAGGCATTTATCTTGCGTAAGTCAAGCTGCCATATTTTAAAATTATTTGTTGTGTATTTATAAGGCAAACTGTTATAGATCTTTCAGTTAATACTGTGTTTATCAGCACAGAAGGGAATCCCCCAGCTCTGTGAAAATTTTGTTCTAAAGCAAATCTGAGTGACAATACTGAAACATGCCTTTCTTTCCTCTCTTGAGGTGAGATGGACACACTGAACTGAGAGCTTCCCAGTTCTACTAAAAGCCTCAGAAGAGTGATTCAGGCTGGCAAGAGATCTTTTCATCCCTCTCAGTGCTCTGGATCATGCAAAGCTCGTGTGCTTCTTGATTCTTACCAAGGCTGGGATTGTGACAGTGGCTGGCGCTGGTTGACAATTACAGCTGCTTACAGCACAAATGAGATTTAGCTTTGCCATTTGAAACAGCTCAGCTGAGACATCAGTTGTTCTCCAGTAATGCTGAAGAGAGATAATGCACTCCTCATTGCATACACAAGGTGGTTGCTCTCGCATCCTTTTCCATTTGCCAGAATTATGTGGTTTTGACCTAATGTGTTACAATTAGACACTAATAACACTTCAGGGACTGACACAGTTAGTTAGGCTCATTTAACCTCTATTATAGCCATACTCTTCCCTTTCATCCCAAAGGCACTCCGTAAGACAACCAAGTGTACTTATTTGTGCAATTGGTTTACAAAATAAAACTGAAAGAGTATATATTTCAAACATGATTATGCTCAGAGAAAGGAGGATACTTTGTTTGTCTTTGTAATAAAACAAGACAAATAATTTTGTGCATGCTGAACGACAAGCAAAAGCTAAGAGGCCAAAGAAACTTCAGGAACTTCAGAAAATCTTGAAATTAAACCAAAGTTCAGCAGGTATTTGCAATGCTTTCAGGAAAGAGAGAGGGTTCTGACATCATTCAGGAAAATGGAATCTAACTAGAAATTTCTTTCCCATCTTGGTACAAACCTACCTGGCTGTCAGCTGATTTTGTGAAGACAGGCAGGAAAACTTGTGATTTGAAAAACTGCTTTGTTAACTCTTATGCAGGAATTTCTATACATCCCCAGCTATTAGATTACACTCTGCAGTGGAAAACAAAGCACAGTATGTGTTTGAAGCCCATGGTAATGGGCACCAGAAATGGAACTGCTCATGGTTTAGGTTTGCTGGCTTCTTTCTTGCTACATCATGTACTCTAACTTAGGATTTAATATTTTGCCTAACTCCAAGACATGGTATGGATCAATGTATCAATACTGGCATGAAACTCTCTAAAGATCTTGGACATGAACACTAGTGAATTTTGTGCATATTTTGCAACAATTTGCAAAATTAATTGACAATCAGATTCAATAATGACTCTGGGTTTGGGTGTGAATCACATGGAAGAACTGAACATCCAGTGGATGAGTGAGGGTATGTGATGTGCTCCATGAACAGACATCAGATGAGGTTATGAGTGCCTCATAAATCTTTAGACAAAAAAAATCACATCAATTACAACACAGTGCAAGGTAGGGGATTGGCCATCCAACTCTTTAAAAGAAGCAGGCATGTTTTATGTAGTTAGTTTTAAATATCACTGCAGCTATGACACACTGAATCACAGCAGTACTGGTGGAAGTCTTCATCTAGAATTTGGTTAACTATGAAAAAGAACATTCTCCAGCCCTCATGACACACTGAATCACAGCAGTACTGGTGGAAGTCTTCATCTAGAATTTGGTTAACTATGAAAAAGAACATTCTCCAGCCCTCATGACACACTGAATCACAGCAGTACTGGTGGAAGTCTTCATCTAGAATTTGGTTAACTATGAAAAAGAACATTCTCCAGCCCTCATGACACACTGAATCACAGCAGTACTGGTGGAAGTCTTCATCTAGAATTTGGTTAACTATGAAAAAGAATATTCTCCAGCCCTCCAGAGAATGTGTTTTCTGCTGATCTGATAAAGAAAGGCAACTTTTGTAACATCTGCTGCAGGTCACTCACAAGTGAAACTTGCATTTTAGAAAAGCTGAGAGGAAGGTACAAAAGAGACAACATTCTTGCAAAGTGTGCATTTAAGATACTTTCTGCAGCAGGAACGCTAAGTGAAAACATTACGTTAGGTTCTGATTACTGATCAAAGGATTATGGAATTTAAACTCTGTTACATCAAATCTCTTGTAGAGAGAGGAAAGGGATAAAGACACAAGTAATCGCTTCTGATTGCACATGCTTCTCTTCCCCTTTGGCTTGATTCCTTACATCCATGATGTTTAAGAGATTACATTGTTCATATATCTTTCTATCCTCCACTAATAAATATTAACTCACTGATGAATCTCCCTGAGCAGCTGATGTTTCCAGGATTTTATATCCCTACATTTTTTGTGAAAACTGGCATCTGGCTAGAGGAACACAGTCCAGAAAGTGTTCCTGCTCTCTGCTACAACTGTGCTTGGCAGCAGCTGGCAACCTGTCAGCTGGCTGGCTAACAAGCATGGATGTCATTTGTCACTACCTACAGGCATCATCAATGACAGAACAGAAACTGCCCATAAAGGAAACAGGACAGGAACCAGATTTACGTAGGAAACGAGTTCTAATTAGTTCTTCTGCTTATTGAACACCTTGTTCTATAGGACATTGACATCTTTGTGTGTGTCCTGTCTCCTGAGGCAGCAGCAGTCAAAAAAAAGGAACAAGTAAAATGATAGGAGACAGGGAGTGGAAATGTGAATTTGTGATCCCGAGCTCTACTGACCAATTCCTGAAGGGTGGGTGATGGCCCATTGATGAGGAAATAAGGGAAGAGCTAACACCTATTTGTTTTTCAAAGCACTGATTTCCCTTGAAAGATTGAAACTATATTATTTAAATGAGGACTCTACAGAAGACAGGTTTTATCTGCTTGTTTGGTTTTTTTTTCCTTGAGTGATATGTTTAGGATGTGATTTTTAATAGCTTATTTATTGTAATGAGAGCCCTGACGACCAGATATTTTCATGGACAGGAATTTTGATGCTTACCTGGAATGGAACAGATTGGAGGAGTCTCATAGCAGGATAATTGGCCTTACAGGGCAGGCATTTCATAGTTCATTTGTCCAGTCTCAGTGGCAAAACTGGTAAAAAAATACAGTAATAAGTAATCAACCTGTAAATGTGCCAACCATGGGTCAAAATGGGGGATAGAGCAAATTCATGGGAGGGAGTCAAGAACATGTGAAATAACCAGCAATGAAATTTTTTTCTATGCAAGCAGAGACCATATTAAAAATATTTTTGACTCAGTGAAACTCTTTCTAACAAAAGCTTTGGTGTGAGTGATCAGCTGTTTTTAGTTATGATCCACTCCACCATCTGATTTAGAAGGATGTTGTGTGCCTTATGTCCCTTCTCTCTTTAAAGTACCCTCAATGAGATATTTCCTCCCATGTGATTCCATGCTCTATCTCAGAAAGGAAAGGGACAAAGTTACTCTTCAGCCTGTGAATCAGATGTGCCTTGACCCTGCAGCCTGGTTGAAACTCTTGCATTCAGGTTGAAACTCTTGCATTCAGCTCATTAAATAGTTTCCCCCTTAACAGGCTGGCTGAATCCAAAAAAGCTTTTGGGGTATCAGGGAACCCTTTACCAGTACCTGTCACTGTATTGTAACAGAGGACAGGAATTCTTTTAGTGAGGATCTCTTTATAAAGTTCAGGGGGTCATCAGAGTGAAGTAAGCAGCAGTCACAACACCACCACTTATGCTACACAGCATCAAACAAAAAAAAGGTTGTTTATTTGGCTTTTCTTTTTCTCTCCTCTGTGGAAATCCAAAATGTGTAGGTCCAGTGTGGGAGGGATGCACACATCATCTGTTTCTTTTCATAGATGAGCTAGAAGATATTATATTTCAAGTAATTGAAAATAACCTCCCTTGTTTCACTTGCCTATTGTTCTGTGGTTTGGGTTTTTCCCTGTATGTGCCACAGCACTCCTTTTGCCCATGGTAAGTGACACCATTTTGGTCCCTCTTAGGAAGAAAGGTATATCTACTGTCACACAAAGAAGCTTTTGACCTTTGCTCATGCAGGTCTAGCAAGCAAATAAGGGTTTAATAATCCACAGTGCCCCACAATCCTTGCTGAGGAACAAACACTACTGCCCTGACAACCAGGCAGGGCTAATGCCCAGAATCATTACAAGGCCAACAGATCAAGAAGCAGAATTAAATTCCTGAGGGGCTGAGGGAAGGCTCCAGTTAGAAGCATCATCCCTTGCAATGCTGGCTGTGCCATGCAAAATCAGACACTGCTAGAAGCCAGAGCAGTCTCTGACAGGCACGGCACAGCAAGGATGCCCAGAGCAGTGCAACCAAGCAACCTCTCAACAGCAGAGTCACCTGGGCACCTCACCAACCCTTGGGTGCACAACTGCTTGGAGCCTTCGAAATGCAAATGCAAATGCCAGCCATCTGTCAGCAACTCCTTCAGTGAGGCAGGGCAGAGGAGATCATTCAATTAGAAAGGTCCTAAAAAAATAAACTCACCAACAGCCTAATACTGCACTAGATCAAAATAGATGGTGATCTCAAAACACACAGGGAAGATTAATGAGTTTCACACAAACTTGGGAGCAGGCAGGGAGACAGAAAGGAGGCAGAGGAGATGGATGCCAGATGGATGCCAGAGCCACGGTGTGAGCAGAGCTCTTGGTGGAGCACAGATGGCTCAGGTGTGCAGCCCAGTCACCCACAGGGAAGAGGTGAAGGGACCTGAACAGTCTCTGGCTTTGGCACAGGACAAAAACCCCAGAGAACTGCAGGAGGAACCTGCCCGCCAGAGACAAGGATATCCTGGTGCACGGGGATGATGCATGAACAACCCAAATGTTTACACACATCCCTGCTCCATGTTGCTGTGGGGCAGTAGCAGGGACAGCTGCAAACAGCAAGATCTCACTCCAGGTATTGAGAAGGCCCATGCTCTTACACCTTACCAGGCATGAAAGGCGCTCTGCTCTGGCCAGGGCGCAGGGAGGAGACACCCAAAGTCCTTCATCCCAGCTCCTTTTTGGAGCAGCAATTTCCCCAAACACTAGGGGAGGCAGGCCATGACTTTGCCTGCAGCATCCTGGCAACTGGAGCATCCTTAGGCCTCTGGTCACCTCTTCCACCAGAGCAGGGGACAATGAGATTGCCCTGGGGTCTTTCTAAGGATAAACCCCTAGAGTCCTGAAACTTGTTCTGCTGCATATTTTGGAGGAGGTGGCAGGGGGTTTTTGTGAGTTCTGATACACATTTGAAGTCAGGGATGTCGTTACACACATTTAGTTGTGGATTTCATCTCTGCACTTGAAAATCTTCCCAGGCCTGCTAAGCACTGTGGCTGAGCTGGCACCCGCATGCAATATTCAAGTTTGCAAACTGTGAGGCGAAACTGGAACTGAAACCAAACCAAATTATTTTTGGGAGCATTTTGGTTAAGTGCAGTAATGGTCTGGAAGGACAGTTGGGACACCAGCCTTCGTAAGGGGCAGTGTGGAAACTCATCTCACCCTGTTTCAGCTTTAGTTCATACTGTGACTTCCTTTTGGTTACTGAAGTCTGAGTTCACTCACTGCCAAGGGGTTTTGGATTCGCCTCTTGTATAAATGAGCACAGTTAGAGGGCCCTACAGCATGAGAGCCATTCATGTAAGGCATATTCATAATATTCATATTAAAAATCCAAAGTATTAGTAATACTTACATGAATAAAATTTGCCAGTGTAACAAAGTGCCAACAAATTCTTCTGGTCCAAGATGTCACTAAATGGGAGAACTGGCAGGAGGAAGATAGGAAGCTTTTAGGAGGGCAAAAACCACAATGGCAAAGGTCAGTCCTACCACACTGAACAGTGCTGTATTCAGGTTTACTCTCTGCTCTCACAGATTTTCCAAAGGTCAAAAACTACCCGATCATGACCAAAAACAAACAGAGGGAGATGGAAGTACAGTGTCTGCAAATAATAATAAAGATAAGGCAACAGGACATAATGAAGGTAATAAATCAAGGCAACAGGAAAAATGCTTTTAATTTTATATTAAAGATCACTTCTCTTTGCATTGAAGGACAGGCTTTGAGCTGGCTAAGCAGACAGTATCCTAACTGTGATTCACACCAGCCCTGGGTTTAGGGAACCAGCCCAGTTAGTGTTGTTAGCACTTCACTGAAGGCTGAAACAAAGCTGCCTTAGGCAGAAAAGATGCCCATGGCACCCAGCCCCTCAGAGGAGTCACTGGAACCCACAATTTACTCCCAAAAAGCCAAGCCTGGGAGCACCCAATGTGACTGTCAGGTGGACAACCTAACCTTGTCCCTCCCTTCTCACCTGGGGAGCAGGGAAAGTGAAACAAGCTGTGAGGTGACATTTCACTTTTGTTACTTCCATGTGCCTGCGCCTAGTGCAGTAAGACCCAAGTTTGTGCTTGAGCTCTCCAAGCATGACTGCAATGTAAATAATGAATTAGCATAACAATGCAGATTGCAGACAGTGCTTTAGGCTCCAGCCAGCTAATATAGCAAATGTGAATTTTTCATAAGAACACAACAATCCCACCAGTCTATGATATCCTTTCTTCACTTCTTTTTGCCAAAAAGGTACAAATATCTACAAATCATTTTCAATCATCATCACTTTCTGAAGGATTTTTTATTACCTCTAGCCATGACTCATAAGAGTGGGAAACAAATAACTCCTGCTCCAAGTATAAACAGTGACGGTTCAAAATGCCTTCAGTTTCTGTCTCCTGAACTGTCTGCCTCTCAATCAATTGGAGAATATCAGAACATATTTACTCTGAAGAGTAACAGATGTTTTCATCTGAAGTTAAATTTAAACTCAGCACCAATATCCCAGATAGAAATGAGATAACACAGGATCTCTTTTAGACTTTTAGATTTGCTGGAAAACCTGCATAAAACACCTCAGAGCTGAGACTTGGATATACCTTGCCAGTTTAACTAAATCCATATCACTCTTGTCAAGAAAGCTTTCCTGTCTGACCATTCAGGACCACTCTGGCAGTCACCCCCTCACCACCCCAGACTTTCACTGCTGGGACCAAAGCTGAGCTGGGATTTGCTCTTTATTTAAGGAAGATGCCCCTGAGTCTGAGAATAGTCTGGTTTCGTATTCCTAAAGAATTACAGTTGGGAATTTTGTAGCAAGGGCTATAAGAGCAAAACCATCTGAGCCCTGAAACTGCACAGAAAAAGTTCACTTTCTTGCTTCTTGTCTAGCAGTTTTCTACTGCACAGCAGTTTTTGAAAGCACCCTATAGTATTCCTATTCCCAGGGCAACAGGGACATAAAGTGCCAAAGCTGACCTGGACAAGACTTTCTGCTCTAGGATAAATTTTGCATTCTTGGCACAGCACAAACAGAAGCAGTACCAGGGTGGAGGGTGGGGAAGATGTGGAAGCACAGAGCCAAGGTCCCCATACTGCATCTCCTGAGCCAGCTGAGGAAGCAGCAACTTTGGTGTTAAAAGTCAAACTTTGGAGGTCTATCCTCCAGGCTTTGCTCAGCACTTGAGCCACATTGTTTCCTCACTTTTCCTCAAGTTCACCTCTCTTCAGCCTGCAGTGTCCTCAGGCTGGGGCAGTCTCTCCTGAAGGCCCCGACAAGCTAGCCCAGTCCTCCTCAAGGTGAGGAAAAACTCTGCTCTGCTTCCCATGTGAACAAACCTCCTACTTGGACATGCCTTGGCTCAGCAAGTGTCCTGACTAACCCAAAAGACTTTGTCCAAAGTAACAGAATTGAGAAGGTGTGTTGGGACACTTCAGGCACTGAATTTATCCCAAAACCACGTTGTGTTTACCTCAGTCCTCACAGTGATGGGGGGAAGACTTTGGAAGAAACAGGTGAGCTCAGGATGTCAATACCTGGCTCTGGGACTGGTGAGTCTGCCAAAGCTTCGGGCTTTTAAACCATGGAAGAGCCTTGGAGACACAAGGTGTGCTGAGGCCTGATTGGATTCATCTCTCCTGATGGGGAAGCACATTTGGGGCATAAGCTGGGGGGCCTGATGGAGAGAGCTTGAAACTAGAATCTGTGAGGGAAGGGAAAGCCAACAGGATAGCAGTAGGCAAAGCAAGAGCTGGCATGGCATTACCTCAGGGGCAAATGTCAGTTGGAACATTTGCACTGCTCACAGGAGCACAGCGTTCTCAGGGAAGTACCTGAAATTCTGATACACCAACACATACAGTGTTAGAAAAAAATGGGATGAATTGAAGATATTGGTCAGTTTCCAGAGTGTATATGGTATTATTCTTCCCAGAGTATAATTGGTGTTAGTGAGACTGGGTGGAATGAGTCCCACAATTGGAGTGCTGGGGTGGAGGCCTAAGGGCTGCTCAGCAGGGAGAGGCAGGGCAGGCAAGCTGGAGGTGTCACTGTGTAAGGGAGAGGTTTGATTGCACAGCCCTTAAGATTAGTGATGATATGATAAAGAGGACTATGAGGGTGTGGAAAACAAAGGAAATGTAATGGGTATCTACCACCAATACCCCAGCCAGGACAGGTTAACTCACTGATGAGGTATTCCATAGGCAATTAGGAGAAATTCCTGGATCAGTAGCTTTCAGCTTGCCAGGCACCAGCTGGGAACACCATGTTTCTGTGGTGAATAGGTCTTGGAAATTGTTGAAGTTTATAGAGGATAATTTCTTGTCACAAGCACTCAGTGAGACAGTCAGGAAAGATGACCCCTAGACTCGCTTCTTGTGAATAGAGAAGCACTTATGGGGGATGTGATGGTAGGTGGCTCTCTTGGCCATTATAATCAAAAACTGATTAAGCTGAAAATTCTCACTGTAATGAGAAAAAAGAAAGCCATCAGAGCTGCTGCTCTGGACTTCAGGAGATCAAACTTCGGTGTATAAATAAAGAGATGAACTGTCATACTGGCTCCTGGATGAATTTTATGGATAAGAATGGTCTGACCTCACATGAGCCACAGCCTGTCCTATGGACCACGATAAATGTCCATGTGTCAAGCAAGAACTCCTGACTTCCAGTCAGAGTTGTTTACCTGTGACACACCTCACTGTTTATCCTCTTTGCCACCCTCTAGGCAGTGAGCAAGGATAATGTCACACATCTCAGGTAACCAACAGCCAAGATTCAAGTTGCTGGCTGAACACCCACTCACAAATGACTTGCCCAGATCATTTAGCAAATAAATTAGTCCAGCAAACAAACAAGGCAGATTCACTCCTGCAGAAGGAATCTGTCTGCCCTGGAAGGGACTAATTGGCCAGTAACATTATTTCTGAAGCCCACCATTCCAAAACCTACAGAAAAATGCACAGTCTGCTTCTGGTTCAAGGCTGGTTGAACATTTTGTTCCTACTGTTGTCTCAACATCACATGTGCTTCCAAAGCTTTGTTAAAAAAAAAAAAAAAAAGCTGAAGGATATGGCTGGGAGTTATTGTGTCTCAGTTCATCTGTTTTTGCAAGTGTTTTCTGTGCTAACACCATTAGAGCAGCTTCTGAGGCCACACGCCGGTCCTGAATTCACAGCATCCATTACAGAGCAGGAAATTCAACCTTGCACTGTTTGGGTGACACATCCACACTTCTTCTTAGCAGGAAACAAAACCTAAGCCCACCACCACTCCAAAACAAGCACACAGAGCTTTGGGCAGCTGGCAACCCTGAATCATCAAGGGCTTTGCAAGGACTACTTCAATTTTTATTTCAGAAATGTTTTGAGCAAGAGGCCAATTTGTGACCTATTCTTCCTTTCATTTCACAAATAATTCCAGTTGCTACTCTGTGCATCAATTTTGTCTGCCTTTTCCACTCTGAAACCTCTTGCAGTGTTTGCCTTCAGTTCCTGGTGCTCTGTAGCTGGAAGTGCTCTCACAGACACACAATTTAGGCTGGGAATGGTCTCCATCACTAAAGCAAATCCCCCTGTTTTCAGCATTCCATCCTGACTATGCCAGGCTGTTGTTAGCAAGGGGAAGGCCAAAATTTGGACACAAAACTTCAGAGCAAGGTGATGAAGTCGCTCTTCTACTGCGAGCTCACAGCTAGTTTGGCTCCACACTCCTGTGTTTCCAGTGGGCTTGGGAAATAACCAGCTTTGCATTCCAGGTGGAGGGTGCCAGGAAGAGCAGGGGGCACAGCTCCTGTTGCAATATCCTGACTGCAGTAGGGGATTCGCTCTCATCTGTCACAGCCTGGGTTTCTGTCACTGCAAACTCCTCAGGTCAGAGCAGAGAGACACTGAGTGCACACATCACCTCCGGTGGCTTGGAAAATTTCTGTGGCCCTACGTGTGGTACGAGGATTTGCAAGGAATTCGGGGATTGACGTGCTCCTGAAAATCTTGTCAGTTCCACTGAGGGATTGGTTACATAATTCAGATAAATGCCAAGCTCCCTTCTCTGCATTTTCAGGATTAATTGTGTCTGTTCAGTCACAACAATTTTTTCTGTATTTTTCCTTCAAGCTAATTGTTTCAAGTAAAGAAATCACTTGCTATCAAAGCAAAAAAATCTTATTTTGCCAGTGAAAGTATAATTTCAGTTTTCTATTTGCCAGTTTTCCTTCTTTTATGGCTTTCAAATATTCCATTTTGGGGGAAAAAGAATTTCACACAGCACTAGAAGGAACACTGGTGATTTCCTAACTGCACTTAACCATGCTAGGGTAAGATGAACATTTTCATCACAAAAATTGCACTGCTTATGAGGTAGGCTGTAGTTACTCTGTTTTAGATTACGTATCTGGGAGGAAAATAAATAAATAACTGGTGAAGCTTTATTGCAGCCACTGTGCTGCTACAGAAAGCACCGCAGCTCCTTTTGCAGTGCCAGAGTGCCAAAGATGTCTGCGAATGGCACATTCTGGACTGCTTTCAGCATGAAAAGCTAACATTTCTGGTTTGCAGAGTCTCCCTGGAGACTTTGTGACGGAAGGGCCCTTCCCAGATGGCATTCCCACGTGCCCTGGATGTGCTGTGCCTGGGTCTCAGCTCCAGGACAATGGAAGAGCTTGCTGCTCTGCAGCTGGGTGAACTTGCCCTTACCTAAAAGTTGTTCTCATGGCAACATGTGTTCTGTTTGATAGTAGGTGATGAATGGAGCTGCTCTCCTGTAAGAAAATTGTGTAATAGCTCAAATGTCTGAGGTAATGGAACCTCTCCATGGATGGGATCTGCACGACACGCTGTGTCCTCGTCAGAGACCAGCTTAGTGCCACACAGGTGGGGGCTCCCAGTGCCTGAAGGGACACGGCATCATCCCCACCATCCCCTCCTTAATAGTTAAAAATTTAAATTATATCTCAATTACACCTCCCAGCACCTAAGTGCCTTTCTGACTGGGGTCATAATGAAGCAGCACCTCCTGGTGCATAGCAACATGAACATTCCTTGTGGGCACATCAGGATGCTGCATTCCTGGCTGCCTGCAAGCTCAGCCCTGAGACCTCACCAAGAAACCAACTCTTCTCTTGGAGAGGTTGTCTTCTACCTCCATGCCTTCCATGCTCTGGCAAAGCAAATTCCAAATTAATAGATAAAAATAATGCATTAAAAAAAAAAAAGTATGACTAATGTTTTCAGGGTTTTTTTAAAGTATCTCTGGAAACCAAGAGAAAGTTGCCTTGGCAACATTGTTTTCTGTTCCTCCTTTGCTCACTGTTTTCTTGTGTGCCTGTTTCTCTAGCTTACATTTCTGACAGTACACACAATAAATGCAGCTCTGGGAAGGAAATCAGCATTCAGCCAAAAAAAGGGCTTTCTTCCTTCTCACACCACCAGAGTGGAACAGTCCCATCTATGATTAACAGCAGTCAATTACAAAAGCTAATTTAGAAATTTTCGATGCTGAAAAGACTTTTATATTCATTAAAAAAATGTTCTCAATAGCTTCTGTAGGACAGACAACTCAGATTAAGTGGGAGGGGTAAGCACTGCTCTGAGCCTTTTTTCGACTGAGTATGAGCCCAAAAGGAGCTATTACCTCTATGTAAATGCCAATTTTCATTAAGCAAACAGAAAGTAGTGTAGCAGCTATGAGGTAACTGGGATATAATTCAAGCTGACAGCTTTGAAATCTCTTCCCTTTGGTGAGGTCTCATTGAATTTGGCAAATGGTTTCAAGAGCTGTGAACCTGCAGGTGAACAGGAAGAAAATGTCCTCTTGCTTTCACCCACCAAAAACCAAACTAAACATGTAAAATAGTATTTAGAAAGACCCTGCTGAAATTTCTTGAACTTTCTGTATGTCATGACAAAATGGTTTAATAATATCTAAAAGCAAAAACTGTAACTTAAATATGACTTGAGTACCTCTTGAAATCCATTCTCTGCACAGAGTTTTCTTCTTCATCACACCTCATGGAATGCATTGGCTTCCAGATAATTCAAAATTAATATTTATGACCACAGTGCTACATTTTTACCACATTTACACAGATGTTTTAGTTAAAAGGTCCACTCTGTCTTCTTCTCAACAACTGTCTCATCTGTAAGTTTGCAATCCACTCACCCTGCCAGGTCAGGTGCAGAGGAGGTTCGAGAGAACAGATCTCAGTGTCACAAATGTCATGTCCCTTCCAAGACTTTGGCTAAACCACCTGAGCTTCACAGTATGGGGACAAACTATCTGCACAAAGCTGAGAGCTGCTCCAAGGCGCTGTGCAGCTGAAACGTCTTCCAGGTTCACGTCTTTCCATGCCAGGAGATGGATTGCCTTTAACAACTTCAGTGCTACATCCTTCTCCTCTTGATGTAGCCCACATTTCAGAGTTCAAAAACATTTATTGCTTTCTGTAATTACTTACCAAGAGGCAACTGACAGTGTGTTGACATAATTTTTGTCAGAATTAAAACCTTTAGATTTTCTGAGAAAACACTTAAAACCTTAGACTGCCAAATATCCCAGGGTTTCATATATCTAAAACTCTATTTTATACAAAGTTCAAGGTGTTGAGTTTCTTTGCCTTGAAATTTTCCAATACCTTCGTGTGACCTTGCCTCGGGGAAAGAAAAAGAAACAGAAAGTTAATTCAAAACAGCCTCAGTCAGCACAGATATGTTCATTTCCCTGCTTCCTTTAGCATTGACAGGTCTGGCAAAGTTCTCCACCAGAGCAAACAGAGTCATCACAGGATCTCGTTTGTGATGTATGGCTCCAGACTTACTGCAGTAGCTGTTAGGAGCAGATCATCAGAGTGTTTCTGTCTGAAGAGAGAGAGCTTGTGCTTCTCCTGTGATGCACTTTGTTATTACAGCAGCAAGTTGCAGCCCGAGGTGAGGACAGGCTGATGAATATAGGTCTGGAGCCCAGCTCTCACCTGAGACCAACAATTCTCTCCTGCATTACTTAGGTCCTATCACTCGATGAGAAATTCCCCTCAGAGATAAGCACAGCCCCTTAGGTGAAACTCTGACAACACTCAGGCCAACAGAAGGGCAATCTGCCTTCAAGAAAGGCAGGATTTTGCACATCATGTGGCATATCTTGGACAGATCAAACTACCAAGTCAGGACCTTAGTCAGACCAGTAACAAGAAAAACTCCAGGGATGCACATGTAGATGGACAAGAGCAGATCCAAAACATGATGGAGGAAAAAAGTGGTGCTGAACTGGAAAAACACGTGGAGCCTGATGCCTGGTTTCACATTCACCTTGCTGTGCCTCATCCTCTGACAGCCCCTGGGGGACACCGGCTTTGACAGCTTTAGCAGAGGACCTGCAACCACAAATCACCCCCATTTTCCAGACAATGCACATGATGATCATCCCAAGAAACGCCTGTGGATCCATAAACCCTCTCTGCACTCATTGCTCCTGCTGGGCTGTGGATGTTTCATTCCCGAGTGCCATTAAGCTGGTGAGTTGCCAGATGATTTGTGAACACTCAACATGTCTACCTCACCCCCCTACTGCTCAGATTAATTGGCACTTTGGGAGTTGTTTGCCAGGAGAGTTTTGCTGTCCCTGCTTCAGTCTTAGCACTACCTTCCTTACACTTTCAAATTACAGCTCAAAAATTTTCAACAATAGATGGTACAAACACGTCTTGAGCAATGGTGGTGGTTCAGCTTTCAATTAACACTCCTCACTACCCCAAAGCTGGCAGGGAGTCTGCATAAAGTCTTTGGTCTTTGGAATGGGTCCGTGTATTTTATTTGCAAAGTATCCATGGATGCTTCTTGTTGGATTTGCACAAAGCTCAAGGAGCAGATGTGAAAGACTCAGAAGATATTCAGCCCTCTGAGGAGCCCTGTGGGTCACAAATGACACTGGCATAGTAGGGCATCAGAAGTGCCTGCCTTGGCACAGTCAAGCATCAAGTGATTTGTGCTGAAAAACTGGGGTTTCAGTTAAGTGGTGTTTTGTAAGGAAAAAGTCTGGTTTTCAGCTAAACACATCGAGTCTTCAAACAAAGCCAAAGTCTAATATCTGAAAGCTAAATGAGAGCCAAAAGTTGGTAATAAAACATTGAGACTTGTTTTGGACAGATTGTACTATGACTTCATTTTAAACCAAGACCTCCTGAATCCCAAGAGGAAGGCAATTTGAGTGGCTTATCCACTCAGAGTATAACAAATTGGGATGTTTTATACCTCCCTCAGCAGGTTTTTCTCCTTGAACAGGGCTCCCAGCTCCAGCTGTACCCACTCAAGGACCTTATGTGAACAAGCACTGATGGGGTTTTTCACATATTCAAAGAAATCCACATGAGGTACCATGCACTGTTTTCCACCTCCTTTCTCTGAAGGTACAGACACCAAGTCATCATGAAGACTCATCTTTTCCTCATGAGAAAATCAGCTTTATCACCAGCCTTGTGGAGATCCCTTCTCCTTGCACTTTTACTTCAGGATCTTTGGTGATTGCAATGGCAACACTCCCAAAGTTTCAAGAAGTGCTCACTGACATCATCTACAAGGCTGGCAAACTTGTATGTCCACAAGCAGAACCAGAGTCTGAGGAGAGCTGAGGATCCATTACACTGTCATGTATGTTTCCAGAATCAGCGTCCTGGCTGCTGGAGCCTTTCCCATAGATGTTTCTGATCCTATTCACCTTCAGCACTCATTTATTCAATTTCCTTAGGAGTACCCAAAAGCACTGAAAAATTCATATGTATAAAGAACCTTTTTTTTTTTTAACCTATTTCTCCACTGATCCTAGAAGCAGAATACTAAGCATAGGCTATGAAAATCAGATTGGGCTGCTCATTCAAGGAACTAAAAGCCATAGTCATCTGAAGGCTGCCCTATACAAATTAGAAGTTGTCATTATGTGTCTCAGTCAGCTCAGATCTGCTTTCCCTGAAGTGTGAACACCCATTCCAATTAATTTCCCAGCTTGTGCAGCAGATGAAAACCCTAAATCAAGGCAAATGACTCTTAGCTCTTTGTATTGGATGTCTTTGCAACTTGATGGACCATAGCAAGAACTGCAGTGATTGCAAAATATATCTAGAACAAAAAATAAGCTTTCATGTGGTGGGATTTATTATTTAATTTGGGTTGAAAAATTATTTGTTAGTTATGCAGTCATTTAGTCATAGCTCTTAGGAACTGAGATAATTTTGAGCCTCTTAAAAGTCACAATTACCGTCTGTAAGTGTAATTTTACATGCTCCAAGATCAGTGCTGATCACTGTGCTATAAGAGGACATTTTTGATGTCCTCTCCTGCACCTCCTGTAAAAAAAACCTAGGACATTACAGAGTAACAAAATCCCAGGATGGGTCAGGCTGGAAGAGACCACTGTGGGTCATCTGTTCCAAATTTGGAGGGAGACTCCAAACTTTCTCTGGGCAATCTGTCCCAGTGCTCAGGCACTGCACAGGAAAAAAGTTCTTCTTGGAACTATCATTAAGGCAAAAGTTCCCATTGGACAGCACCACCACAGCTGCTGTAGATTGCTGCTTCTAGGACCACATTTTCAACCTTTCTGGCAGAGCACTTCAAATTTTGTACTTTGAAATGCTTACAGCTCATTCTGTGAGAACAAGGCAAAAAGGGAGGAAAGGCCTGAATCAATCAAAAAAGGTAAAACTTTGCAATGTTTGAAACATATCCATTTAACAAAAATCCAGGATCAAGCAGTAAGTTTTCTATATGTTTTACACCAATATTAATGAAACCACTAACATTTTTCATTCACAGGACTGACTCCAAATTTCACCAAGGAGCAGCATCTTGTCTCAAACATTGGACCCTAAAACTGCACATGCAGAGTGTTTAGTTACATAAGTGAGGACTTTGAGCTAAACCTTACGGTCAGTTTTTGGGGCTGACCTTTATCAAAACAAGTCTGAAATTAAACAGCTGCAGAAGAAGAATAAAACCTCCTGGAGAAGGCAACACTCACAACCCCATCCATCGTGGTGGCCAAGCAGAACCGAAAAATATTGCAAGCTGCATTTTAGCAGTCAGGGAAGAGGCAGAGGAGACTATTACACCCTGAATATCATGAGGAAATTGGAGATGGCAAACTCAAGATAAACCTTCTTAATTCAAAATGACACTATAGGAAAACAAAATAGTTCAAAGACTAAAGAGGCCTGTCGAGAATTGGGAACAAATTTGAAAAATTATTTTAAACAATGAGATTTTGTGCTTCTTAAAGGCTTCTCTAAAAGAAGTCGACACTTTGTTTAATTGGAAATAGGAAACCTACAAAGCTCACCCTTAAATATATTTAAAAGCTTTGTAAATGGATTATCTGAGCACAGCAGGCATCATGCTTTTGGTAAGTGCAAGATGATATAAGCCTTAGGGAACTTTTGAAGATAGTTCATTCAATAATTCATTCACTTCCCTCTAATACTGTGTTGAAGAAATGTTAAACACTGGCTCTGCTTTAATAAGTGAATGATCACTCAAAATGTGGTTTCCTCACATGATTAATTGAATTTGCCACCTTCTTCAAAGTAACCCGTTGCAAGGCAGCATCAGAAGCAAGGCTCAGAAGCAAAGGACCGTGCAGGCACCGCCAGATAACTTACTGCCACACCAGCACCAACTCTTTCTGAGCTACAGATACTGAACTGGAAGTGCAGATATTGCAGATGGTGACACATTTTCATGTCTTGGCACAGCATCTGAGGCTCTCTTCTAGACCTGATGACTTGATACAGGCAGCTTCCTGCACAGGAGGGAAGGATTTCAAAAATCTTTCAAGGTTTTTATTTTAGGAACCACTTGAGTGATGCTAGGCAAAATTCAAGGGGATTATATTGGCTGCAGGAAAAGAGGAATTTGAGGACAGGACATGCCATTGTGTTAAGTTTGCAAGTCCCAGCAGAACCCCTGGAAGAAGACAGCAGAGGAAGGGCAGGAAAGCATCCCATATTCCTGCTCTGGGAAAAGATGTGATGCGTCCATCAGAGCTGGAAAAGGGTATGTGCAAATGCTCTGCAAAATGCCATTAAAAAAAGTAAGACTGATACTTAGTAGGTAAGTATCAGCCTTGCTGAAGACTGATACTTACCTACTTACTGATGAAGTATCTCTTTCCAGGATACTCCTCAAGTGTGAAAAAAAAAAAAATCCACAACCCAAGCCTACTTTGAGCCCTTTGAAATGATAGGAGGAAATAAATAAACCAATTCAGATTATTCAATAATTTGAAAGTAGCTTTTTCTTTATGGGGAATAAGTTCCAATTTTCAAGCAAATTAGGCAAGTGCTCAATTTTATACAGCAAGGCTTAAAATCTGACTTTATTTGGGATTAACTGTTTTGAAAAAGTTGTGCTTTTGCTCATTTAGTGGGACTCCTCTTCAACTCCCTGAAATGAGCAGCAGAGGAGCAACACAGGAAAATAGGAGTGACTGGTATTCAGTGGAGGAAGCTAAGAGTGAAGGATTTGAGGAGGTGGCAGAAGGAATTGTTCACTAATGTTTGGAGGCTGCTGCTTTCTCACTCTCTGCATAGTGTGGTGGCCTTGGCATGGTTCCTCTTTCACTTCCACATCCCAAACAGAGCATTTCCAGCCTTGCACAGATGACCAGGCCATACCTCCTTTAGGTGCCCAGACATCACATTTTGACTGGGCTGAACCTGTTTGAAAAACATGAGCCAGCCCAAAGGCACCAGAGGACTTTCCTGAACACATTCAGAAAGGACTGCTGGTGTTTCTGGGCACGGTCTGCCTTAAAATGAATTTACACAACTTGTTAAACTTGTACAAATATATTCTTAGGCCTGGAAATCTATTCAGTCAGGCTGTGTTCTCATGCCTTTGCCCTCTACCTGAGGGCAAATGCTCTTCTGAGGAGCAGGTGGCCTCTTAGCACTTTCTGCACAACCCTGTGGACAGTGAATACTCAGTGCTTCAAATCCTTGGAGCACATCCTCTGTCTTTGGTGCCATGTGACCCTTCAAACACTGCATTGTATTTAGAGATCATAATCTTATATCCTCCCTGTAAAAATAAAATAAAAAATCCTAAGAAGTAAATTAGACAAGCAAAGGTGCTCCAGTGTGCTAGTGAGCTATCACACCTGCTCGGGTAAGTCTATCACAGTTCCTGAAGACAGTTCCTGAAACATCAAAGTTTCCATCAAAAAACTGTGAGTTAGCTCAGTCTTTCCTTCCGTAGACAGTGTTCAAAATTGTGTAGGCTTTGGGAGGATTTAGAAGGAAAAAGACTGAAAGAATTGTAAAGCCACGTTTTGTGTGGCACATATTCCCTGAGATCTGCTCCCAGGCATTTTACAGAATCCCTGTGCAACATCCAACAGATATTAAGAACTATTAATATGCATTGTGCTCTGCTTACAAAGGAACACTTTTGATGCCCAAGTCAAGCTTTATTTGGATGTTTATGGGTACATTTCTTTTCCAATGTCAGAAATCCCAAAAATTACTTTTTTCTTATGACCTATTTTAGCTTAGCTTTGACAACTCCAGTATGAATGTAGGTTTGATGTTATCAGCTGAATAAGGTTTGCTGTTCAGGTTGGAGTGCTCTTTATTTGCAAGGTCTGTGGATCATCTGGAAGCAGGAGCACTGCTGTCTCCATACCAACCACGGATCCTACGCAACTTTGACCCCTGCTTGGGAAGTCACTTATGAAAATTTGCACAATCATTGAATAACTCAGCCTCAAGAGTACCAAGTCCAACTCTCTGCTCAAAGCAGGGAAACTTCAAACCAGATTGATTGATCATGCCCTTGTCCAGTCAAGTTTTGAAAACATCCAGTGATTACTGTTTTCTTCTCTGCCTGCTTTTCCCCCTTGTTTTGTTTGAATGCAGGAATTTCTCAGGCGATTCCTCACTAATGCAGTGCAACTAAGCAGAACAGGCAGTTAAATCCCAGCCTGTAAATCACTGACCCTGTAAAATGTGCTGATTCATTTGTAATTAGTCATGTAATACTCCAAATTTCTAAATTTCTAGGATTATTTATGATTATCAAAATGGATATTAAGAAAAAGGTGTCCAACTCAGTTTTCAATGGAGTAATGGCAATATTCCAAGATATTTCTGTATGTGTCAGGTGAGCTTCCAGCACTAGAACAAAAACATGGGTTAAAGAAATTCCATAATAATTATTGCAATGCCATGCAGTTTTTACTGAGCACTAAGAAAAGTTCCAGGAATTCTCAGTGCCAGGCTACAACTCACCACTTTGGTGAAAAGACACCAATTTCCTATTTGTTGTGTCTGTCCTTTCTAACACCTCAACTCAGAGGGGTGATCCAAGGACAACAGATTCCAGCACAGTTTGTTTTGCTGAGTTTGGCACAACATTAATGAGAAACATCAGCATTCAAATAAAATCAATTATTAGAGATGATCCCACAACAGCAAGAAATCTGATCATTAAGGCCACATTCACCTGACGCAGTTTCCAATGACAAATCCCAAGTACACTGGTCCTACAGTGACTTTCCTTTTTTATCCCAGAGGGAAAAGGCAAAGCTTTGTGGTCTGAATCAAAAGAAATTGCAGCTTTATAGAACCACAGAATCATACAACGGTTTGAGTTGGAAATGACCCTAAAGATAATCAGGTTCCAAACCCTCTGCCATGGGCAGGGGCATCTTGACTAGACCCGCTTGCTCAAAGCTCTCCAGGAACACCTCCAGGGATGGGGCATCCTCAGATGCTCTGGGCAACCTGTGCCACTGCCTCACCACCCTCACAGTGAAGAATTTTCTTCCCATCATTTAATCTGGACCTGTTCTCTTTCAGCTAAAGCTATCTCCCCCTGTCCTACAGGCTTTTGCCTTTAGTGCAAGCACGTAAAACTCAAGCCCCTCCCTTCTAGCATTAGTCCCTGCTCAGGAATTTTGGCCATGCTCAGAGGGTCACTGATCAGCTGTAATCACAGAAAAGGAAACTGTGGACACAGTGAGTGATGAATCAGCAATTGCAGCAGATGCTCCTAGCAACCTGGATGCACCAGGGAAGACAGGCTGTGTAAGTGGTCCCCACCCTTACTGGTTAGAACTGTAACTCTCACCAGGAGACAGTGGGTACTAATGCGCTCTTTCTTCCACTGGGCTAAATGGAAACAGAAACTGATGCTGTCCTTTTGGGGTTTGGGGTCTTTTTTTGTTTCCCCCCACCCCAGCAGCTGGTAATGTCAGAGTAACAGATACATCTACAGTGTCCAGCACCTTCAAAGCTGCCTGGTATGTCTTGCTGGAGTCAGACAGAGCTGTTGCGAGCCCAGTAGTTGGTGAAAGGGCAAATTTTGGTGGCCTACACTGCATCGCTTTTTTCTGATGTACACATGAGCTCCTTGAGAATCTAGAATTTAAAAAGTGCTCCTATTTCCTCTGTGCGCCTCTGTCTTCTCTATCACTGACACATGCTAGTTCAAATCCCGAAGTGCTGAAGGTCCAAACACATGAGGAGATGGAAATCATATAAAATCTTTGTTCCATCACTTGGATAAAGTTGCTATAATCATTCATACTAGCAAGAGAAATCTAGCAAGTTTACCAAAAGGCATAGATCTGGGAAATACTCCAGCTAGCTCACAGAAGATGTATGCTTGTGCTCAGGGACAGCAGCATGACAAAGCATCAGGTTAAATGTGGTATTTGAGAGAGAAAAACCTTACAGTGACAAGACAAAGGAAATACAGCCATTAAACCATCCCCCTGCATTGCCAGGGACAGGGCACAGCATCTTTCACCTCCCACTGAACCTTTCACCCATCAGAGGAAGGAAAACCTCCCTGGCTGGAGAAAGAGCATGGCTTCTGTCTTCCACGGGCAACCCAAGGAATCTCGCCCACCAAGCTTCCCTCCAGCAGAGGGGAGTGCAGCCTGTACAGCATGAGCTGTCAGAAACTCCAGGAAAAGGGAAAAGCTTGGCATTTTCACCGAGACTGTAATGATGATTTCATCTTGCGCAAATATCAGTAAAAAGCACCGTATTCCTTCTCACGTAACTCAGAGCTGCAGGAAAAGCAGGCTGAGGTCAGCCAGATTTCAGAGGTACTCAGGTTTGGAAGGAAGCTAGTGATAAATGAGAATATTGCTACAGATCAGTCCCCTGTGGACAAGGATTTGCAAACAACTGGTCACATATTGTGTTTACAGCGCCAAGTGAACACTGAAGTGCATTTGTAAACTTGTTTGCTAGGTCAGAACCACAGTTCAAGCTGAGTCTGCCCATTTTACTTTTCTGTAAAATATCTGCTCTCTACTCTTTCACTTGGACAAATTTTTAGTGAGTATTTATGTGTGAGCTGCAATGGATTCACATTTTCCTCTTTGATACTGCTAAGCATGTTCCAGAACATTTTCTCTTCCTCTAGAAAGATACTATGCAGCAAAATATACCTTAACTTCCAGCCTTTTGATATAAGCAGGTAAGCTCATTTGTCACAGCACACCCTTCTGAGGGAGTAATAATCCACATCAATGTGGTTGAGGTCATTGCTAAAAGTTTTGCAGGACAAAAGCCAGACAAGACTGAGGGAGTCAAGCGCACACTTGCATGATTTTTCTTGCAATTTTCATCTCAAAAATTGATTTTCAAAATGCATTTGCTTTAGTATTGAGCTGTATTGTCTCGTTATTGCTGTTTCAAGATCACATTTGTCCATATCAATCACCATAATTGCTGTACCGTAAAGAAAGTCTATTAGAATTATGTCTGCAAAGATTTCACAATTCAGTGCTAGGAAGAGGCAGGACTATTAACAAAGTGTAAGAGTAGTCTAAAATCCAAATGTGTCTTGGAGTGATTGTCCTTGGGCACGTTTCACCTGCTACCTCCAAAGGGGAAGTGAAGAATCCTTTCCCTCCTGCCACTGAGACTGCGCTCTTATTTAAAGCCTTTTTTCTGCCTCCCACACAGCATCATGCTTTGGTCCTGCCCTGCCCATTTCCTGACCTGGGCTCACCTCTCTGCTCCACTTGCTCAGTAGAGACTGAGTAAATCAGTTTGTTCCCAAGGGAATGCGGCGTCAGCAGATTTAGACACCAGCTGTGGTAACTTTAGTTTCATTTTGCTCTGGAGAACTGGCATCTGATCCTGTGCATAAATATGTTTGCCAGACTTCTTCACTGATGAGGGTAAGAGGAATTGATAGGTCTCATAAGAAATATATGTCAGAAAGGCAAGGATGTTATTAATATGGAAAAAGTAGTAAAAGTAAGAAGCCATATGGAAGAGTTACCAGGCAGAAATCAGTCCATCAAAAGAGAAGCAGAAACAACACAATTTGTTCCTCTGTCTTCAGGCACAGGGCTTGATAGTAAATTACTGTACCGTGAAGATAAGAGATATTTAGATATTCTAAATGTGTTTAACCCTTCTTCTATCTAGAGCATCTTTTAAGCTAAATTTCTAACACACCTTATGGAAACAGGTGCTATGGTCCTTGGCATCTCTCCCACTTCAAAGTATGAATAAAAAAGGCCCCAGAAATGAATCTGCAAGTCTGTCCATCACTAAGTCACCACCTCCTGTATGTATTACTTTTTTTCTTTTTTAATAAAACATATATATTGTCACATGAATACACATGTTTTCACCACACCACTGAGGTGATACTATTCCCAAATTATCAAATGAAAGCTATGATAGGCATTTGGCTACAGAGAATGAAACAAGGATTAGGGATTTCCTTTCAGGCTAACAGAGAAAAAACACATTTGAAGTGGCACGGGCTCTCATGCCTTGTCTCCTCTTATTTGATCTCTGTCTGTGATACTTTGATTCATTCTCTTTTCTCAAGCCATCCTAACCTCCCTCCCAACTAGCTGGGATAAGCCAGTCCCTTCCTCTACCCATATCCCTTTTCCCAGCCCTCTCTCCTCACCTTCACCTCAAAGCCAAACTCTTCCTTTGCTTCCCACCAAAATCCTCTTCCCATTCTTTCCCAGCCTATCACCCCCATCTGTACCTCCACCTTGTGCAGTACAGTCTCCCTTTCCCTGGGGGTCTGCAGGGAATTTGTTATCCCTACATCCCATACCCATGCTCACGATCAGTAAAAGGATGTGCTACCTGCCACCCTAACCTGCCTTGTACCCAGAAACACCACCTTTTAAAAACATGGTAAATATGTAAAGGCAAAATTGTCCCTGTCAAGCAAAGGGATAAAATAAACCATGCAAGTTTTTTTCCCCTTTCCACCAAATGGGCAAACAGCACACAAGTTTGCTTTGCAAGTGAAGCAGATCATAAAATAGATCAAAGAGTTTCCCAAACCTCGACAATAGTATGGATCATTTCTGAGTAACACATCCCATGGAGAGAGCTCTTCGCAGGGGCTGCACCAGCCAAAACAGGATTAGCAAGTGGTAGAAATAAAAAGAAATTTTCACACTTTCACTCTAGCAGTGAAAGCAGTCACTGCTAGAGTAACTCAAAATGTGCAAAGTGCTTTCACTATAAAAGATACCCAGGCTGAGGAAGAAAATATATGGAATGGGATCCCATGCCACCAAAATGCTACCACTTCTGAGAACAAGCATTGAAACTGTTAAAACACGTTTCACATTCTTGTTCCAAGTTGTCCAGGGGCACATGAAAAATGCTGACTGCCAGGCACCTTGTACTTAGGCTCTCAAGATTATGTATATGAGATTTATTGTCTCAAATATACTGCAGAATACAACTGTCACCTGTCCTTGTATGCTACATTGTTGTTATCCTTTGGAGGGATCCAACCCAAACAGAGTGCCTCATACTTATTTCTGTAAATTCATACAGTGGCACAGCCTGAAAACTCAGTGGCAGGAAGGAAAATACACAGGGCAAAAAGTTATTCTTCCAGCAGATACATAGACCAGACACAGTCATTACATCTCTGTCTGCACTTTGTGTGATCACACACTGAGGATGAATTCTAGAGGAGACACACAAACGCCTCAGCCTTGCCATATTTGCCCAGCACATTGGTCAGAGTGTGAGGTCATAGGAGTTATTATCCTGCTAGACAACCTTTGACAGATCATCTCTGGAAGAGTTTTCTAATTATTTTCTTAAGCTTTCTCTCATTTAGATCTTTAGTCTGTGCAGCACTTTCTGGCAGGGAGAACCATGGCTTCACTATGCAACAAAGGATAAGGATATTCTCCCCCATGGAAGAGAGTCTTCTCTTCAGTCTCTTTTAGTATTTCTTTAAAAAAATCTTTGTAGGTTTTTCAGTGATGAGAAGCAGCAGCCACTTTTTCCCTGCTGTCACCCTTATTCATGAAGAACTGATCACAGCCCTTTCAGTTGTCTTCTTTCAATTTATATTTAAACCCTTCTTAAAGAGCATTCACCCATACCTTGGTTCCCAGATCCCTTCTTCCTGTCCCTCCACTGCTTCCATGGAATTCTCTGAGACAGAATGCACAAAGCTTCATGCCATGTGCAAGTCTGAGGCACATGTGGGGTTTCTGCAGCAGAATAACCATGTCATCTGGTTTTCCCTGGATATCTTCCCTAATAGTTGCTCACAACCCATTTTCAATTTTGACCATGCTGAGCTGCAAATTGACGTTTTCACAATGATTTACAGAGCCACAAATCATCAGATCCTCTTTGTAGTTGGTACATGATAATTTAGAGACAAACAACATATATGCATATTGAAGGCTCCCCCGCACGCACAGATACAATTTTGCAGTTTAACAAAATGAATTTTATTTGCAAGTTCATTTTTTTTCTGAAGCTCCTAAGTTGGTTTAGACCATCTAGAACAGGTCTGTATCAGCAGCAAGCTTGGCCATATTCTCCTGGATCCCATGTAGGAGAATCCGCAGGCAAGTTCTCTCCATGGAGAAAACAAGCATTTATTCCTCCTTTACCTTTTAAAACATTTGTTATTATGCCTTCCTAAACAGCTCCATTTCTTATTTCTAAGTTCCCTCTAATTCTTTTCTTTCTCATGATTTCTTATGAATGTGCTTGGCAGATCTAATCCCCTGAACCACCATCAAGTTTGCAGAACATTTCTGAGGACTCTGCAGCCTTTAGAGATTTATTCACCAGCTAATGTAACTCCATCTAATTTTTCTCCCTCTTTACCATGCAGCATGGATGCCAATTTAACAATGTGACAATCATTAAGATCTCTCAGAGCACTGCTTAAATTACCAGTTATTCAAGTTTTCTTCTCAGGTAGGACATGAAAGATCTCATCAGTTTAATCAATGAAAGCTTTTGTCACCCAGCATCTGCCCTTCCCTACTCCCCACAGGGAAGGGAAAATTTAAAAACTCCTCAAAAAAGAGCTGAAGTTCTTAATTTAGGCAGGGGGGCGGGGGAAAAAAATCATACCATAAAAGTTTATGAGGGAAGAGCAAATGAAGGGGCTGCTCTGGAGAACATATGTTCACTCTGCAGAGACACCCCAGCTGACGCCAACAGAGCACCGGCTGCTCCCAGGCTTATCTTAGCTCCCGTTGACTCAGTTCCAGGCAGAGAGGGAACCTTAGCACCATCACGCTGCAGTTTAACTCTGCAGTGGGGCTGGAATTATTAAGAATCTCTCACTGCTTTCATATACACTGGAAGCATAGGCTTCAAAAGTGCTTGGATATTTTAAAAGCAGAATCTTTACACTTCTGGCAACCTCAAGAGCTTAGACTGTTAAGAGTAACTGTATGGGCTTGAAAAGAACAAGTTTAATCTAGAAGCTAGAGTTTAAATTAAGGTAGAGTTAAGTAAAACAATAATCTTGTTGCAAAAACAAAATCCTGTTGGGGTTTAGGAGAATACTTTAACTGTCTTATGACATCCACGTCACAAGATACCACATCTCCTCCTCTGAACTGGCAAACCTGCTGCTGTGGGAGAAAACATGTTACGTGGTCACCCAGGTTTCCAGGAGGACTATCCCAAGTCCATAAACCTGCAGGACTGTTGACCAAGGCTGATTGTGGGGAGTGGACAGGCAGGTAAGGTGGGCCATTTAGAAACCTAGGGCTAACTTTTACAAATTTCTTGACTAACATCATCTTCATTAGTGGAAACAACATAGCCAGGGAAAGGGATGCCAGGACAGTTAAACAAAAACTCACTGATGCAAAAGCCTCAGTTAGAAGATTTTTCAAGTGCTGTGAACAGAGCATGGATAACCATGATCTACACTAAAATAGAAAACCTGCTGGTATCAGGGGGGTCTAGGGATTTTTCAGAAAATTTTACACTCTCTTGGAGATGTCCCAGTTCCCTCTCCCAGTCATGGGGATGATGCCTGGGCAGTGGACCATCCCAAAAATGAGAATAGGCATTGCCTGTGCAGGATTGGGATGGTCTGGGGCTACACCAAACTATTTCCCATGTGACTCCTTGGAGTTCATGCTTGATACAATATTTTTCATGTGCTTGTAAATGTGCCTCAGCCCGCCACTTCAGCTGTGGGTTGTATCCATCTCCTTGTAGCGAAGAAGGACTTTTCTGCTACTTTTCAAATGTTATCCCACTGTCCTTGCCATAGGAAGGAGGGGAAAATAATGCCTCTTACTGCCCTTCCTCCCAAAATACAGCTGTCTAAAACCCTCCTCAGGCAGAGGCTCAGCACAGAAAATTTTAGCCCCAGAGGTGAATGTCTCAGAAGGTTATGGGGAAATGAAAAGAAACAGGATTGAATAGAATCTGACTTGTGACCTCAGTGCCAGTGGTTGCTACTAGAGCCCAGAGCAGGGATTGCTTGTGACAGGCTGGAAGCAATCTTCCTCACACCACTCACACAGATTAATCAAAGACTTGGAAACTTTGAGTTATAGATCATATATTCCTAACAAGGATGTATTTATTATTATACATCAGAAAGCATCCATATAAATGAGACATTGCTAAACTAGAGCTGTCAGATATTTATTTTCGCAGTCAATAGAAGTAATGTTATTAAACTATCCAAAGGCAGCCTTCGAAAGCAAGAAAAATAAATTCCAAATTGGTTTAAATGAATGAATTCATAGTAATCACAGCTGAAATATCAAGTGATCAATCTCTGTCTCCATTGCCTTCCAGTCCTGAATATTTAATTAGCAGAAGATGAAACACAGTATGAAGGTTAGGGTGTCTGATGTGGAGGTAAATCTGGAGCCAGCCCACGCCCATGAAAGAAGCACTTGGCTCTTTGCTCTCTGGGCCTCCTGCTGGGTAAACAGCAGTCGTCAGTGCCAAAAAAGTTCCTCTATAAAACTTCCGGATCTTGAAATTACAGGATAATCGAGGTGGGAAGGGGCCGTGGTCAGGCTCAGTTGAAGCTGCTCAGGACTATGTCTGGCTGAGATTTGAAGGTTCCAGACAGGGAAATCCTACAGCCTCTCTGGGCTTCCATTCCTGTGTTTGAACACCACAGAGAAAGATTTCCTAGCAAATTTTCCTCTGGCTGCTGACACTGTCCCCTTTTCTATGCCTCAAGAAGAATGGAGATGTTTCTGACAGTACAAAAGGAAGCAGCAGAGAAAATCAGCTCCCTTCTTCTTCTTTCTGCCCTCCAACTACCCCCAAACAGGGGGTAGATTTAGATCAGGTATAAAGAAGGAGTTTTAAATGGAAGTTGTGGATGCACCATCCTTGGAAGTGTTCAAGGCCAGGCTAGATGGAGCTTTGAGCAACCTGCTCTAGTGCAAGGTGCCCATGCCCATGGCAGAGCGTTTAGAACTGGATGATCTGCCAGGTCCCTTCTAACCCATACCATTCTGTGTTTCTGTGATTCTACTTTTTTGGCCAGATTATCTTCAGGAAGGGAAAAAAAAATAGGACACTTAATCATTGACGGGACGTGCCATACAGGACTGCTGCTCTGCCAGCCTGGAGCTTGCTTTCAGACCCCTGAGAACATGCAGGAAATTATTAATGATTACCTAGTAATTATTTTAATTGCATATTAAATCTGTCCTGTGTTGTACGAACTGCATTAACAGCATTAAGTGGCAGTGTGTGAAGTATAAGCAGTAACGGCCAGCAGTAAGAAATTCTGCTTTCTCCTCTGCTTTCCTCTCCTTTTACAGGGAGGTGGTAAAGAAGGAAGTCGCTGATGGAGGCTGAAGGTAGGAAAAGAGAATATTGGGTTGCCCCAGAGCTGTGCACTTGCTGCTTTATGGCCCCAGCATTGGCAGTGTGAGTCATTTCATGCCTTTTGGAGGGAAGTGATACTTTCAGTCTTTGTACTTCTGTTTTATAGGCCAAACTCTCTGAAATGTTTCACCCTTGACAGGTTTATGGACAAATTGATATCTTTCTTTCATATTTAGTCATGTTCATGTACAAATTACCTAATTCCAGTCACACCAACACTGACATTGCACCCTTGCATTGCTCTCTGGGTTTGAATATTTATCTACTCCAGTTTGTACTGTTGCAACAGGGAGGTGCAAAGAGCTGCCTTTCCCCAGCACCCATGGCAGAAACTGCTGCCTTCAGCAAGGCTTATGCATACCCAGAAGAGCCTGGAGACAGCCCCTTCCACTGGGAGGCCAATGAAGGACATCAGTGTGGTCACCCCTGGACTTCTCTCCTGACCCTGCAGGTCACTGAGAGCCCTGAAACATGTGTGGACCACACAAGGCTGACAACACCAGGGAGAAAATCAGAGTGTCTTTGGCAGGGCAACAGGATCTGGAATGAGGGGCCCTGCAGCAAGCAATGGGCAGTTGGCAGTTTCTCCAGCACAGGCATGGGCCAGGTTTTCTGCTTCTGCACTGCCTTCCAGGAGCCAAAGGTGCAAGAGAGTCTGGACAGATGACGGCATAAGAGGGACACCCCTGGCACATTGAGGAAAGTAAGACCTGAAAATGTGAGGGATGAGGCTCTGCTGGGGCTCCACAGAGGTGCCAGCTCCTCTGACTGTGAACATCCCTGGCTTCGTCAAGTTAGCGTGGAGCTAGTGGATAATGGTGGCTTAGGATCAAACTGCATTTTCCCAGTGAAAGCAATTTTTGCTGAATTTAGACTCTTTAATTTCAGCAATACTCATCATAGGCTCTTCATCCTGATTACAATGTTCATCACCAAAAGCACTAATTCCACAGAAATGCTGATTAATGTTATCACACCAACAAGGTTTCAGAAACGAAAACACTCTGGAGGAAAGTTGTCAAAATCCCATCACCTCAACATGACTGCAGATGCAAGGGAGCCCCTGAGCTACAGGATGGGAACTCCTTCCTAATCCCAGAGGGCTAAAAATGATCTCTGTGATTCCCTGGATGACAGACACCTTCAGGAAAAATTCTGTGACCAAGCTTTCTTCAGATAAAGTGCCACTTTTATCCTGGCAGCTCCGCTGGCCTGGATGAACCTGGTCATGATTTCACAGCAGGGGAAGAAATCAAAAGATGGGATCTCCTTTCTATTCAGGACAAAGCCATATGCAAACTGTAGAGATGAGAAATTGCAGAAATTCACAATATTCAACCATTCAGGGCTCCAAAATGCCCTCTGGCTGCAGGACAAATGGCAGAGCCATGCTAGTGACATTCAGTCGTGGTGGAGCCAAGACCTTCCTCTGGGTGGTTTGCTGTGATTGGAAGTGTGAAACTCCATTCTTTCTGCCTTTCTCTTGCCTTCATCCATCATAAGACTGTGAACATTTTGAAACCTTCAACTGTTGTGTTACTACACTTCTGTCATGTTTGCTTCTGTTTTCTGGGAGAGATGCTGCTTCTTTTTTGCTATAACAGTTTTGCCATCTGCATCACTAGTGAGAAAAATAATTGCTTTCCTTCACTGCATTGTAGCTGTACCCAGAACCCAGCAGAATCAGACACTTCTGTCCTAAGTGCCTCCATACCTCCAGTGACAGACAGAAGTTGGCCCATCAACCCAAAGAGACGTAACGGCAGAAAACAAACTCACACCATTTCTGTTTTGCGCAGGAATGAACAAGAACAGAAAAAGATTAAATCCAGTTTGTGCTTGTAGACTAAGGTTCCAGATGCTAATGCACCTGGCAGCTGTCAAGATATGGGTTGATTTCCATAGGAAACCCTTTCCCTGCACTGTTCTTTTGTGCTGGCTGTATAAACAACTGGACTGCAGGATCAGCCAAGGCCTGAGGCTGTGAGCTAGGCAGGGTTTGCAGGCAGAGACAGTGAGTTGGACCCAGCCAGCAATTCAGCAAGAAAGCCATGCAGAGCAGAACCTTGATCTTTCCACTTTTTGCAGGTGGGGAATGATTTTTTTTAATTACCCAGACTCATACAAATTAGACATATTAGAGAGATGGGCAAATCACCAACCATATGAAGTTTAGCAAGGGCAAGTGATGGATTTTGCACCTGAGGTGGGGCAGCCCTGGATGCACAGACTGGGGAATGAGAGGCTGGAGAGTAGTGCCATGGAAAGGGACCTGGGGATCCCAGTCAATGGCAGGTTGGATATGGGTCAGCAGTGCCCTGGCAGCCAGAGGGACATCCCTGTCCTGGGGGGCATCAGGCCCAGCATCACCAGCCAGGCAGGGGAGGGGATTGTCCCGCTCTGCTCTGCACTGGGGCAGCCTCAGCTCGAGTGCTGGGGGCAGTTTTGGGCACCAGAAACATAAAAAAAGCATTAACCTGTTAGAGAGTGTCCAAAGGAGGCCACAAGGATGGTGAAGGGCCCTGAGGGGAAGCCGTGTGAGGAGTGGCTGAGGTCTGTTCAGAAGAGGAGACTGAGGGGAAACCTCAGTGGGGTCTTCAACACCCTCACTGGAGTGAGTGGAGGGGCAGGTATCGATTTCTTCTGTCTGATGACCAGTGACAAGACTTGAGGAAAAGACATGCAGCTGAGTCAGGGGAGGTTTAGGTTGGATATCAGGAAAAGATTCTTCATCCAAAGGGTGGTTGGGCACTGGAACAGGCTCCCCAGGGCAGTGGTCACAGCACCAGCCTGACAGAGCTCCAGAAGCTTTCGTACAATGCTCTCAGGCACATGGTGTGGCTCCTGGGGTGTCCTGTGCAGGGCCAGGAGCTGGACTCAATGACCCTGATGGGTGCCTTCCAACTTGCTCTATGGTCTATGAATCTAAGAGAACAGGGTGGTGTTTGGGCAACACACAGGAGCATCAGAGAGGAGGAAGGTGAAGAAGCGGCTTAGACCACAGTGGTGGTTAGGGAAGAAAATAAAAGTATGGTGATTCTCCCCAGGTCCCTCAGGGGCAGCTGGACAAAATTCCTGTGCACTGTACAAGCAGCAACTCCTGTTTGCCAAGACCCACTGGAGGTATGAATTTTTGCTCCTAGGCTCATCTTTTGATGTCGTGCTTGCAGATCTCCCTTGATGATCACGACGAAAAAACGAGAAACAAAGGGACTGTTTAATGCAGAATGTTCCCTCGCTGGTAACCAAGTGTGCTGTCCTTTACAGACTGTTTGTCTCTGTTTGTGCTATTGTACCAGCGTTTCTTGGCTTGCCTCGCATAGTTTCCGTGGTGCGTTGGGTTCTTTTGAAGCAGATTGTGTTACATAAAGCAGCTCGTTTCAATGGCGTATGAATTGTGCCACCGCCTCCCTGCCCCGCGCTCCGGGCGCACGGCAGCTCTGTGATCTGTAAGCGAGATGATGCGCCGGCCCCAGCCAGCTCCGTGCAGCCTCAGAGGGCTTTTATCAGGCAAATGACGGTGCTATCAGCACCGGGCCTGATCCTGAGCAGCTGGAAATGGCTGCAGCCCCTCATGCCAGGATGCTCTAGGCAAACAATTTTTTTTTAAAAAAAAAGGAAAGAGGCAGGAGGATTTTTTTCTCCTTTCTTGGCAACCAGCAGTTCATTTTTTTCCAGCTGTGGTTTTTGAGTTTCAGATGACAAACCAAATATTTTCACTAAAAGCAAAACTCTCAGGGAAACCCTCTGTCTCTTTTACTTCTTTTTTTTTCCCAAAGGCAAAACTTTGAACAAAATTGTTGAGCACATCTAGTGTTAAAACATTGTCTGGATCCTCTGCTTGCTTCTGCTGGCTGAGAGTCTGGCCTGTTGAGACCTGAGGTTTCTAGCAGAGAATTTCAAAATTGTCATTTCTCTGATGTTTTAAATAAATGTAGGCAGCTGTCTGAGCCATACATCTACCCTAGCCAAAATATTGTTCATTCCAAGTGAATTTGCTCCATTATAAGTTGCCTACAAATAATTCTAAAAAGTGACAGTGTTTCTTAAATTATCTGAGCTCTTTAAATATTCAAATGCATCAAATATTAATGCTTAGCAATTCAGAGTATCCTTAGTCCTGGTTCCTGCAATATTCTGATCAGCATTAGAGCCGCATTCTGCCAGCTCTGGAATCTGAAGAGGTGGTCCTAGCTAAGGGAAGGGTCATGACCAGCACCCCCACGAGCTGGTGCCTGGCCTCAAGGGTGTTCTTTGGAAGAGGGAAATGTGGAAGGCCAAAGAGCTGGGCTGGTTTCAGCAGGAGTGAAGCCAAGGAGTGAGCAGGCACAAGCAGAGCCAGGAGCAGACATGGACTGGTGCAGGCACCACACAAAAGTGCTGCTGGTGGCATGCCGGGTCCCCAAGGACAGTAGTGCAGGTCTGGAGTGAGCTGGTACCACCAGATCCATGCTCGTGGGCTTTTCAGTTCCAGTTTGGCCAAAGACCCCTCAAAGTTACATGCAAATTGAAGCCCATGTAGCTGTGTCTGAATTCATGAAGATCACAGCGCTGAGATCCTCACCTCTTCAGCTGCAGAGGCAGTCCTGTCAGAAGACAAGGAATTGTGAGATGAAAAGAAAGCACTGCATGCGGATTTGGCATCTCACAGATGGAAAAGCTGCACCTGTAGAAGCCCAAGTTCAATCGAACACAGATAATATCAGAACAGCTTGTCCTTTTCTCCCAGCAGAAATCCCAGAAGAAAATTCAAGTCTTCTCTTTTATAAGCTGAGGAGAAGGTCTGACTCAGCTGCCTGAAGTATCTCATCTGGGAATGTTGATATGCCATTCTACATGCACATTCCCAGGCTGGTGTCCAGTGGAAGAGAGCTGAGGAGATGAGACAGGATCCCTGACTTCTGTATTTACAACTCCCATCCAGGAAACAGGAATTTTCATGGCTTGTCCATCAGCACGTTTCCTGCATGGCAGATTGCCCCAAACTCCAATCCTTAGCAGTGCCACAAGGCTGGCAGCCAAGCAGATAAATTGTCAGGGAATCAGCAAGAGGGTTTTGATGGAATCCCTCTTTCCTTACACCCACCCCACCTCAGCTCACCCCGTGGCATTTGAGGCTCAGCAAAATCAACATGCTCTTCTGGAACATTTCAACTTTGACTAATCAGGAGAGTTTCTGACAGAAAAATGTTCCACTGGAAAATTTTTGACCAGCAGTAATTAGCATTTTTTCTATTAGCTTTGTCCTGAAGGCACGGTAATTTATGCCTTGGTGAAATAAACAATCACTAAGAATTGGACACTCCCCAGGTTCAAGGCATATTTGCTTACCCTAAACAGAAAAAGTCTTATTGGCTTGCAAAACTTTACATACTTAACACAAGGAAAGAATGACTGCCTGACTTTCTTGTGCTTTACCTGGGCACAGGCCCAACTGCACTTTAATCACTTTGCTTTAAAAAAAAAAAAAAGGTTGGGGGGAAGTAGTGGATTTTCACTTGCAGAGCAGTAAGGTTCAAGCAACACTGGAGGCAAGCCATGGACGTGGAATGAGAGCTGAACCATATTCAAAGAGCTTGAAGGTAGTCACAAGAAACAAGAGGAAGACAGAAAATGTCACAGGTGCCCTAGGAGTTCAGATTTCCTTGCTATTCCTCTACCATATGGTTATATCCTAAACTGAATTTCTCACTGAACTGCAGGATAATTAAGGCTGTCAGGGACCTCTGGAGGTCCAGCCCCTGCTCAGAGCTGGGCTGGCTTCTATGTTAGATCAGGTTGCTCAGAGCTATGTCCAGATTTCCCAGCACATAATGCTACATAAATGCACCTGAGCTACACATCTGAATGTGTTGAAGCCTGCCCATCCATCCTTTTTTTCCCAGAAAGCCTTCCTTTTGGAGCCCTGTGCAAGCCAAATGCAGAATGACAAGTCCCTGGCGGTCTTTGGGAAGCGGCTGCGAATGCTGGGCAGATGGTGCAGCTTTTGCTGCAGTGAGAATACAGCTACAGGGTCTCCCAGGAAAGCAGGCAGCTATATTTAAATCACTCTTACGAAATCCACATTGATATTCATAAAAGACACTTCAACACCTCTTTGGTGGCTTGGAACTGCAGCACACAGCATGGGGAAGAACACACGTGTTTCTGAAGACCAAGTCCTGGTTCCATTTTGCAGCCACAGCACCGATAGCGGCAGGCAGAGAGGACAAATAGCATAAAAGAGCACAACCTCCTGGAGCACAATCCTGGAGAATCAGCATCTAAATGCTGTAGGAGAACCTAGGGAGGATTTTCCCCAGGAAGGTGTATGGCTTAGGGACAGGACTCTGGGGCTGGGGAGATCCCCAGGGGGGACCAGGCTTCAGCAGATGAAGCCCCACCACCCTCACCTGGCACAGACATGAATCCTGAACCCAGTCCTTCATTCACCAGCACTCCTGCAAGTCCAGCTGGTGCCAAGCCTGGCAGAGCTGCTGACCTCCCCTACATGTCTCATCACCAAAGGTGGACTTCATCCTCCTTTTCCGCTTGTTTTGGAGAGGAAGAGAGAAGTCAGTGGGCACAAAGGTCAAAGGTGCTTTATTTCCATCTCCCTGTGGACCTCTTGGTGCTTGGCAACACTGCTCGCTGCTCTTTCTTTTGCTTTAGGAAAATGCCTTTCACCTTATCACCACCCTGATACAAACTTCACCTCTCCCAGCAGGGAAGAATGGAAAAACCTCTCGACGGAAAATCTGAGAAGCTCTTTGGCTGCTCTCTGTGGGGAGCAGATTTTAAAGAGAGTGGTGTCACCCATCTAGAGGGTGACACATGGCCACTGTGCCAAAAGGCAGATCAAAGCCAGAAAACAGCCTACTCCCTTGTCCTTGTAGCTACTGAAATTCTGAGTGCAGCTTTGTCATGTTATTCTCAGAGCCACCTAGGTTTTTCTTTGGCACTGAAAACTACGGACACCTGTGGTTTTCAACTTTTCCTTCATGGAAAGGAGGATACATACAATGAATCAAGGTTTTTCTCATCTTAGCCCATTTTGTTAGCCCTTAGACCTCCCAGGAGCAATACTTAAAATCAAGACGTTTGTGAGACGCAAGTACACTCACATGTGAGTGCCAAACCTTGTTTATTTTTCATGCTGCTTCATGGCAGCTTCATGTCCATATCTGGGCAACCTAGTAAAGCACAGAATGAAAATCAGATGAATAACCCCAGGGGAGTCAAAAGCATTATTTAATATTTAAAATTAAGCAGGAATTTAAACGCTTTGCTGAATCATGTTCTCATTTGCATTAGAGCATAGACCTCCTGAGTCACCAGGTGTGTGTAACATGCAATGGTGATATTCCTGTTCAAGAATCTTCCTAGGATGAGCTTGGCTCCTGCTCTTGGAAGGCTGGAGAATCTCCAGGGCAAATTTCCAGAAGGAATTTCTCTCATCCCATTCCTCTCCACAATCCCAAAAAACAGGGGGTTGTACACGGCACAGCCATTTGGCCAGTGTACTGAAAACTGAGGGTCCCCTTTGTGACCACTTATCTTTTCCCAAAGACTCCTTTTGCTGCCTGTTGCAGACTTCCACAGGCCTTCAGCTTGCTCTGGGATGAGCTCACAGGGAGGCTGTCTGCTCTGAATGCTGGAGAGATGCTGGAAACCTCCCCAGATCCCCATTGATATACATACTCCCACACATATTCCCTCCAATGTTTGAGACAGCAAACAGCAGGAATCAAATATGTCACTTGAATTCAGCAGCATTTCCAATTGGGCAATTTGTTAACATAGAAAATGTAGTTTATCATTAATTGTAAAGGTGGAGCTGGTGAGCTCTTTTAAAAACTTTTCTTCCGCCTGGTGTTCAACAGATGTTTAGGAAAAATCCCAAACAGTCAAGGTCATTGGTGTGTGGGAATATAAAAGGAATGTCCATCTCCTGCAATGAATCAAAGCCACCATGGTTGAAGATGCCATTTTCCAGGCAAGTGCCTGGACAGGGACACCTACATTCAGCCTTAGATATCATGAGTCTATCCAAATATGCCTTTCACCAGTTTTCTTTCATCCAGAGAGCCCAATATGAAGCAGTTGATTAGCTCACTAATATGTTTTACTCCCAGATAGCACTATAACAAACAATAATAAAGACATGTATTTACTGTTCCCCTCTCACTGGAGCCCTTAACATTTCCCTTTGCGCAGCAAAGATTACAAAGGGCAGAGTTAAGGGTAATTATATGACTTCTTCCCTGACCTGTGCCACAGGGCTCCCACCCATTTTTGCTCTTTATCAGCCCTTTCTGAAACTGAAACCTAGGAAGTAGGGAAGTACCTAGAAAGATAGGGAAAAGAGCAAGGAGTGATTTATTCATAAATAGATGTGCAGGAGGCTTCCAAACTGCAGCTTCTCTCTTCAGTGTTTCAGGCATGTCCCACGGTGGCTACTGTAATATCAGAGGAATGCTTACTCCTGCTACTGCTGCTAATCTGGGAGCAGTCACGTGGCTCAGCTGTATTCTCTCTCTCCAAAAATTTGACTTTTAACCTTCCTTTGCTACAGACTTGATGTATATTTCTTTGACATGATTCCAAGTAGGAAACATGCAAAACTCTGACCTATAAGCAAAGCAAATGGAAAAAAAAAAAGACATTTATGAGAATAAAATTATGTGAGCCCGCGGGAAGGGGAGAAGAAAAATCTGCCTGGGTCATTTCTGTTTGTTTTCTCCTAGGAATTCCTTTGGGAAAAACAGCAAAATATTAATCGGGGGAGAAGGAAAAAAAAAAAAGGTGTCCTGAGGTGCAAAGCATAAAAAAAAAAAAACACAAAAGAGATGGCAGAAAATGTAATTATTTATTCACGCTCATTTACGTGTCAGATGAAGCTGAAAGCTGCCAGATAGCTTCTTTTCGACAGCTTGGAGTTACTGTTGGGAACAGATCCATGTATGGAAGCAAAAGCAGAAAAGCATAGATAAGCTGAGATCCAGCTATGCAAACCATCTTTAGAGACACTTAAAGGACAAGCACCCCGGCTCCTTTCTTTCTGGTAAATATAGAGACACTATCATATGAGGGCTTTTTTCCATTCTGCTTTCCCCACAACTGCTGAGCCTCGGCCGGGGTAAGTGAAAAGCGACTCAGGCATTTCTTGGGAACACCTGGGGATTCGGTTGGACTGACATCCTGGGAAAAGCCATAAATCTGGGGCAATGGGATGGCTCCAATAGCTGGATCCTGGTTAAGCTCTCCGAGTAGGAAACATGACATGTAGCAGCTTTGCCGCTGGAGGGACAGGAACTTTCCAAGTGTCTGAAGGAGGCAAGAGAAAAATGTTGGGAAACAAGAGTTTTATCACTCAAGATGTGGATTTACAGGCGGGGTGATGACAGAGCTGCAGTGGGCAGGAAGGATCTGTGGCGGTTGCCAGTGTCAGAGTCTCTCTGGGTTTCTATTTAGAAAAATTCATTTAAAAAGTTGAGGGCTTTATCTTCCCTGCTCTGTGGTACTTTCGTTTTGAGAAACGTTTCACTTGGGTTGAGCTGACTGGACATTAGGAAGAGCTCATTGTAAACGACTGTTGTTTTTCTTGGCACTTGAAGGCAGTTTCCCAATGTTTCTCTGTAGATTTGAGGTTGATTACATCCTGTGCAAGGATTTTTGGTACAGTTTTAACTGCCATTCCAGTGTTGTGAAAGTCAGCTCCAGCAAAAACAGCTGTGTGCTGTTGTGAATATTTCCAAAGTCCTGAAGTAATAGGTCTCCTTCAAACTAGCACAGAAATGTGTCAGCTCTGGGAATTGGGCACTGTCACAAAAACAGAGTATAGCCTTGGCAGAGAGGCTTTCTTCACCAAGTGTTTTGTTAAAAAGAACACAAAAACGCTTTTTATAGCCTTGACTTAAAATCGGGTTGGTATATGGTGGTACAGTTAAACATGAGGTTTTTCTTTAAATGCTAGTGAATGGCTTTGGGTTAACAGTTCATGTGTTTTCAGGTGTTATAATATTGTATTAATAGTCCCACTGCAAAGTTCTAGGTAAAGCTTTGTCATTTTTCAGGTGGTTAATATAGTGGAAAAAAATCAGAGCAGGTGAAGTCAAATTATACAGAAAGAACTGAAAATAATATCAGGAGTATGATTGAAATTGTAGGAGATTTCCAGAGAAATGAAGGATGATCGTAAAGGGAAATCACTCAACCACAAATGTCATAAACATTTCCATTCATGAATGAAAACGCTTTCCCTTGTCCTGACATAAGAAGAACACAATGGAAGTGTTTGCTTGTAACCCCATAGTAGAGTCTGCTGTTGAAAGGGCCAATGCCCTCATCTTCCCTTATTTAGCCAGCATCTCCACAGATATTCCCACTCAGTTTTCACTCTCACTGAAATACACATCTTCTCTTTGCCTGGTTTCCTTTGTCTGTGCTAGGCAAACTTTGATTCTTTTGAGAAGTACCTTTTAAACACATGCCACCTGCCTACAGAAATGCTAACACAGAAAACAATCTTTAAATAATTTGGGTCAATAGATAGCTTTTCAATTGGTAGTGAGTCACTAATAAATAAAGCTTTTAGCTGCTAATGCTATGAAATAACATTTCTTCATTTCACTCTTACTCAGATTGCTTCCATTTTCTATTGGATGTGGTCCTGGTTCATAGGTTGCTGTGAACCTGCTGATTGATAAAAGTTCTTCCTCAATTTTTCCTCTTTCTCCCCCCGACCCTAGACTGTGAGCTCTCCTTTCCCCAAGAGACACAAAGACCAGCTGACACGTGTGGCTCCTGAGCAAGGCATTACCCAACAGCTGTGCTGGGCAGGCCAGGAAGAGGATGGCAGGATGGAGCTGGAAAAACTGGGACTTATTTAATTTGCTATTTCCATTTGGTCCAGGGCCTGGGGCAGTGAGGCCTGGTAGACAAAGCCCTGGTGACATGAGTCATCCCTTGGTTGCCAGCTCCAAGGCAGATTGCCCTTTGTGCCCCCCTCCCTCTATCAGGAGCGCTTTCAGGCAGGCCGTGTTATCACTTATATTTATTGCTGTGACCAGTGTGCTGGCTGTTATTAATATTTACTATTGATTAGTCACTAGTCACACTGGGATTTGCTCGGCCCCTCGTGCAGAGCGGACAGGATCTCATTCAGACCCCAGCCACAAATATAAAGAGCCACATAAAGCATCAGAGATAGTATCACTAACATCTTTTATAAGTGACTAGTCATTATGAGTGCTGCAGTCTCTGAGCATCCGCCGCGAGGTCCTCCCACGCTCCATTCTCTGCCAGAGTGCAGGCAGCAGAGGGGGAAGGGGGAGCTCTGCTCTTTCTCACAATCAGCCTCAGCAAGGCTGCCGAGCTGAGTCGGGGCAGCACACACACCAGGAGCGAGGGGTCAAGAGCAAAGCTGAGCTCCGTGCCCATTCCTGCTGGCCTGTGACAAGGGTAAAGCTGTCCTCACCCCGGTGGCACTGGGAGGGAGCAGGAATATGTTCTGTGTCCCACGAAAGGAGCCAAGGCACACAGGACTTCTAGATGCACGGGTGGCTTATGCACCCAAACCTTAGTGGCTTCAAAAAAACAAAGCCAAACACACTTGAGTTTCAAACAACGCATCTGAAGAAAGTCTTTGCACTAGACATCCACAGTTAGTCCCTGAATTCGGAATTTTTTGTGAGAAGGCAAAGTCACCTTTGTGAATTACAGTGTGCCCAAGAAGAGAGCATCCTGAAAAAGAAATCAGAGAGGAGAGCTACACCCTGAATTCACTCAGTAAAGATTTTACAAACTGGCTCTGACTTTCAGTAAGCCTACTGCACATTCCCCTCCTCCAAACACCTCAATGTTTTTATGATTATTTCTGAAGGATGGTGTTTGGACACCATCTCTATCTTTTCTCTAGGAAGTCAGAAGATTGGAGCAGATTCTGAGGACACGCTGACGGACTGATCCACTTCTCTGGCCAGATACACTTATTGCCTATGTCCTAGCAAAATGGGTTCTGTGCAATGGCTCTGCCTGCTCCCAGCCTAGAAACCTGCAGACCCATTTGCCCATTGAAATCTGATTTGGCCCAGGAATTGAGGCTTCTTCAAAAAGAATCTGAAAATGTCCTGCTCTCTTCTTTGTTTTCTTGCAAAAACGTCATCTTCCTATTCTTACAGGAAGAGGCAACAACATTACAGCTTTAAGTAGCGGTGATGTTTTCTGACAATTTATGAGTAAAGGAGGAAATTTATGAGTGGACATTCATTTTTGGAGAACTCACTATTATTCTGGCAACACAGGGAAAAAACATAACAACAATACAGTAAACCTGCAGGTCTTCAAAACTCTGTTTATTCCTATTTAGGGCTCCACCTATCACTGTTATCTAATCATAAATGTATTCTTATTGCATGGGGTCACTGCAGGGCAAAGCTGAAGTTATTTTGATTTCCTTTCTTCAATATACTTGGATTTCTCTTATATTTAATGTTGAACTTCCTCCTGAGTTTTGGGATGTTTGTTTTTAGGATCTTTCCCAAATCCTTGGAATGCTGAACTCTGACGTTGCTACCATAAAATGCAGGTTTCAGTTTGCGATGTCTCTAGCTGAGTCTTTTCCAGAGACATGAGGAGGGGAGAGGGAGAGGGAGAGGGAGAGGGA
>VXBQ01011267.1:253409-265981 GCA_013400175.1 Phainopepla nitens | reverse complement strand
GAGGAGAGGAGAGGAGAGGAGAGGAGAGGAGAGGAGAACATTTCATTCTAGGGGATTCCACATCAGTTTATTTACAGAGAAAGGTGAGCATAGGAGAAGGAAAATGCTAACAACATTGGTATTCTGCAAAATGTAAGTATTGGATAAGGTACGGTGGGAAGACTAGTTTGGATTCCACTCAGCTTAACAATGATTAATGACTTACCTCTAAATAACCAAAAGGAATAAATGCTCAGGAACTTCTGCCACAGAGAGCTGTTCAGATATAGATTTTCCCCTTCCAGGCAGGAGATTCAGCACTTGGGTTGCTTTACTCCCCATGGGAATAAAGTGCACTGAATAGCATATAAAATTCTTTTCCTGCCATCAGTCCCCCAGGGCTTTCAAGCTCTGCTCAGGATGAGTTTCACCAGAAGTTTTGTCCCTGTGGTATTTCCCAGGTTATCCCATAGACCACAGTGTGCCCTGGAGGTTGCAGACTAATCCTGCATGACACCACCACACATCATTTCCTGCTCTTCCAGAGAGATGTTCCTTCTTTCACTGGAACATCAGTTTGGAGTTTTTTACTCTCTTAGATAGGCAAAAGCTGGAAAAAAAGAGGAAAATGTAAAAATGGCAAAACATGGAAAGTGCAAAACTATTGCTGCCTTTCTATGTCTCCCCAGGCAAAGGTTTCCTTGAGTCCCTCTTGGAAATGGCATAGGAAATGCTCCCTTGTTGTGATTTAGGAATGATATTCCCCAGTTTAATACAACCACTAAAATCACTCTGTGCTGCTCCCTCTCCCCTCCAACTGGAGGCACAAAAGGCAAATATCACAGGTCGAGATAAGAACAATTTACTGGAAACAGCAATGAGATAAGAAAATGAACAGTAACAGCAATAATACTGAATGTCAGAGGAGATAAAATAAACAATTCTGATAGAACCACCTCCCTGATAACAGTAGTATCTGATGGCTCCCCCAGCCACATTTTCTCCATCAGGAGGAGCCCCTTCTGCCCAGGAGAGTTTCCCTTCCCCCTGCTCCTGGCAATGATGTGAGAGGGTACCAAATAACCTTCTGGTCCCAACCGTGTCCCCTTCCGGCTACTACACCCCTGCAGATATTGAGGTCTCCCAGGCTACAGGCAGATCTCCCATCTCAACAAGCCTTGGGATGCAAGGGACAGCACATGAGCTCAGTGGAGGTGATGAAGGGGCCTGGCCCACGGTGACTTGGGCATGGTTTCAGCCTCAGGAAGGAGGAGCCATGAAGCAGCTGATGGGTCGTGTTGGTCCACCTAGGCATCCCTCACCACCCTCAGGAATTCTGCAGGGGCCTAGGGTTGATGGATGGATGTATCTCTTGCCCTACAACCTCTTCACCCTTCCAAAACTGCTTGATCTGACACCTGTTTCTAAAAGAGGCAACCGTGCATCCAGGCTCTAGTGTGGGAACAGGGATCCCATCTCTCTGAAAGAGCCCCCTCCCAGCATCAGCATTTGCCATATCAGCACACCGGAGCAAGGAAGCAAATCCAAGGTAGCACCTACTTTCCCAGCCTGTAATTCCCAGCTCCTTGCTTTTGCTGCAGCCTGGCAAGCACGATAGGAGAATTATCCCATGTTATTTTTTTGGCTTACAGAAAGGCTCCAAGCAGAGATCTTATGCTTCTGCCCTAGACGCAGCAATAAACTTCTGGATTTGTTGCTGGTGTGCTGAGACTGCCAACATGTACACAATAAAAGTAAACCCTTCCTGTGGCCACAGACCACAACATGCTAGTGATCCATGGTATTATCCTGTTATTTAGTGAGTCATCCTTGCTGCTGAAAAATACACACAGCCCAGTAAGTTGTTAACAATAACACTGGATGTGAGAGAGTGGTGTTTGTTTTACTCCAGTGTAACTTATTCCATATGGTCCCTTAAAGCATGCTAAATGTTACATTGCTTTGGGTAGCCAGCTATTATTTCAAGATGAACTCACAGATCTAGAACATAGCTACTTGAAGCAAGGCTCTGAGAGCATTTTCTGTCCCGGAAAAATGCCCAGTTCAGGAGCAAGACAGATGTTGTGGACTGTCCTATCTTTATTGGGATAAGCAGGTCCCCATTTTTATTGAGTGTCCACAATGGTGATGTTTACTGCTGCTCTGCTGCCTGCTGTGACATCTTTCAGATGTAAGCCACATGCACAGGGCAGAAGCCGTATCCTGACCAAGGAGATAAGTTTAACTTCCAGCATTTACCTCTTATGTATGTTTTTCCAAGCTGCTGAGGAACCAATTCTTTGTGGAATCCTGATATGTTTTCCAAATCTCCTTGGTAGCCTTAATTAATGAGAAAAATACTGCAAAAGGAAAGACACGCAGCTGCTAGAGGTGTCCTCGCTTCACTCTCTGGCTACATTACTCAAAGATTTTACACAACAAAGTCCAGCACCACAGTGTATCCTTGTGTTCCTGCCATGTTCTGTCCTGGACTTAGCCCACAGCACTGCTTGGAAAGCAAACACATTGGAAAGTTTCTCTCGTCACTAGGGGTGTTCCCCAGACCTCAGCATTGGGACGAGTCCTGTTTATTTATTTGGGAAATGGTGGAATCACCATTCCTGAAGGTATTGAAAAGATGTGTAGACATGGCAGCTGGGGACATGGTTCAGTGATGGACTTTGGTGTGTTAGATTAACAACTGGATTCATGATCCTAGAGGACTTTTTCAAACTAAAACATTCTGGGATCCTATTTTTGAAGCCACTGGTTGTGGAAAAGAGGTGCTCCAGAAAGCATCTTTCGTAATAACTGGGAGATTTGCCTTTTGGCTTGAGCTGATTTGATCGTAAGTGAAGTTTTGAGAGCAAGAGTAACTGACACTTAAGAGTTTTTTAGAGCCTTGCTGGTGACCTCACCCTTCCCCTGAAGTGTGACATGTGTCCAAATTAATCTTGACAAAAGAGTTAATCTTGAAGGTTCTCTGCTGTGAGTGTGTATGAGGACCATGGAGATGTGTATGGGTATCATGTGGAGGAGAATGGCATGTGCAGGACATGAAGTGAACCTTTTCCTGTCAGAGAAGAGAAATCTTTGTACTGTTTGCCACTGCAAATTTGCTTGGTGGACAATGATAGGTTCATTTAAGGTTCAGGACAAATCATGACTTTTTTAGAAAAATTAGTCAGACCTTTTCTAGATTCTTAAAACTGCCAAAATAAATCACTAAAGATCCACCTGAGGATCCATAATTTGGTGAGAGTCCTTGCGTTTTTAGAGGCCAGGACAAGTCTGTCTATATGTGCACCTTCTTCATGTGTACCTGGAAAGGGCCTTAAGGTGTTAAAATGCCTGAAGATGTATCTTCACAATAAAGCACTAAAGAAATATTCAGACTTTAACCCTTAATTTCAATGTTCTTACCTTAAAATTAACCCAGCAGACTCTTTTGAGCATGCTGTGAGGCACAGATCTAGAAGAATGCTACAAAACAAGACAAGTTTGTAGGCATTACAAGCTGTGCCACTACTGATGTTTCTAGATATTTTCTGTCCCTGTTGATAAGAACATGCCAAATGTTAACATTCTTCTCTTTGAAACAGTCTGATTATCTCGAAACGTGCCTTGATGTATGCAGCCCACAGAATATCACAGAGCAAGACAAGTCTGAAGGCTCTAACCTTAATAAAGTTGATGTTTTGCAAGCACAGATGCCCTGCCTTCATCCTGAGTTGTAACTTGGTTTCTTGTTTTTGGCATGGATGTCATTTGACGCGTGTCCCTTCTTTTGTGGCAGTGCCTTATGCAGACTCTTCACTTCAGCAGAGTCTTTGCCACACAAAGCCATCTGCAGGAAAGCCCTGTGCTGAGTCAGGCTCTCTGAGGAGCTGGGGGTGTGCGGGATGTGGCAGATGTTCCTGACCTGACTGACTTCAGGTACAGCCTCACACCTGTGCTGCTCATTTGTCACGTTGCCATAATTAAGCACACAGCTGACCAAAGGCCCCACATCAGTCCCGACTGTGTCACTTGCTTCACCTTACATTTTGGTTTTGCCTCTTTTTTTCTTCCCAAGTTCTGCTTCTTTATCCAGTCCCTCTCCCCCAGACAAGCCAGTGATTAAGCTGGTACCCTGCCTTTGCTACCAGGAATGTTTCTGTTTCCTGCCATTTTTCCTGCTGCTGTCTACTCCGTGTAGCTACTGGTCAGACATGTACAGCTTCATGTACATCGCCCCTCTTCTTACGCTCTGCAGGTTCTGGTAGCTTCTCATACTTTTATTTCATGTTGTTAGATAGCCGTAAGCCAGGGCTAACCACAGATATTATTTTCATAGGATCATAGAAACACAGCATGGTTTGGTTTAGAGGGGAGCTTAAAGATCATCCAGTTCCAACGCCCCTGCTATGGGTAGGGACACCCTCCACAAGACCAGTTGGCTCAAAGCCCCATCCAACCTGGCCAGGAACACTTCCAAGGACAGGGCATCCTCAGCTTCTCTGGGCAACCTGTTCCAGCGCCTCATCACACTCACAGTAAAGAATTTCTTATTAACATCTAATCTAAATCTCTTCCCTTTTAGTTTAAAACAATTAGCATTGTTCTATCACTATCTGCTTGTGAAAAAAATGGCTCTCTTGTGAGCATATTGGCAAATGAATCATTCTCTCTCTTTTGTACACTTTTAAAATTAATATTGTTGCTGTTGCTGTTCATTTTCTTATCTTTCTGCTCTTTCCAGTAAATTGCTCTCATCTCAGTCCATGATCTTTGCCTTTTGTGCCTCCAGCTGGATGGGAGAGTGGGAGCAGTGCATGATTTTAGTGGGAGTATGAAACTGGGGAATACCATTACTAAGCCACAACAGCCTGGAACAAACCTTGACGGGACAAAAATCAAGTGGGATACACCATGGGCTTCAGAGCAGCAGTTAGCTCTCTTCCCTGGAGAAAGGAAGCTCATTCATCCTAAGAGCTAAATGGCTCATCCACCCAGGAAATTGGCTGCCAGCCTGGAACGAAGGTCAGTCTGCTCCCAGGTTGTGTGAAATTGGATAGTATTGCCACCTAGACTTCGCTATGTTCTCCCAGCATGGCCTAATTTCCAATGTCCTGACTCTTCTACAACACCAAGTTTTTGTCCAAAGCCTAAAGGCTTCTTTCCTTTCAGCCTAATCACAACCTCGGTTTTCTCTTTGTGACGTGCTGGATGTCTTCTGATTGTTCATCTCTCAGATACATTTTTCTGGTGAAATGATGTTGAGAACTAGGTCACCTACACCTGACCTGAGGTTTGCTCATCCTGATCTTAAAACCTTTCAGTGATGAAATAGATGTTTCTCCCTCTTTACAGACCACCCAGCTGCCTGCACCATTACCTTCATGGCTATAGAAAGTTTTTCCTTGTGCCAAACTTCAGTGTCTCTGCCTATAGTTTAACCCACTGACTTCTTATCATGACAACAGGAGGAATGGAAAGTATCTACTCTTTCAGATGTGCAAGGATCTATGTCTCCTCTTGACTTGTCAGTTTGCATTCCTGCAGTGTTTCCTTTTGAATCACGTCTTTGAGACCTCTCACTTCTCTTATTCTTTCTGGAGCTGTTGCCTGCTTTCCCGATGCCACTAGTCATGTAAATACCACTGTTAACTCTGGATTCTGGAAAGTAAAATCCAGGTACTGTCAGCAGCCCTGGCACAATTACCAAAATATCACACTGGTATCTCGAGGTGCAGGGGGTAGAAAGTTTCTGAGTGACTGAGGCACACGTGGAAGGGAGCTGAATGAAAAGGGAAAGCCTGTATTCCCATCAGGCCTGTAAGACACTTCTCTACCAAACACACAGCTGCCTACACACCAGCAAACTGGTTCTACAGCCTCAGAACCAAAATAAATTTCAGAGAAGCTGGGTACAGCTTCCCAAAAGAGCAGAAGATTTTCATAAGGGACTTGGGGATTTCTAACCATGCGGCAGGTGGCAAAGAAGCATCTTCAATCATTTTAAAGCAGCATCACAATCCAAAAAGATACGATAAAAACATTCAGCTCAGAGCAGCTTTTAAACAGGCCATGTTTGAAATTCCAAGGGGGAAACAGACTAGCACATGACAGCATGGAAATTTGAAAGAGGAATCCAGTCTTACAAATGATGCAGTTTCATATCTCCAAAGTGTCCAGCAAAACCCCCAAACTCGTAACCACTAAGTAATCAGGAAGTTACAGGAAGTTACATCTGGGAAGTTACATCTGTTTTTCTTGTTTCTTTTTGTTTTGTTTTGTTTTGTTTTTATTGTTTTGTGGGGGGTTGAGTTTTTTTGTTCTGTTTCGTTGTTGGTTTTTTTTTTTTGTAAATTCTCTTTTCATGCAGGTCTTAAATTCCTACGTTTAGGGCATGCAGCATTGGTTTCTGCCTCAGTACTGCTCAAGCAGGCAGCACAGAGAGGATAAAGCCTTTTTGGTGCATACGTCCTCAGACAAAACCAGAAGAAATAGAGCAAACTGCGCCCAAACTGCAAGATCTGTGTGTGCACCAGTGTGAGTCCCTGCCCAGCAGACTAAGCTGTGAGGAGGGAAACTGGGAAAAGAACCCTGCTGCTCTCTCAGCTGTCCCAGGAGAGAAGTCAAGCAGGAGCAAGGGCACAGGATTTCTGCAAGGCGCCTTGGGAAGACGAAGGGGCACAGAAATTCCAGCTACATGGGTCCTTGTGGCCTAAAATTGACTGATAACAGCAGACAACATGTTCCCCTGTCCCCAGGGCTCGAGGACTCATCTCTGGCAGAGCTCTTCCGTGCTGGAGGGACACCTCGCCAGGCAAGGCCACTTGGAGGTGAAACAAAGCAGAGCTGAGGCAGAGGTTGGTAAAGTCAAAGCAGCAATGAGTCAGGGGACATTTCTGACCACTCTCAAGGACATCAGATTAGACCCCACCACAGTGAAGAAAATTTCCCTTTAGGAGAAATCATTGCAAGACCTCTCACCTAATGGGTCTCGCTTTTGCAAGGTGTTCCACCAGCTTTCTTGATCTAGAATACATAAATAAAATATAAATACAGTGCTTTGTGCAGCTGAGGCCAGTCACATCTCACTTTTATTAAAAAAGGCTATTTTCCCTGGAATACCCAGCCTTGCTGAGGGCTGGCAAACAGATGATACAGAGGAGGCCAAATTACTTTCACAACCAGGGGCCACAGCCAGAGCCATCTGATTTGCCTTGTGCTTCCCACTGGTAACTATGGGAACCTTGCTCATGGATCAAAGGAGGAATAGGGCCAGAGCTACTTAGGAAGCCTCATAGTCCCCAGTTTGCAGGACAAGGCTCCCAGACAGTGCCACATGTTATTTGCACTTCTGTTTTTCGGGAAGTCTCAGCTCCTGGAGTCATGTGATTACTATTTCAGCACTCTTATGGTTTTTTAACTTGCCTCTGGTTGCCAAGTAAATTGGAAAGAACCAAACTCTAGGGCTCAAAAGCAGAAGACAAATCCAGAGAACACATTATTTGTTACTTTTAATTCTATACTTGGGGGAGTTTCTTTTCTTTTTTCAAAAATTTTCCAGGCCTTGGAATGGTGGTGAAGAGCGCTGGAGTGTCAGCTGGAGAGTGCTAGTGCCTATGTGTTGGCAGTGCTGCCCCAGGGCTGGCACACTGCACTTCCATGGCCCTTTGCAGGGAAGCAGCAGAGCCACTGAGCTGTGGCTTTTACTGGGAAACACATTTCAGGCAACCTTGCATCTGTATTTTGAGTCTCTGCGTTCTGAAGTCTTGTAACAGCAAAACAAAGCTTCACTGGTGCCATGGTTTTGCTAGGAAAAGATGCTAAGGGACAGCCAGTTCAGCAGGGGACATCTGGTCCTTCGTTTTCCAGTGATTCAGAGACTCCAGCTAGGAGCTGGTTTTTGGCTGAGAAGTGGAAGTGAGATGCTGGTGTTAGCAGGCACTGCTGGTGAGACAATTGACAGCTGCCAGAAGGCTTTTTTGTTTCCAACCCCTTTGAGAAGAGTAAGGAGACAGTTTGCACCTTGTACATCTCTCACAATAAGCCCAGCTGCTGAAGTCATTCTGTGCACATATTGAATTTTTCCTGTACATGCCTGGTGACCAGAAAGCAGTTCTTTTCCAAAAAGAGAAGTACGACTGTGAAGCAGAATTTGAAGTGAAGAATGTGTGGCTTCTTTTTCAGCCTAGATGGTTGCAAAATATGTGCAACTCTCCCCGTTTCCAAGCTTCCTAAATTCAAGTTCGGCCCCTCTAACTACTCCTTTTTTCAGTCCTCATGCAGCAGGTGGTTTCCAGTGCAAATATACTTTTGTGTCTGTTACACATAAGCAGCGGTCTCCAAAATTTGGCCAGTCAATGCTTCTTCCAGGAAAGCTCTCTCCCAGGCTTTTAAATGTTATGCTCATGAATTAGTGCTCTGGATTTATTTTTTAAACATGCATAAAACACAGCACAGAGCAAATGTCCGGGGGGAAGCTCTAAAGTGGCATGAGCTAGGTTTCTCCATTTACCTCTGCAGGCTCTCAAAGCAGGGCAGTGACAGCAAATCACACGCTACCCATTTTTCACAGGTGTGACAAAACATTCCATCGAGCACTGCCTCCTCCCTGGGGTGCAGTCTGTGCTCTCAGTTTTCCAGGGGAGAAGATACCTTTCATATCCAAGCCCTCTGGCTGGCTGATGGACAACTGTGATGCAATCAGACCTCCACGGGATCATCGGGACTCAGACTGTACCAGGTACTTGGAAACAGTTAAGGAGGCCCTGCCTAGAGAGCTCAAAAAGAAATATGTTGATGTCCAGCACACAAAATTGCCCTTCCTACTCACTGCTGTGTCCCACTCCATCTGCCACATTTCTAAATGCCTGATTTATCCTCCTAACAGCAAAGGCTGGTTTGAAGGTGTCAGTGAAAGGAAGTGCTCAAATCGCTGGAAACCATGTTTCTAAGCATCTTTTTTAGAAACACCACTCTCCAGGGATCTCCAGGTCTCTGCCAAGAACATTCATAGGAGAGCCAGAGAATGTTCAGGGAGCGCATGCTCAAGTCTTCTGCAGCAAGGCGAAAAGACAGATGGATGGCAAGCAGAGGTGACAACCCATCTGCTTCTGCAGGACCTCTCTGGCATCTGCGGAGGGACTCGAGGAAAACCATGACCAGAGATAACCAGCCAAAGCAGACTCACTGGTTATCCCCCAGCATCATCTGAGAACAAAGCAATCCACTGAGGAGATGTTCCAAAGAGGAACAAGAAAGGGTGGTAGGACAGCTCCTCGGAGATGAACATGCTTTGGCTGAGCTGAGCATTGCCCTGACCTCTTGTCCCTTACAGGGAATACAAGGCCGACATTTTTCAAGCAAAAAGTGCCTGAGGCTTTGTGTCCCCCTCCTCTAAACTGTGCAGCAGTTCAGATGTCTTGGCCTGTACCATTCTGTCCTGTGCTCAAGGCCCCACAGCCCACTAACCCTCTTCTTTGCCAGGAGGAATTGCCTTTGAGCTCAGCACATGCAGACAATACCCAGAAACCTCCTCCAGCAACTGCAGAGAGATGCAGGCTGCTGTCAGAGAGAGCTGTGGGTGGGCATGAATGAATGAGGGAATGAATGAGCCATTCGCTACTATTGGCATGAGAATCTCCATGATTTTGAGAGGAGTAATTAGTGGTTGTAAGCATGGCTGCAGTGCTAGGTGTTCACTTGCACGGCTTCAAAGAGTGACAGGTGGAGGTAGCTGGAGCACACCACTGCCTCTCCCAGCACGGTCCAGGCTGCAGCCTGGAATGCTGAAGCATGGATGTGCCCACACCGTGACAAAACTTGCTGTGTCAGGACACAAGCAGCCTTGCTGTATTTTTGCCCAGAGTGCCAGGCAGAGCGCAGGAGCGTTTGCTCAGCTCGCCCAGCAGATTTCACAGCCCATGCAGAGCTCCATTCTGTCACAGCCACCACTCCAGCTAGCTTGGCTGAAAAAAAGCAGTGTGAACCATGGCCACTGCAGTGGGGAGCAGTCCTGGAACACAGCATCTCCTCTCAGCAACTGGACTCACTGTGCCTCGCGCTCCCTGACTTCCACCCTTTCCTTCAGAGCCCAGCTCCACCTTTCTCTTGGAGATTGTAAGAAATTAAGCTCTAAATGTGCCTGGAAAGGGATGTGTGAGGGACCAGGGAGTGGGGCACACCTTCTCCAAGCCTCCCAAGCCTCATATTCTTCCTAACCAATCACTTTTGGAGCAGACAGGTGAAAGCTGCTCTCATGTTCAGATGGGATAGTGCTGCTTCACCTTTTCTGTCCCAGTGCCATTAAGGCTGGCTGGATACAAAGGGTTCATGGACTAATGGGCATCAACACAAACTCTGACAAACTCTTTGTTTTCTTCAGCTCCCCTGGAATGTCACAAAAATCCCGCAGCTGAAGCAGCCTCTCTGAGGGTCTCAGCAGGAGGCACTGGGAGACAGGAACACGAACTGCAAGCTGTGGAGAGAGGTGAGTTTGGAGGAGCTGTGGGTGTGCCTGGCTCTTCAGAGGGCAGCTCACCAGTGGATGCTCATTAGCACAGTCTTGGTGATCCAGAGGAGTTGGGTACGTACTCACTGAAAGAGCTGGGAAGTAGGTCAGCAACATTACTGAGGAAATTAAGGAGTTTTAGGGAGAACTCCATAACTAAAATTTGAGTTCCACTGCTTACTGGTGCAGTGATTGGATTTTGGTGTTCAGGGTTAAAAGCACCAGCAGGGATTGTGTTTGCTGCAACCATGCCAAGTTTTCCTGCTCACACTCTCCTTTTGCCATGCCAGCCTGTGCAGTGCCTTGGATTCTGCAGCCACTGCCAAACCAAATGCCACTGATACACATCCACTGCTCTGCTCAGCTCCTGAGCGCAGCACAGTGCTGTGCATGCTGTACACATTTAGCTGTGCTCATTTTATATCAATGGCCCTGCTGGGAGAATTGAGTACCATCAAAGTACCACACATGGCCAGATGCAAACTTATCCCTCCTCTAAAGAGTTTTAAATCAAAAGAGGTGAGGCAGAAAATCAGAGTTAGCTATTGGACACAAAATCATGGTTTTTTCTAAACCAAATTCTTATATGGAAATGCCTTTCATTCCATATATAGGCAATAAGCTCTTAAAGTGAGACCAAAACTAAATAATATCCATAACTGCTGCAACACTGCAGCAGTTATGGGTAAGTTAAGTTATATGCTTAATTATAAATAGCTGGTTTGTTGGTTGGTCAGTTCATTACAAAGTGCTGTACAAAGGAGTTTTGTGACATTGTCCATGTCTTACCCCTCATGTTGAACAGAGAAATTTAGTTTTCCCTCCCTGCTGAAGGACATGATGGTGCAAAAATCTTCCAAAAAATTTATTTTTGAAAGAAAGTAAGAAAAGCACAAAAGAAATTCAAAGGTAAAATTCCAGGTTGCTGTCTTGCCAGTTGTGACCAAAATTACAGGCAGAGCTGACAAGATAAGAGAGAGAGGCTGTAAGAGGGTGCAGGAGCTAAAACAATGTCTCTGCTTCCCCACAGTTCTTGTTGCACCTGAGGATCTGGGCACAGAGGGTTTGTCAAGGTCACTGGGTACTTGCACACCAGTGTGTGAGTTATTAGCTCTGGTCCTATTTTTAAGTTCCTAAAGTCACAGAGTTTTGCCTGGAGGGTGGGACAATGGGTTCATCTGCTCCTTGCTGGAGTCAGCGAAGGGTGGAGGAGTCATTCAGGCATGGTGAAAGGGGAATTGCCCACAGGAAGGACACTTTGGTCAGCCTGAGGTGCAGCAAGTCCTTCTGTGCCAGGCTGCTGCCTTCCTGCAGGATCTCCCTGAGCGCGATGACCTTCCTGTGGGGACAGGAGGCTTTGTGGCTTCAGGGGCTGACCCAGTTGCCAGATGTGAGGCCAGCTCCCAGGAGGGTCCTAGCAGACCCATATGCTTCTTGTCTGTCACCCCATGTCTCCTGCTGACCCCTGCCACAACTCTGAGGATGTGAGAGGGGGGTGAATGTCAACCCAGAGCCCCTTGGGATGCTCCTGAGCTCCTGCCTCCCCACAGCTGCCGTGGGCAACGCTGCGGGGCATGGGGACAGACACATCAAGGCACTCCTTGCACACACACACACACACACTGACACACACACGTTTCCCTTCTCTCCATCTTTCCCAGGGCTCTCTCCCTCATGAAGGGTGCAAATGGGTTCAGGATAGCTCTGGCAGGCTGCAGGTCGGCCGGCGGGAGGTGGACAGGAGCTGACCGGCCAGGGTGGGGCGGGCTGTGCTGGAAGCAGGCAGGGCATGGATGAGGACTGTCCCGGGCAGGACGGGCAGGACTGGGGGCAGGCAGGGCATGGATGGAAACTGTCCCGGGCAGGACGGGCCGGGCTAGGGACAGGCAGGGCAGGGCTGGGGACTGCCCCAAGCAGGGAGGGCAGGGCTGCTGGGGGTGGGTCCGCAACCAGCCCTGCCTTTCAAAGTCCCTCGATCCGAGGAGGAATTCGGGAAATATTTCCAGCAGCGGGAGGACGAGGAGGAGGAGGGCTGAAGGTGCTCCCCAGGAGGAGGGACGGCGGGTCTCTCGCTGCCCGCGGCCGAGGG
>VXBQ01011267.1:119581-253250 GCA_013400175.1 Phainopepla nitens | reverse complement strand
CCCGCCAGGTAGGACCGCGAGCGACCGGCCCCCGCCCCGACCCTGCCCAGCCTCACGCTGCTTCCTACCCCGCGATCCCAGTGCCGCGGGGGGGGCGGCGTGGGGGACCCGGAGCCGTGCGGGAGCCGATGGGGAGGCGGGGGTAGGATGCTCGCACTCACAGCACACACCCGGGAATGCTTTCTACAAGCCANTGGGGTCGGGCAGGGGGCTGAGGCAAATCTGCTTCCCCGGGGGCTTTCGGGCGCATCCCCCCGTGCGTGGCGGGGTGCGGTGCCTCCGCCTGGCGGGGCTGTGCGTGCCTCCGGGCAGGGCTGCTTTTCCTGCCTTGAAACGCTTCCCGAGGTGAGTGCTCGGAGGCACCTGCAGCCACGCCGAAATTCCCATTTTCTTCTCGAGCAGCGTGCGTTATTGAGGGCTGGCATTAAGCAGCGCTCATCACGTAGGCTTTGTCTAGGTGGAAGCATGGCTAGGGCTCTTCCGTCATCTTGAGTTAAATTCTTTATTCACAGCCTTGTTGCTTCCCTCCCCGCCGAGCCATACAAAACAACTCCACACTCTGCTCTGTCTCCAAGGCGAGAGCAAACTGCCAAAATGTTGCAGAAATGCAGCAAGCACTAGGGAGGACTGGAGTCTGAAAATGAAAGCTGTAGTAAAATCACAAGGTCACAGGCGTGTGGGTTGCGAGCGTGTGCTTTCAGGGCTCCCCTTCGCTTGCGCTTTGCAGGAACCTGTTCATTCCCCCAGTCACAGATGTTCGAAATTCGCAAGTCAGGCAATGGAAATGAAGGCTGAGAGAGGCTGAGGTTCTCTGTGTGCTTCCCTGGCACCTGCCTAGGAATTCACGTGCTTTTTGTCACCGTTGGAAAGAGAAGGGGTGCGCTTTTGTTTAGAAAAGGGAAGCTGGGACGCTTGAATATTGATGTGATGGTGGCATTCAGGAAAGAAAGTGCTGTGCTATATGGCTTTGGCTGGGGACGTGGCTATCATCAAAGAAAGGCATTTGTGATCCTTTGGGAGTGTCTGTCAGCTGTTCCTTTCTCTCCTTTTCCTTCTGACTGCCCCCTGTCCAGCACAGACATTTAGTCCAAACAGGGAAATAATGTAACATTTCTAGGACCATCACCTGCCAGCCAAGCCATGAACCCCTACCACCAACTCCTAGGAAAGCTGTCTGACTCCTCTTATGCCCCCACCAGCTCTGTTGACATGAACATCTCCTAAGTCATTGCTGAGGAGCCACGTTGGTCAAAGCTTCCTCTCTACCAGGCTTTGCATTCAAGATACCTGAGGAGGTTGGACGTTCTCTCTGTGTCCAGCATCCCTGTCCAGCCAGCACAGAGTAACACTATTCTAACCTGATGAAACTTTGCTTGCTTCTCCTTGCCTCAATTTCACTAAAGTTTTTTGTAATCTATTGGCTGTGAATGGCTCCTGAAACTTAAATCTTCACTGTCCTGTATCTGCCCAGTCTGTGCCTTGTCTTCTCTTCTGGCAGTGCTGTACATGACATGGCACAAACTTTGATTTACATCCTTGCACCTTAAATGATGCTGTATAGGCACAACCACGTCTCTGCATTTTTAGTGTCCTGATACACTCAGGGTGTTCAGGGTTGTGATTTTCTGGTGTTGCGTGTGGGACAGAATTTGGGTTTCTGCTGTGGCTTTGAGGGGTTACAGTCCTGACTGCTCACTAGGAAAAAAGCCCCTGTTCTCCAGCATCCTAATGAAACTTAGATCCTGTAATAAAGCCCAGCGTCCCACAAGACCCAAGCATCACTGGACGACCAACCAACAGGTTGGTCATAGACAACACAAGTGACAGTGGCTTTCCTTGCCACTGGCACGGGGAACAACCTGGAGCTCTGTCCAAGCTCAGAGTACTGGGATATGCACATGCTCCCAGCTCCTGGACATCGGTGCACACAGCTGTGCAAATCCTGGCTGCACCTGGGGCTGCTGCAGGCTGCTGTGCTCTTGATGTTCTGGCATCCACTGTGGGCTGAGCTCTCTGACTGGGCTTTCCCTTGCCAAGGGTGTGAGTGGTATCTCTCCAGCTGTTTTCAGGAACCTTGGAGGAACTTGGCTTTTGCTGTTATCTCTATCCCTCTGATGATTTCAACTGAAATTGGAAAGAGGGGGGAGCGATGTGAACAGACAGACAGACATGGAAACTGTGATTTCATGTGCCTGGCTTCCTAAGGAAGCCTGGCTACAAATAGAAGTGAGATTTGGTGCTGCAAAGAGCTCCTGAGGAGACAGAGAAGGCGGGGGAGTCTGAGGAGAAGGAAGGGGTGGCTAACCTTGTGTTTGAGATAGGTAAAGAAGGCCTGTCACAAGCCTGGGCTTAGAATCCCTTGCCTGAGGTCTGGGGGTCTGAAAACTGGCCATCTGCTCAGCACTAGCATCCAGCTCCCTCTAGAGTCAGCCGTGCCAGAGCTGTGCCTCTGGACGTGGCTCTGCCGGGGGGTGCTACCACCTTTCCCCAGCCAGGAGCAGTCACATGGATGGAGCCATGGTGAGCCAGGGTGAGCCCCCAGCCCAGCCCAACCTGCCCAGCTCCTGTCTAGTACCATGCCTGAATTGCTCAGGTCAACAACCTGCATTTGCACCAGTCTTTCCCCACACCCATCCCCATGGACCTCTCCACCTCTTCATCCCTGGATGGTCGCAGGGAGCTGGGGAGGGGGATTTAGCTCCTCTCCCTTGAAGCTTTCTGTTCCTGCAGGGCCCAGGGGAGCATCCTGCTGCACAGAAGACCCACACACATCTACAAACCCAGTGCAAAAATTGTTCCAGAGGGAAGAGCAGACACAGGCATAGGGGAAAGCAATAATTCCTCACTTCTGGCCCCTTTGGGGCACTCTGGGCAGATACTTCCTCCCCAGGCTGCCCAAGAGCCTCAGACTTATTAGCAGTGTTTTTTCTCCCAGCACTCACAGGAGATGCTCTCCCCATTTTACAGAGAAGAGGAGCACAGGGAGGTGCAGGGCTGCCCTGAGAATGCACAGGGTGTCTGCCAGCCAGGCAGCCTCAGGGCTGGCTCCTGGAGAACAGGCAGACCATGCTTAAATCAGCAAGGGAGATGCACAGGCAGAAAGGAAGGCATCAGCAACCCAAGAGGAATCACAGGAAAGAGTCTGATGCTGCTTGATAAAGGAGACCAAAAGCAGGTGGTAAGGATAAAGAAATGTCTGAAGACAGCAGCAAGTAGGAAGACAGTTGTCTAAAAAGCAGAACAAACAAACAAACAAAAAAACCCAGTTCCAGAGAAATGTAACATTTCCCCCTTGTTTCTTATTTCCTGGCATATTCCTTGCTGAGATCTTGAGTCGTGGGAGAAAGGGACAACTTGACACTTGGTCTCCATGCGTGAAAAGCAAGACTGCAGTCTCCCTGACAAACAGTTCCAAGCTCATTTTCTGCAAGCTGCCCCCAAATTCATCCAATGTGGTTGAAATTTTATATCAGGGAAGTTTTATTTTCTCTATTTGTCTGTTTATTTTGGAAAGTTGCTGGGGAAATTGTGGGAGGAGATTGGATGTTTCATTGAAGAGATAGGATACTTGGAAAAATCAGTTGCAGACTGATAATTATTCTTACTTTTTAATGTCCTTTACAGAAACCAGGGTGGCCTGATGTGTGTTTTACTTGATCGGCTTCATGGAGGGCTTGTGCCTCTGACTATATTTGGAAAGGTTTTGATATTTTTTTGTACTGATGCAATCAGGATGCTGATGGCCTGGAAATCATTTTCCTGATGTGGAGATCTACAGGGTCATGGGTAGGGGATGCCAACAGGCTGTGCCTGTTTTGGAGTGGCAGAGCTGGGTGAAAGGGAGCAGGAGCCAGGCAGAGCCGGAGCAGGGAAGCGAGCCAAGGGTTTTCCAAGCAGTGTTTAAAGCGCCGTCACGCTATGCAGCCCTGAGTGGCAACAATCTTTGGACTTAGCAGCTTTCCTCCACGGTTTGGATGTACAGCTAGTGCGGCAGAGGGGTCCTTTTCCTGCTCTGGTAGGTAAATCTCACAGCTGTCAGGAGCTCAGTTTTACCAAAGCTGCCCCACAGGGTCAGCGCCGAGATCAGAAGCAAACCCAGCGGAGCCTGTGGCTGCCCAGACAGATCTCCCAGCGCCCTGTACCTCCTTGCAGGGCTGTTGGCATCTGTTTTGTGTCTCTTGGCTGCAAGAAGCTGTGATGGTCAGAGACCAGATGGTTTGTTTGGGTTTTTTTCTTCCTACAGCCATATCTTTTCCCAGTACAGGCTCTGCCCAAGCTGTCTGCTGTAGAGCAGGCTGCTGATTTCAGTGAGGCACAGGTGTACAGGCTTGAGCACGGCCAGGCAGGTTCAGCAGCAGAGAAGAAGTTTATTATTCCTCCAGAGGTGAGGCCATGGCTGTAAGTCCCATGCATGGAGGCAAGGTATGCAGTGGTTTTTCCCAGGAAGATTGCAGAAGATTCTTTGTCTCCTGCAAGAGAAATTGGGGAAGGAGTGCTGTAACTTGGGGGCTTCAGGTTTGACCGTGGGGTAGGAGAGAGTCTGCCTTTTTGGGGCTTGCTGTCTTTTCCCCGGGGACAGGGTGGGGAGCAGCTGAGTTGCTTTGAGCCTCTGTTTCTCTATCGTGCAGACTGGCTATTCCTTGCAGTGACCACTAGCTGCTTCTTCGTCAGGTTTTGGCCCCTCTGGCTGAAGGGAGACTGTCTTTCTCCAGCCTGTGACACCAGAAAAGGGTGGCTTGAGCTGCCTTCCCTGTCTCTCCCTAGTGCACTCTCGCTATGAAAAGGTCCTCTCTTGTCTGGCTCTGACTGTAGGATGGGGAAAGACTCTTTGGGAATCCCCATGGTGTTGCAACACGCTCCTGGTTGTGTTCCCACATCGAGTTGAAAAGCAGCCACTCTCACGTGAAGAGCAAACTTTCTACTGGTCCCCAGCAAGAGACCAGGAACCCTGTGGGGAGAGGGTGCTGCTCCAGCCTCCTGCACGGTGGTGACACAGCTGTGGGGACACCTTCTCCCACCCAAGCTGGCAGTAAATCGGCAGTGATGATGTTCATGATGAGGCTGGTGTCGCAGTGGGGTGGGCACCGTGGGGTAGCACCGGCGGTGGCTGTAATGGTGTGAGCACTGCTGTGTGACAGCTGCTCTGTACTGATTTTCTGTGGGATGCTGGGAAAGCAAATTTCCACGTGGAAAGCCTCCCAGTCTTTCTTTGTGTGGCCACTCATTCCTCCTGAGCCCAGGCCATTTCCTTCCTTGCCCAGTCCTTCTGTAATTGAAGTGTCTGGACCAGCAGTGTTTTTTTAGTGCTCTTGAAAATAATGGTGCTTCTAGTGTGTTGTAAATGGTCATAGACCCGTGTGTGATACAAAGCTTTAGGAAAATAACAGGGAGGGTCTTACAGTGGGTATTTCAAGGCTGAAGTGCCCGATGGAGATGGGACTTTTGGGAGGCTGCTGCAAGGAAAAAGCTGTGTTTTGTTTAAATGCAGAGCAGCTTTCAGGCTCGCTTTGCATGCAGCAACCAGTCAGCCTGAAGGATCGATGCTGCCAGGGAAAAATCAGAGCAGAGTCTAAGAGGCTGTTTCCTCCCCATCTGGCAGCTCCTCAGCTGGGGGGCAGGAGCATGAGCTGGCAGCAGGAGCTCTCTCCTGCCAATTTGTAAAACCTAGAGCTCCCATGTCCAGCAGGGAGGCAAATATCTCTGCAGCCCTCCCAGCCCTGCTGTGGGCAACAGCTGCCCTCCTGGTGTTTCACAGCACCAAGAGCTGGAAGAAGGGCTGGACTGACAACCTTTGGCCAGGAGCTCCATCTAAAACAGCTTGTTACAGAGCCTCTCACAGGCTTTCCTCCCTGACAGAGCCAAAACACCTGCTGGCACTCCTGTGGAGCTTGTCTGTAAAGGGAAGGGGGCTCAGTGCCACTTCAGGAGAACCCAGGTTGGGCTCTGTCTCTCCTGGTTAGTTTTAGCTCTCCCTGAGAGCTCTCCAGCAGCACCAGGACAGTTCCCCTCCTGCAGTGGTGAAAAGGGCTCAGGGTGCTGTTCCTGGGCATCAGGTGGTGCTTATGGGCAGGGCAGTGCTGGCTTGGCACAGCATTTTGGGATTTTTCAGCACAGGTGTATGGCCAGCACCAAGCCTGAGAGCAGCCTGTGCTCCTGCCCTGAGCTGCCCTGATCCCTCTGGCCCCAGAGGCACTGGGGCAGTGCCACCAAGGCCACGAGCACCGTGGCAGGCAGGGTTTGCCAGGGCTGCCGGTCTGACACCATGCATTGGCTGCTGCACACGCTTTTATTGCTGATGGCCAGGATGGGAAATGCAATTGAGACACCTTAATGAAAAGCTAACAAAGTTCCCTTTGGAGGGAGGGCTGCTCTTCAGGTAGCCTTGCTTCTCCTCACAGCATGTTGCAAATTATTTTTCTGGGAATATTCCTACACTGTGCCACAATGTGCTGACCATGAGCCGAGACCATAGGCAAATGCAGAGCAAGAGGGTCTCTGGGGACCAAGCTGTTTATTTTGGATTGTACAAATAAAGAAACACTGGTGATTTAATAGCAGGTGCTTCTCAGAGATATTTTGAGTATTAGGCTTTGGCTGCATGTGTGTAACCAGCATGTTGTGGCCAAGCATTTTCTAGCCCCTCATAACTCCTGAGCCTCACTGTGAATTGGTGTAAGTAGGAAAGCTGCTCATGGTGTGTGAACCTTGCTTGATGACTACACCACAAAATGCTGCAAGAAGTACAACAGAGTTGGGGGATGCTGCTGCTGCCCGAAGGAGGCACATTGGCATGACTCTTCCAAAGCTCCAGCCCTTTCTTAAACCTCTCCAGAAAAGCCCCACATTTCTTACCTCCTGAAGTCTGAGGGAAAAATATTGTTTGTACATGGAGTGCTGGTTGGGAATGCCAGAAATATGGATTGCTCAGATGCAAGCCTCTAGGCCTTTTTTCCTCCTGTTTAACATAGTATGGGACTTGATTTCAGACAAACAAATAAACAAACCAAAACAAAACAAAATCTGACTTATATCAGAATGTTTGAAAGGGGAAACACATGGTAAATAAAGTTCAAATTACTTATTAATTTGATTTTGTGGTTGTCTTTTTTTCTGAATGAGACTTCCAGTACCCAAATCCTTTTAAGGCTGGAGAGTTGGTCCAAAGTGTGATGGGACTCTCCTATTCTTCATGACCTAAATCAGTGACCCAAAGCATAATATTTTTTCTAGAACCATCTGTTTTCTCTTCTTGCCAAGGGGATTTCACAATGCCTGATTGCTCTGAATAATTGTACATGTGCAGGAATATGACTTGCCACAGGGAGAAAAATTAACTGAAGAAGGACAGGTGGATGTTCTTGAGTTTTCTGAAGAAACTACTACCCTTTAGAAGGAGAAGGTGAAGAACTGTGCAACTGAGTGCACATATTTTGTGCCCTCAATGAATTTTTTTAAGCCTATATATTTAGAAAGGGAACAAAACTGCACTTAAGAGCTATCTGGGATAAACAGAGTAGGTACCAAGTCAGCCTGTGTTTTGACAGCCCCTTTATCAAATGTCTCCATGACTTGGTTTGGAGCAGTGTGAAACACAGGAGTACAGATGTTGGGTGACTAATTCATGCTTCAGCTAAATTTCAATGACCGTGAATGCACATCTGTTTCAGCTTAGCCATCCACTGAACGGCCTGCAACAAGGTGCTCCTCTTTACAAACATCATGCTTGCATTTTTTTTCACTTTGGGCGTGTAAGCAGTGGCTACAGCTCACATTTGGGGAAGGAGGTTTCCAGGCTATGGAAACCTTCTCCTATGAGAAGGTCCCCCTGATCATCTCCTGATCATCTGGTCCCCCTGATCATCTCCTACTATGATCAGGGGGACAATGAGTCTGGTAGTAAGAGATTTTTTGTAGCATTAGAAGGATTCCCAATGCAAAAGGCTTTCTTTTAAATCTGTCTTCCTACAAGAGACTTGCTTTTTCTTGTTCAATTTATCTGTTCTTATCACTCAGCTCTCTGATTTACTCACTTCCTCCACTATGTATCTTTTTCTTTTCTTAATTACAATACCAGGGAGGGGGGAGTTAGAGGCAGACCAACCGTTCCTGGTGAGAAGATGCCATTGATATGAAACTGTCTTGATAAATTCTCAGTATTACTCTTCCAGACCAATAATCCTACTACAGCATCCATAAATAGAAGTAAACAGAGGAGAGAGCTTTGATCCACCATTACAGTGTCTCTTTGCGGAGCAGATCCCATAACAGGGGTGTGGGATGGTACCCATTGCTTCCTCCAGCCAGTTATTCCCTAGCACACAGCCCTGTCCCTGCATGATATGTCCCTGCCCCAACCTCTCATGGCCGAGCTGTGTTGTTTTTTTTTTCAGGGGTATGGGGTTTTTCTGAGGGAAATCAGCTCAGCTTTTTGTATTTCCCAGCTGAAGTCGAGGTATTGACGTGCTCATTTTCCTCTCTTCATAGAAACATTTTTAAATACCATCTGATTAAATTAACTTGGATTGGAGAAGCGTGGTATAGCAAAGGCTCTCCTTGAGGAGAAAATACAGCTTTAATAACTAGGGATCTGGCTTTTATTGGCTAGTAAATTTGAGAATGTAACACTGAGCATGCTCAGGGGTTTTTTTTTTCACTCAGCATCTCTTGGTACATAAAGGCATCTGTTCTGTCGGTTTATGCACTGTTAACTAACTGCAAACCTCTTTAACAGCTCCTCTACATTGCTGGAAAATCCTGAGGCAGGACAAGGGCAAGAAGGGCTGTCATGCCTGATGACTGATGTTGTAAATGGAGTGAGAAAGGCCCTTGAAGGGGAAGCTGTCAAAGCTGACCTAGTGGGAAAAGAGCACAGGGACATGTTTCCTCTAGAAGCATGCCAAGAGAGCCAGGCTTCGATGCATATGGGGCTCTTTCCAGTTTTGGGAAGGTGCAAAGTGATGCACTGTGGAAGGAATGGCTCCAAAACCATTAATTACAGGCTGCCCTTCTGGTGCACCTTATGACCAAGTTACTGTTAAGAGTGTAAGGTTTTGCCAGGACTCAAGCTCACTTTGTGTAGATTTCCGATGTGGAGTAGATGCTTGGGAGGACTGTGAGCAAGAAAAGACTGTGAAATTCATAGCTGACAGTGATTTAAAAAGTATAAAAATATTTTTTAAGCATGATGAGGGGATAGTAGATTTCCCTGTCCTCTCTTGCTCTTACCCTGAATTCCACTGAGTGAGTTAGAGCACTGTAATTTTGAAATGGGAAGCACTTCTGCCAGCTGTGAAGCAGAATGATGGGCTTTAATTAGATTAGAGGAACAAGAAAATGCAATTGAACAAATAGGTTTTCGACAAAGAGAAAGAAACATCATGGTAGCTAAAGGGAGTAGGTGCTAGCTCACTGGTACCATCTGAATCCACCCTGGTTCAGATGACTGAACTAGAGGATTTCTACATGGAAAACATCACTAATCAAACAAAATGGGCTCATCAGCTGCATCCTCTTGAGTAACAGAATAACTTGATCATACCTCTGGAGAAGAAAATCTCTTATTTCTGGTTGGCCTCACTTAATGCATCTTTCCTTTTTGCCTCTTCAGGTTGAGGATGTTTGGGACCTGTCTGGTGGAAGTGGCCATGTCGCGAGTAAGTCACGCACACACCTTCCCACTGAGCTTCCCTCTCCTGAGCCTTGTCCTGGTGCTGCTCTTCCATGCAGAGGGCACACATGCGGAGAGCCCCAGTGAACTGCCCGCCAACGACACTGAGGAGTGCGCTGGCTCCTACATCTGCAAAAAGGGTGTGATTTTACCCATATGGGAACCCCAGGACCCCTCGTTTGGGGACAAAATCGCTCGGGCAACAGTGTACTTTGTAGCAATGGTGTACATGTTCCTGGGAGTGTCCATCATAGCCGACCGCTTCATGTCCTCCATCGAAGTCATCACATCCCAGGAGCGGGAAATAACCATCAAGAAGCCCAACGGCGAGACCAGCAAAACCACCGTGAGGATCTGGAACGAGACTGTTTCCAACCTCACGCTGATGGCCTTGGGCTCGTCTGCTCCGGAGATCCTCCTGTCTGTCATCGAGGTGTGTGGCCACGGCTTCACGGCGGGGGACTTGGGGCCGAGCACGATCGTGGGGAGTGCTGCCTTCAACATGTTTGTCATCATTGCAATCTGTGTGTACGTGGTGCCAGATGGAGAGATAAGGAAGATCAAGCACTTGCGAGTGTTTTTTGTTACAGCGGCCTGGAGCATCTTTGCCTACACTTGGCTTTACATTATTTTATCTGTGTCTTCTCCTGGGATTGTGGAGGTTTGGGAAGGCTTGCTGACTTTCTTCTTCTTCCCCATCTGTGTGGTGTTTGCCTGGATAGCTGACAGGAGGCTTTTATTTTACAAGTACGTCTACAAGAAATACCGAGCTGGCAAGCAGAGAGGGATGATCATTGAGCATGAGGGCGACCGGCCCTCCTCCAAGGCTGACATCGAGATGGATGGAAAGGTTGCTAATTCTCACGTGGAGAACTTTTTGGATGGGACACTGGTGTTGGAGGTGGACGAGAAAGACCAGGATGACGAGGAAGCCAGGAGGGAAATGGCTCGGATCCTGAAGGAGCTGAAACAAAAGCACCCAGACAAGGAAATTGAGCAGCTCATAGAGCTGGCCAACTACCAGGTCCTGAGCCAGCAGCAGAAGAGCAGGGCCTTCTACCGCATCCAGGCCACCCGGCTCATGACCGGTGCTGGCAACATCCTGAAGAGACACGCTGCAGACCAGGCCCGCAAAGCTGTCAGCATGCACGAGGTCAACAGCGAGGTGACTGAAAACGATCCCGTCAGCAAGCTCTACTTCGAGCAGGGCACCTACCAGTGCTTGGAGAACTGTGGCACTGTGGCCCTGACCATCGTCCGCCGGGGAGGAGACCTGACCAACACGGTGTACGTCGACTTCCGGACAGAGGACGGGACAGCCAACGCTGGCTCTGACTACGAGTTCACTGAAGGGACAGTGGTCTTCAAGCCTGGAGAGACCCAGAAGGAAATCCGTGTTGGCATAATCGACGACGACATATTTGAGGAGGATGAGAACTTCCTGGTCCATCTCAGCAACGTCCGTGTGAGCACCGAGGCCTCAGATGAGGGCGTTCTCGAGGCCAGTCGTGTCTCAACACTTGCCTGCTTGGGATCACCATCTACTGCCACCGTCACCATTTTTGACGATGACCACGCCGGCATCTTCACCTTCGAGGAGCCAGTAACACACATCAGTGAAAGTGTAGGAACCATGGAAGTGAAAGTGCTGCGAACCTCTGGAGCACGAGGAAATGTTATTGTGCCCTACAAAACCATTGAAGGCACGGCCAAAGGTGGAGGAGAGGATTTTGAAGATACCTGCGGGGAGCTGGAGTTCCAGAATGATGAGATAGTGTAAGTCAAGGGTTTATTTGTTTCTTTTAGTCTCTGTTTCTCCTGAAGCAAAATGCACTTATCTCCCAGAGCTGCACTGGAGGTGTTTGGGTGCCAGTGCATTGCAATAGGCCATTTGAATGGCCTAGGTGCTTTGGGGAGCCTGAAACACTGCATCCCTGCCTTGCCAGCAGACTGGAGAGTGATGCCTGGTCAGGAGCACTCCAGCCTTCCAGCTGCAGGTAGATGGAGCTGATCTGGGATCTGTACCCATGTGCTGAGCAGATCTGTACAGCCTCAGCTCTGCAGTGGAGCAGAGAACAAAACCGAGGTGGCTGTGGGGCTTAAACTGAGTGTGTGAATTGTGCTACCTGCTTCCTCTTTCCTGCTGAGGCTCAGATCATCCAGGACTGGGTCACAGCCTGTCCTAGTGACGCTCTGCTCAGGGCTTTGGTGAAGGTTGCTTCTCCTCCTCCTGTTTTAAAGGGTGCAGGCCTGGGTCACTGTCCAACACATATCTTGAAAAAGTCTTGTAATGCAGGGAAGCCTCATGGTTAGGATGTAACTGCAGCCACATTCAGCTGCTTGCAAGTAAAAAAAGGAGGCTTAAAGTTGTTGGAGGCTACTCCGGAGTGTTGCTATCTGGATGGTGGGGAAATTATTAGTGCTGTAGCCTTATTACATTATGTGGAGAACATAAATTTGCTCAGTAAATCATGATAGAAAACAACTATCCTTGGGTATGTCACAAAGACATTTCCTTGCCCAGCTGGTGTTCTGGGAGGAGTAAGGGTTGGGAGCTGTGTTGTTCCAGCCTGAGGCTCTTCATATAGTGAATCCTGTGTTTGCAGCCAACAGGGGACTAAGTTCTGTAGCACGAAAACACTGCATAGAACTGAAAGAAGTAACTGACAAAGGGCACTGCTGTGTCAAGGGAGAGCTAAATTTTGGCTTGGGTGTTATTTATTGTGCTAGTGGTCTCCTAGGAGCTGAGACAAACCATGGCAAGTGCCCAGAGTGATCCTTGTGTTCTGTCACCTGTAACTGCTGCGCCTGCACAGGGAGAACGAAACCTCTTCATAAAACTTCTTGAAGTGATGAGGGGGAAAAAAGGTGATTTGTAGTCCTCAGGCAGGATTTATATCAGTTGGGATTTTGACTTCCCAGGAAAAACTGAGCAAAAACTTCACAGCTCTACAATCTGGAGGCCACAACAGGCATGTTGCGCACACAAGGTTCAAGAGCACATGGCTCTTGACTCCTGAATGATAAATGTAGTAGAGAGGAATGCAGTTATTTGAATATTTTTTTTATCATTTTGGGAGAAGCAAGGAGTTGTCTGCAGAGATACAATGAACTAGGCTATAATGATATCTCCCAAAGGCTCTTTGCTTTTTATCCAGGTCACTCAGCACCAGCAAAACTGGGCTAGTGGCAGTCAGACTTTGACGTTTGTTCCCCGCTCCCAAGGGATGTGGCATGTTTACATGGCAGGCCAAATACATGGCCACAGGCTCTGCAATGGCACTCAGAGTGGCTTGGACTACACCTTGCCCTGGATCCATCACTATGACCAGGATCTCTGGGCTGTCCTTCATCCAAGACCTGGATGAACCTCTTGGTGCTCTGGCTGTAATGAGTCTTATGTTTTCCCTGGCACTGCTGTGCCTGTTTGCCTCTGGTGGTTCACTGCTGGCTTTTGCCAACAGGCAAGTAACCAAGGGGTGTGCTGGAAAGAAGCTGACCACATCCTGTGGGATCTGTGCTGGTGTGCCCTCACCAGGGCTGCAAGCCTCCTCCTTCCTCTTCTTACTGGTTGCCAGAATGTGCACAGCAAGCAAGAAACAGGGGAAAGCAGCTTTCTTAGAAACCTGAGCATGCTTTTTCTGTGCACATGACATTGTATCTCTGTTGTCTTTAATCTATCTCTCCCAGGAATCTCAATGAGTGATGGTACCTCAGAAGTGTCCACAGCCTGGGGCCTGGGTGTGAGGAGGTGTTGATTGCAGGGACAGATTTTGGCCAGAGAGCTTTCTCCATCAAAGTGGGAGAGGACATTGACAGAATGAAATCAATGGTACATATTCAAATCTATCCATATTCCTGAAAGGTAGTAGGTATTAATCTAAAACTTAGCTGCTACAGTCCATGTTCAGGTCCTGGGTAGTACAGTCTGACTGGCAGAAGATTTCCTGCAAGTCCGTGTTTTGCCTGGACACAAGTTTAGGACAACCCTGCAGCACAGAGGCAGAGTGTTCCTGACACTGAGCTGCTGCTTACAGGCATCCTCCCTTGGAAGAATTTGCTCCAATAAAGAAGATATATTGCACAATATGTGAATTATGGAGCTAAAGACTTTTTGCTCTGTCATTGCTTGATAGTGCTGCACTTCAGTTAAGCCGCATTTATGTAGAATGGTGCAATTCCCTAGCACACTGGATTCAATAAAGTTCTAAAATTCCAGGTTTTCCCATGCTCTGATGGCCAAGAGGTGTCTTTGCTGCCCATTCTAAAGGTCTTTAGTGCCTCTTCAGTTCTGCCATTCAAGTCTGAATGAATCGGTTTGATAAAAGTAAGATGTGTTTTTCTGGGGCAATAATAACAAAGGTAGGGCAGTACTGGGAGACATGAAGATGAAAGAAAAGCATGCACAAGCCTCTATTATTAGAGGGCTGGCTTGCTGGTAAGTCCCAGTAAAATTAGAATGCACTGGGAGGGCCCTGATCTTCTGGAGACCTTCCTCTGGTTCCCAAAAGGCCTAATTACGTAACATGTTGTTTGTTTGTCCAGAGAGACTTTCCCATTTCGCAATCTGTTGATGTCCCCCCTTCCCAGAGTACACAAAATAGCAGTTTAACTGCTGAAGCCATGCTACTCCTGTGCATTTAAACAAACATCTCACTCTGATTCTACCAAAAAAAAAGATGTGTAATGGAGAAGATGCTGGTCCTCTTGTGGAAGATTTAACCCAGCACTGCCTCTCGGAGCGGTGCTTTTCTGCTCCTTGTTTCTGGAGCACAGCTTGTGTGTTCAATGTTAGCAAGGTGAAAGAAACAGCTTTGAAATGGGGTTTGCATGACACATGGTTCCAAGCTTTGTGGGGAAAGGTGTCTGGCTGGGGTCTCAGCAAGGTCAGTCTCAGTGATAGTGCACAGGTACCTGGGGCTCTGAGACATCAGCTGGGATTTGAAGTGTAAGAGAGCCTTCCCTCTGGGCCCACCCTCAACAAGGTGGCTCCAGACTTGTCTTGCATCTCCATTAATGATTAAAGCTTTCTGCATGAGAACATGGAGAAAGGCCCATGTTGTAGGCCCTTCCTGCCCCCCCGTCTACCACAGCTATTGTGATCATAGGAGAGGTCACTGGTTCATCCAGCCAGCGTATTTTTATCTCCTCACTGAATGCTAAATAATTCAAAAGAAGTGCAGCTTCCTATATTAGAGGAGGAAGCAATCATTCCCTCAGCTGATATCCCATCAGCTCTTCTCCTTTTTGTCTTGAAGCATCAGGAGGAGCACTTCTTCCAGATGTGACTACAAAGCTCTTTGAAAACAGTGTGTTCTTTCATGTTCAAAAAACATAGTTTTTCTAGGGATAACTTTGCAACTGGAGATCTGTTACAATCTGTGCTCCAGATGTCTGCACACACACCCCAAAAGAAAGGATTTTACTGCATCAATGTCAGTGAGGAAGATGGTACATATGGACAACCAATTAAACTCATATTTCACCTATGCAGTCATACCTGTAAATGCTTGGAAAATCTTGTGTCAAATGATCTTGCTGTTCATAATATACAGTTTAGTTGTTTTTATAAAACATGTCTGCTGCAGATTCGGGAAATGACACTCTTTCCCCACTGAATTTGACTTGTCCAAGTCAGTTTTGGTATTTCTCTGGAAGCATAAATTTAGGAGCTGAATACTAAGAGAGACACAAACATCAGCTACATCCTCTGATTTTTTTTTTTTGGGAAACTGTCCCCAGAAACCACATAGACTCTCTCCCAAGAGCCCTTTAAAAATGTCAGTGTCAATAAATATAGAAGGTAGCAGGAGGGGAACCAAGTGGTACTTCTTTTTTAAGTGCCCCTTTTCCAGAAAGGAGTTGGGTCATGTATTTCTAAAGAAATAGCAAAAATAATATCCTGACTCAGCCCTGGAACCCCTCTGTATCAGTTTTTCATCTGTGGCCTGCAGCTTCAGAGAAATAAAGTGAAGCCTCCAGCATGAGCAGCCTTGCAGTAGGTTGCAGTTGAAGAGCAGGATGTCTTCTGATGTGGCAGAGAAAATGCTGTAAACCAGGCAGGAAGGGAAGCAAACAAACATTCCCTTTTTCAGGCTTCACCTGAAAGAATGGTGAGTACGTTCTCTTCCTCTTTGTGGTCCCACTTTGTTCAGCTGGGCCAATGTGCATCCCCTGACTCAACAGCCCCAGCTTGCACAGGGTTAATGTCTGGCAGCACAGTGTGAGATACCAAAGGAGACCAAACAAAGATTAAACTCTTGCTTGGCCTGCTTCCAGAGCCCAGCATGGGGTTTGCAGAGTATTCTCCCCTTGCCACTGGAAGTCTTGCCTGGCCCAGTGGGATTTGCAGGTGGTACACATATGGCCAGCTGGATCTAGGGCCTGGATCCATGGCCCAGTGGGATTTGCAGGCAGTACAGATATGGCCAGCTGGACCTAGGACTTGGATCCTTGGCAGAAGTACCCAGTGTTCTGGTCCATCCAGTGCAGATCCCTCTTATGGGAGGTGGCCCTGGCCGAGGCCCACAGCAGAGGTCTGAGCCAGGTGTGTTGCACCTCCTTTGGGCATGGATGGGGCCTGTTTCCCTTTGGAGGGGAAGTTCTCTGGGCCTGCAGTGTATAATTTCTTTTGTTCCTGAAGGCCAAAAGCTGGTTGCCGCCTCTTCAGAGGGGAAGATGCAGCTCTAACAGGGTCAGCTGTCTTTTCTTTTTCTCCTCTTCATTCAAACAATGTTTAGTTGTTATCTCCCAGGCACGGGCATCTCTCTTAAACTGCTGCGCTCCTGCCTCAGCTGTGTGGCCAACCAAATCTCTGCTAGGAGACAGCAAGGGAATAAAGCCATGTAATGTCCACGGACCTTTCCCTTTGTGCTGTGCCCAGGACATGGAAGGTACTGAAAAACTCATTCCCAAGTGTCAGGTCTCAAGCCCCTGAAGGGCAAACTTATAGCTGCATCTCCAAGCGTCCCAGGACTTCATTTGCTCCCCAGGGTGAAGCCACCAAGAATGCCCCTGTGGCACGTCATCGTGGTGTTGTGGGACAAGTCCTGCCCGTGGCTCCCTCAGGGAGGGTGAGCACAGGAGGCAGACTGTGCCGTTTGCCCAAATAAGTCAGGAAATCCAGGAACTTGATTGCATGATGTCCCCTGTGGAGGGGATTAGGCAGTGAAGTCGTGTTATTGGACAAAGCAAGTTGCGCCAGCACATCACTTGGGGTGAGTGGCGGGGGGAGAAGGGTGAGGACAAGAGTTAGCTGAAGAATTGACACAGTTTTTGTCCTTGAAAAACCAATGTTTCCTTATTTGTAATGAACTGTTGTTGGCAATTTACTGCTGCCAGCTGCATCTCTGTGGTTGATTAAGGGAGCTTGGATCTTAAATATGTAATAACTCCCTGAAAGCCATTGGGAGGTAGTTATTAGCTTCATCAGGGCCTGTGTACACATCCGCTGTGCTCCTTTATGGAAAGGCTACCTATTAAATTCATTGTAGTGATTCCCAAAAAGCAGGATCTAGGCTTGTTTTGAGAAATTAAAGCAACAGCCCTAGCAAAGCTTGTTGGCGCAGGAAAGTTACCTCAGAGTGAAGCGCTGCTCCACAGCTCCCTGATGGGGAGACAATAATAGAGGGTAGGAGAAGTCCTATCCCTTTTTGCAGACCCTTCTTTCCCTGGCACGTGCTTGAGCACCGCTGCAAGCAGCATTGGTGCCAGCAGGTTTTTACAACAGAGCAGGCATCTGTCCCTCTCCCAGCTGGGCACATGGGATCCGTGGCTGTAGCAAATCCTTCATCAGGGAGAGGCAATTCATCTGTACACAGGATCCAAGTGCAATTGGAGTTCAAGCTGGGCATTTGCCTTGGGAGTAGACTTCTTTCCTCTGACACTTTGCCCTTGGGTTTGAACTCAGTGGATGGCACTCAGTATTCTTCCAGCAGCAGGGCTGAATCCATGGGCTCAAAATGAGAGTGACAGAACAAAAAGCAGACAGCTGACCAAAGCCAGCATCCAAGCATCTGTACAGATGGGCAGAGAAACATCTGCTGCCATCCAAGGCCAAACAGAGAAGAGAAGCCGGACCTGGCAGACTGAGTCAGAAGCAGCCCCTCCTCAGAAGGAGAGGCTGAGCCTGGAGGCGTCATCCCGCGTGCTGCAGGCGAATGAGTGTGATCAGGCAGGTCTTTGCTCTCCACGTGTCCCTGCCCTTGTCAGATGCACAGTCTTCCATGTCTGTATCTGGCTTCTCTGTGTCTCCACTGGCTCTGCTCACACTAGGGACAAAATCATGTGTCCACTAGCAAGGACATGCACGTCACTGCCATGCAAGGGGAAAGTCACCTATCCTGTCCCTCGGCTCTGCTCCTTCCCCTGTTCTCCAGCACCACAGCGGAACTGTTTTAGCTTAACCTTCACAGTCTGGCTTGGGGCACCACCTGTATTTTCCCAGTGCTCTTAGATGAGGAGCTTTCTTTAACAGCCTCTCACAGCCACAGTGTTTGCCATGGTGTGTGCATGGCCTCACTGCACTGGTACTATGGGGTATGTCCTCCTCTTTGCAGTCCTGAGCATGGTTGGAGTGAGGGTCAATCCTCTCCAAGTCATAAATGCCAGTTAGCCTGAGGACATCTTGGGAGATATCACAAACTCTGCTAATAAAGTTTCTGACAATGACATTAGAGGCACTGTGCTGGTTTCCAAGAATGGCAATGCTGGATCCTGGGTGACAACAAATAGTAACAGCATTCTCTGTTTTAAAAATATCTTAGTGTAAGAGAGAAAATATTCCCACTGCTGTGTAAGTAAGAGGGTGACCAGCATGAGCCTTCTCTGCCCAGTCCCTATATGGCTCCATTTCCATAATGTCTGGACTGCTTCCTACACAATCAAAGTAACAATCAAATGTGTCTGGCAGTGAGAAACAAAGCAGTAACAAAGAATGGGGGGCATGGCTGGATCTTTGTGAACTGGGTGCTGGAAGGAGAGAGAGGGAACTGATGGCATATGCCTGCTCCCTCAGAGCAAAGTCCTTTCCAGGGAAAAGTCCCCTGAGGAGAGATGGCTGGGGACAGGGATAGGGCCCAGCTAAGTGGAGTGCAGTGCAGAGATACTACCTTTGAATTTTTTCGAAGGATGGTTTAAATTTTATGGCATTGTTATCAGGAAGCTTCTTTGGAGGGCTTGAGTGATTCCTCTGGTTATTTGCTCCCATTAAGACACTGATGTGTGGTAATCACACACTGTGCTATTTTGGGGTCATGCAATATGGCTCTAATCCAACCACAAGCCCAGTACATCCTGCAGGAGCCCCTTGTCCCAAGGGCCAGATGCACTGTCACCAGGTGGCAAAGCTGTTGTCTTGCTTATGTCTCTGGGACATAAGAAGGACATGAAGACAAAAAAAAGGATTTATTTGCTCAGAGTTCTTTTCCAAACTTGGTTGCTTGCTTCCTAGTAAGAAACTCATTTTGAGACATGCTTGCATGCTCCTGGTTTAATTTGTCAGTACACGTGGCCCTAAAGAACAAAATAGTTATACACGTGTTTTTGCAAACAATTTGGAGTAGAAATCTATGGATCCATGAGCACTCAGCAGCCCCTAAAACTGCCAAGCAGGCTGTCAGCATCCCCCTTGCCTGGCCTTCTCCCTGGCATTTGCTGTGTATGCTCATGTGGCCGTGGCTGCGCCATCCTCTGCCCCAAAACCTCCCCTGTGCATCCTGAGCAGCCGTGTTGTGACAGATGACTTATTCTGGCATGCCTTTGGATAAGGGCAGGCAACACTCCTGTCTGGAGACTGTGGACGTTGTGCTCCAAGGAGCTGTGTGTCCTCAGCCACAGCGCTCCCTCCGCCCTCGGCGGTGCAGCCCAGGCTCTGCTGTCCTCGCGCTGCACAGCTCTCACAGAAATTCACAGCCCTGTCACAGCGTGTAAGGCAGAAAAAAAGCCAGTTCTGCAGGGAGTCTGGAATGAATTGAGCTGCAGAGAGCAGGGCAGAGACGCCCTGGTTTCATTGAGAAGAGGAGGCTTGATCTGAAATAAAACCTGTTACTTTGGCTCAGGCAGGTAGGGAGCAGGTTTTACCTGGCACCAGAGTCTGCACAGGAGCCAAGTATTTGCTTGGTTCAGTAGATTTCCATTCACACTTTAGGTTTGGTTATTGAAATTTATCTTCCTCCTTAGTGACTGGGTGTGTGGCAGGACCTAGGGGAATAAGATATCACCCCTACACAGGGCAAAAATAATGTAAACATAGTCCATATCAATGCCCCAGGCACATATCATCCTGGGAATAAGGACAGAAGGGTAGCAGGAGGTTTACCTGACTCATGATCTCTCTGGTGACCTGGAACTCAGAAAAACTCATACAAAAATCTGAAAATGGGTCAGTTTAGTAGGGAGGATTGTAACAGAGAAGTGTGGGAGGGTTGGGTCAGAATCAGGCTGAGCATGAACTGGCCAAGAATTAGATGGGAAGGAGATATTCTGGACATTCATGCCTTAGCAATGCAGAGGAAAAAGGGGAAGGGAGCTGAACAACAGATTCTGCTAAGAAGCAGGTCCCTCTGTGATGTCTGTGATCATGAGGCCTGCAGGTGCAGGACAGAGATGCCTGTCCTCAGACCAGAAGGCACATGGAAGTCTATCCTCGTGCTGTAAGGGGAGTGCATGGGGGGCTCTTAACAGTCCCTCTGGAAGGTTTCCTGGGCAATGGGTGACATGTGCAGGCAAGCTCAGAAGCTGTGTTCAAAAGCAGCTCAGCCAGATTAGGTCTGCTTTTGTACCTAAAAGAGCCTAGAATAAATCAACACGTTATTTGTAACTACCTCAAAGATAACAAGGAGATGAATAACAGCCAGCATATATTTGTCAAGAACAAATCTTATCAAGCCAACCTAATTTCCTTTTATGCCAGCCTTTTGGGTGAGGGAGAAGCAGTGTTGTCATATCACTGAGTTTCAGAAGGGCTTTTAATGTTGTCTTGTTTAGCACTGTCATAAGCAAGCCCTCGCTAAATGGGCCACTGGGGTGATGGGGTCTAATCTGTCTGGAAAGAGAAATGTGTCACTGGATGGGGGTGAAAAGGTGTTCAGTAGGTGCTTGTCCTGAAATGGAGCTTGTTGGGCATGGGAAAGAGGAAATTGGTGTTTTAGCTTGCAGATAGAAAGAGAATAGAGCCTGGAAGCATTATCAGAGGTGGGATAGGGATTTAGAGAGATGTGAGTTAGCCTGAACAGAAGCAAGACACTGTAAAGTGCTTATGTAAGAGTAGTCATAAACCCAAATTCAAGTGGGAGGGGAACAATCAAGTCAGGGGGTGCCATTATGACCTGGCAGCCAAATCTGAGCTTACAACACTGAACTCTTGCAATGAATGAGACAGATGCCATCCTGAAGATATTCAAGAGGAGGGTAACCATCCTCGTGCTCTCTCTTGGGGGAGTGGGTGGCCTCTGTCAACAGCAGAAGACAGCTTAGAAGGCACTGCCCAAAAACTTACTGAAGGTATCACGTGTATTGTCTCTTTTAATACACATTGGGTCAGATGAGGCCTTGGGAACTCTTTCTCTCCTCTTGCTATGTGCTAGCCAGGCAAAAGTGTTCATCGTGTGAGTTGCACTTCAGCCAGGTGGCCCCTTGTCCTGCAGGGTCTCCTGCCACAAACCTGTGGTGGGATAACACACAAAGCAACCTACAGATGGAGCAGAAAGATCAAATGCACACGTGGAACCTCACAGCTTCCCTGTGGCCACCCACTCTGGGCTCCTTGATCTCAAGGGATATCTGGGGCAGGGGCAGTGCCGCCATCTGTCTCCTTTGCTAATAATTAGATGCAATCCAAGCTTCCCTGCAGGAGAGCCCTGTCCCCGTGGGGGAAGAAGCGAGGCTGCACAGATTAAGGAAGCTAATTAGAGGGGAAGAGAGCATTGGTACTGAAGCCCCAACAGTAAACTTTGAAATCTAGATAAGGGAGCAGTATTTAATTATATACAATTAAAACACCGTACCTCAGCCCCCCGAGAACTAGCAGTCCTGGAAAGCCCTCACAAAGGTGCTAATGAACAGATCTGAAGGCAGCAGTAGGCTGGGGGCTATGCTTATCAAACTTTACCTGGGAAAGACACCTGAAGAGAAGAGCTAGGAAAATTCCCTTGGACCACCATCTCCTTATCTCTGCACAATGTCCTCCCTCTCCTAGAGCAGGTAATGGGAACCCAGTTCTTGGGAACAGAAGGGGAGATTGCTCTACTCTTACATGCAGCTGGGCAGGACCATTGCAGGCACCTATGCAAGGAAAGGCAAACCTGAGACTGTACGGGAAGTCAGAGAGGGTTGTAAATACTTGGTCTGAGAAATCACCTTTGCGCCCTTTCCTCCCAGTGAGCAGGAGAAAAATCTCCTGCCCCTGTGCCTGCCAGCCAGGGGTATCCTAGAATCTCCAGGGAGCACCATGCCAATGTTCCCCTTTGCTCCACAAATCCTGCAAAGTTATCTTATTTTCCTACAAGTTCCCTTGAGCCACTAAAGCAGCTACTTCCCCTCCCTGCTCCTTGGCTGCATTACGTATATAGTCCCTGACTTCTGATCCTTTCACCTGTCCTCTTCAAGCCAGGAGGGCAGTTTGGTTTCCCTGTAGAGTGCCTGCCTTGTGCTCAAACATTCCCTGTTCAACTGTGCCAGCTGAGCCAGCAAGCTTCGTGGACTGCAGCAGCAGCTCTCATGCCATAGCTGCTGCTGGGTGTTAATGCAGAATCACGACGAGGGAAAACTTGGATGGATTCATGTCATCTGACAGATTAGAACTGCAGAACCAGCCTCAAGTTATCCAAAATTCCTCTTCCTCAGCATCTTCAACCCCTTAAGGAAGGCTTTTAGTTCAGCCTAGGCTGCTAAAGGAAGTGGTTCCTGCTTTAATTTGCAAATATGAAGTGCCAGAGGGCTTCTACCTTCTGAAGGCAGTAGCTTTGAAAAGCACAGGTGAAAGGCTAGGGCTCCTTTTCCTGCATCCTTGTCGCCTGTTCTTGTTGAGGAGCACACCTAGTGCAGGTCTCTCTTTGTGCACCTGCAGTGGGAGCTGCAGGTTGTGCCCAGGGTGGGGGAAATGACTGGAACTTCAGGCAAGGGCCTGTGACCTGGCACCAACCCTTTGTCTGAGAAAGGGGACAAGAACCTGCAGCACTGGCTGGGGGTGGCCAGTCCCCTGCAAACTCTATAGAACCCAAATAAACAAGCAGAAGACCCCAAACAGATATCAAGTGTAAGGAGCATAAAGAGCAGGAGGAGAATGGGTGCACAGACTGTAAGGGTGCAGAAGCCCAGGGATTCCTTCACTGACCCTGGAGGCATTAACTCAGGCTGTTAGTGTGACTGCACCTCAGTTAAATTACTTGAAAGAACCAGACATCTGCAGGAAACCTGGGGTTGAGCTGGTGAGAGAATCTTGTCGGACTGTGGGAGTGTGGGGTGTGGTGGGAACCAAGCTGGGCACTTGGGGGTTCACTGGAGCCTCCTGCTGCCAAGGGGCTTTGGTCCCAGCAGTGAAAGTCTTGGGTGGGAGTTGTGACTCCCAGAGTGGCTCCTGTATGGTCAGACTGCAAAGATTCCTCAACAACTTTTTGCCTGGCCTTTGCCACCACACTCTGCTTGTGAAGAACCTTTCTCCTTTCAATGTGCAAAGCCCATGAGTCACATCTGTGATGTTGTCACAAACAGCTTCCTTCCCTGGTGATACAGCTGCTTAAAATGTACAAGACCCAAAAGTGATGCCAATGCCACTGAGGTTCATTTTATTTGTCTGAGCCTTTCTGGTGATGTTTTCCTCTGCTGTGCCAAGAGCTAAAACCTCAAGGCATCCTTCACTCCTTGTACTTTAGGGGAAAATTAAATTTTTTGTTGAATCTCAGGGCTCCAAGAGCTGTGCTCTTAAGAAAAATGCTGACTAATATGTGGTGTTCCTTGTCTGGTCCTTGGTGTGCCAGGGAAGAAGTTGCTGTGTTTTGGGAGAAGAATTGCTCTCAATTGCCAGTCCTCTAGAGCTGGAAGGAAAGGTGGAAAGCTTAAGTTGCTTCTCAGTTCAAGCATTCCTACATTAGTATGAATGAGCATGTTGGTGTCTTGCAAATACACAAACAGATTTCCACAAAACACTTGCTAATGAACCAAACCAGCAGTCTGTCCTTTCAGTGATTTGTGGGGAGTCGGTAAAAGACTCAACCTGGGGAGCTCATTACCCTGCTGAAGGAGTGCATTTTTAGGGGAGATGCTGGGAAGCTGTTAGCTGCCAGCTGTGAGGCAGGGCCAGAGGCTTGGCAGTGCTGGGATGAAGCCTGGGAGAGGAGACATCCATTGCCTTTGCGGGCACGAGCACTGGGCTTGCTCACATTGCCTTTGTGGGCACAGGCACTGGGCTCGCTCACAATGAGAATAATTTCTCTTTCTGTGGTTGTGAGGCAAAAGAGGGGCTGATTTCCACCTCCAATCACTGTAATCTCAAGGCCAGACACACTGATATTGTGCTGGGGTCTCGAGTCTCTGGTGTGAAGTGGAGAAGAGCAGAGTCAGCACCAGTGACAAGGGAGAGCCACAGCAACCTACGTAACCACACACATGGTATAAACCAGAGGCCTTCTGGAAAATACAGTCACACTCCCGAGGCTTAACAAACTGGCACTTAATCCTGCACATCAGAGGGAGAGTGGCACTGCTCAGCCCCTGCTCTGCCTCACGGGCACACTTCATTTGTCACCTGCAGCTCTTGCACAGCTCAGCCAACTAATCCACACCATTGCCCTTTCCTCTGGGCGTGAGGAGATGGGCTCTCTCAGGCAGCAGCTGCAGCCACCTCCAAAAGGGATGCAAACACCTCAAGGTGCACATATACCTGAGGGCTGCAACTGCCTGTGCCTCAGCAATTAGAGTAGGTGAAAGGATAACCAGGGAAATACATCTATGGGGATGTGGTGGGCTAAGGTAAAATATGAATAGTTGGAAAAGGAGTGGAAGGAAAAAGTGAAAGAGGGGCCAAAATCACAATGGTTTGTGTGAATGCCTCCTTTTAGCTGCTGCTGAGCACTTGAGACCTGCAAAGTGCTTGGGTCCTCCTTAGAGCCTCCCATCCATCAAACCTTAGAGCAGAGTTGTGCTGCTCAGGTTGGCAACAGGTACTTTGAAAAAGCTATCAAGTTTCGTGTTCAGTGTGTTTGCAGGGAGAACCCTGGCTTGGCAGTAGGCATCAAAGGTAAAAGCAATAAGGAAAAGAGAATACTTCTAGCCTTGCCAAGAAAAATCACTTGTCTGGGAAAGGAAGAACTAAATTGATCTGAATTTTCCTGCTATTCATCAGCGTTCTGGTGCCAAGGCAGTGCATGTGAGAGAGGAAAGAAAAAGGATAACATGAAGAGATTCATATTTAATATTGTGTTAAACTCTTCCCTCCCAGCTAGAGCAGAAGTTTAAAATTCCTTCCCTGTACATGAGAGAAAATGTACTGATTTGTGTGTGTGTTATTATTTAGGGAAGGAAGATTTACCTTTCAGGAAATCTGCAACCTGAATAAACCAATTTGGAAGTCTAAAGAAATTAATTGAAGTTTGGGGTTGTCAGGTTGTTTGTTGTTTTGGTTTTCTTTTTAGTTGTTTCTTGCTTCACAGAAGATTCATTTTGCATTTTGAACCAAACTTTCCTTCATTGACTCTGGAAACTTAAGCAGGGGGGATGCATTTCAGGCCAAGTGTTTTGAGAAACCCTGCTAACAGCAACTGTGACAGAAGGTGAAGCAACAACACTTCAGCACCTCAACTTCCCTGTGAAAGCCTATACATTGGGAAGGTATATATTGCCAGGCAGCTTGTGCAACAGCTCTTTGCAAGTAAAGATTTGCTTCTAGTACCCCAGTTATGTGGTGGAAAATCCTGCAAAGGAGCAGGTGGAAGTGGCAAAGCCACGAGCCAGTTTTGGACCTAGAGCTCAATTTGACGGTGACCTCCCCCAGTCCCCATGGGGAGTGGGGAGCAGTGCCTGCCCTTCAGTCCTGGCTGGGTGCAGCGCCCTTTGCTTTGTGGCATAAGTTTTATTAATTTATTTCTTTCTGAGCTTAGACTCATCGACTAATTAGAGGAGAACTGGTGAGCTCAGCTAACGCATTTGAACACGGGTAGCTTTAGGCTTGCATTTGGGTCATTAAAAATGAAGTAAAATTATGTTCTCTTTGCACCAGCTATTGTGAGCAGGGGCCTTGATTTGGCAGCAGTTATCTGCCCAACACCACTGCACTAATGACTTCCAGCACAGAAAGAGCAGTGCATCATTAACGCAACAGGGTGGTGGGAATCTGCTCTAGGCAAAGCAGGATCTGGGACAGAGCAGTTTATGTCACACCTGTAACAAAGCTGGGACTAACTGGCTAAGTTTAAACCCTTAGGAGGCTGGAAGGCACCATAAGGGGAAGCCCTTTCCTCAGGGACATGCTTCCAGGGGTGTGGGCTTGCTGCAGTGGGACTGAAGTGGGTTTCCTGAGTACTGCTTCTGCCTGCTGGTATGTCCAAGCAGCCTGGGTGACTTTGATATTTGAGCAAGGTTTTCTTCATTGTTCTGTGGGATGTCTCTGCTGGCTGCAGGCAGGTTTTGGTTGAGATGGAGGCCATCAGTTTATAACATAAAAGGCTGTAGAGAACGGCTTCATCTCAAATTGGTCTAAACTACAAATGCAACATAGCTACTTATGGCAAAGCTGCTGGGGATGGCCTGTAAAGATCATTTGGCTTACCTCTCTGTGGGACAGAGGTTGTATATGTTTGTTGGTTGTCATTCCTACAACAGCAGAAACTGAAGAAATGTTAGATTGAGGTTTTCCCCCACAAGTACCTTGCTGGATTTTCTCCTCTCAGTAAAAGGCAGAAAATTGGAAACTCCACAGAAGCATTCCTGCTTTTCATTAGACAAGCTGGAGGAGGGGAAACCATATAGTTTTAGAGGTGTTGTTGGCTTGTATTTTAGAGTAAACACCTGGTAAAAAGAAAACATCATTTTTGCCTACTTCAGTCCCTGATGACAGAAACCTGCATTGCAACACTAACGCTGAGTGACCTACAGAGATTTACAATGCTGGGAGGACCCTGGGCCACCGTCCTGCTGTGGGGGTGCAATCACATTGCTCCAGGTTCCACTGAGAGGGAGGTGGAGGTTGGCTTGCATGCTGTGACGGTGGAAATGGCTCACATTTCTTGAGCTGCAGAACAAAATTACCTTCAATTTCTTCCTCAGTCACTCTGTGCCTTATAGCAACACTCTCCAGAGGTGGTTGCAATGCAGGCATAAATAAAATTCGGCATGCACTGGGACTACACATACCTGGAGCCATAACTTAATGAGTTAAATCAGTGCTTTGATTATCTAATTTCTCATTGTCATCCAGTTTCTTGCATTTCTGTAGATAATTGATGTGGAGAATAGTTCTTGCCTTCTGGAAACTGGCTGCCTTTTGAAATGCTCACATCAGAGATGCTTTTTTCAGGCTTGTACTTCTTTCTTCTCATTATCCTGTTAATAGGCCTGACTCCGCCAAGAGGAGGAAGGGGAATGTATTGGCAGGGTGCACGAGGCTGGTGCGCCTTTGCCTTGGAGATGTGGGCACTGAGGCCTGGGGAGCAGCTCCTGCCAGGTGAAGGGAGGAAAATTCCTCTTTCTGCCAGAAGAGCTGTAAGGGTGGCTGCAGCCTAGCAGAGGGAAGCCAGCTGAGCCACAACTGGGGCTGAAAATGCCTTGGAGCAGGAGGGCTAATCTCCTGGCCACTGCTCCTGTTGGGAGGCTCCACGGCTGCTCTTTCAGCAAACGAGCTCTTTTCAAATCTCAAAAACCCCAGCTGCAAAGGCAGTGCATCTTTGAAGTCTAGAGGAGTATAAAAGACTATAGATAAACCTGAAGAGTTTTCCCCAGTAGCTAAATCCCTGGGTTATAGCTAGGTTGAGATTGTCGAGAGAAGATCCAACAAATATTTGCAACCGATTTCTACTGAGGACTCCGCATCTTCACAGGAAAGAGTGGAGACGGCTCCTGCAGCTGGGGAGGGTGAGCCTGCATGCAAATATCACTGTGCTCTTTTGGGGACAGCTCCTTTTCCTTTCCAGCCTTGTGCCTGGGCATATCTCGCAGATGTGCCTTTCTTTTCAGATTTGTCCTTCCACATTCCCTGTGCAGTGTTGGAGCACCACGTGTTTGGCGGTGGCACGCAAGGCAGGGAGCAGTGTGCACAGGGGGACAGAGGTAGCCAGGCTTTCGAGGCACGTGGAATGAGGGTTGGCAGCCAAGGGGCTCTCACATAAGGCAGCAGGCATCAAGGTCTCTTGTCGCTACCCCTAATCCCCCTCTGAGGTTGGAAAACCCCTGCTTCCCACAGACACCTCTTGTCTTTCATCATAGTGCTCCTGATTCAAGCTCAGCCTTCCCTCTGTCCTGCCATTCCAGTTTCCTCTGCTCATCTTCTGTGTGATGATCTCAGGGTTAGGAGACTTGTGCCCCACCTCAGACCATGGGTCATCCTGCCTTAAAATGTGCTGTGAGTACCTACACAGGTGAAATGCTCCTAGCCTGGCCTGGCCTTGCAGACTCCCTGCAGAGAGGACTGGTATCTGTCAGGCCTAGCCCTCAGATGTCACAAATGAGTAAATGAGCTGTGTTTTACTGGGACATAAATCAAGATACCCCAGTGCCCTGTGGGCCCGTGCCCCGGGCTGCAGGGGGATGTGCGGTGGTGCATGTGGGTCTAGCCTGGTGCTGCCTGCAGGATGAGCTCCTGCTGAGGATGCACCAGCACTGTTTAGATAAGCCCAGTACTGCCCTCTGATGCAGCCCAGGCAGTAACAACTAGCACAAATAATAATTACCAGCAAAACCCCCCTGTTGGGGGGTGCTGTTTCAAACTATATTTCTCAAGCCTGTACATCCTTATTTGCCATCACTGCAAAGAGGTTTGCTGTGTCCAGTGGTTGTTTCCACCCTGGGAACTCACCATTTGCTGTGTCACAGCTGGCTGGTGTTCCTGCTGCTTTGGCACTGAGAGAGACCAAAATTTGGTTGGTCGGCGGTTTTGTGATCACGCCCTGTGAGATACAGCATGAGTTACAGAAAGAGAGAAAAAGAAGGGTTGGTATTGAAATAGAAGTGGTTCTCATGGTTTTGACACCCCATATGGCAGGGACATATGCAGAAATGAATTTGCTGCTGTTTGCTTAATAACAATAAGCAGGTTGAGACAGTATGTTAGATCTCACAAAAGGAAACGTGACTTTTCACTTATAATCTCTGGTTTTTAATTGAAAGGTTCACTGCTGTTTTCTTGAAATTCAGCTGCGAGTAGTGAGAAGGCATTCAACTGCAATGAAAAGGGCAGGCTGCCCCAGAGGCACATGCCTGTCAGAATGCTCTATGAGATGTCCTGTGCAGAGGCTGATGTCTTGAAGAGGACCCAGCTTTGTGAGCTCCAGCTCAAGGCTTATAGATGTTGGCAAACTCACTTGACTGGTTTGAGATTAACGTTATGGGTGAGCTGTTAGAAGCCTACATGCAGCAGGCTGAGAGCAGGAACGCCAGCTCCTTGCTTTTGAGCACGGGTCCATCTCTGTGGTGAATGGCAGTGTCTCAGCGAGAAAAAGCTTTTAACATCACAGGGTCAAAGCTGTTGATTCTTCATAGGCCATGAACCTGTTGTTCCCCCCTGTAAGAAAAAGCCTGCAGTGCTGTTTTTCAGGCCTCTCTGGTTTTGAGCACACATCATAGAAACATAGAATCATAGAATGATTTACTTAGGAAGGGACCTTAAAGATCCCCTCAGTCCTACCCTCCTGCTGTGGGCAGGGACACCTTCCACTAAACCAGGTAGCTCAGAGCCCCATCCAGCCTGGCCTTGAACACTTCCAGGGATGGGCAGCCACAGCTTCTCTGGGCAACCTGTTCTTGTTAGCAAATGCTGAGGTAAAAGGAGAGGAGGGCAGCAAGGAAATGCCTCGATCCCACCCACGCTCCAGGGTGCAAAGGAGGGCCCTGTGCTCTGGCTGGGGGGACACAATGTGGAAGCACATCTGTGAGTAAAGATCTGCAGTTCATTTCCTGCTACTGCAGAAGGACGTGTGGTGGGAGTTCTTAAAAAACAAAAATAGTGTAAAATGTGGTCTTTTGCTAGCAGAAGAACTTTTTCAAAAAGAATAAGTCATAGTCACTAGTAGAGTCTGAAGCAATGCATTTCAATGCCTTGTGATTTTCTAGGTCCCTTTTCATGCAGGAGTTGGTTTTGCTCTCATTTTTTGCCAGCCTGAATACCAGAAAACACCATTCCTCCGTTCTTGTGTCTCATAAAATGCCCTGCCTCTGCCTGGCAGTGCTTTCCCGCAGGAGTACAGGGGGTCACCTCACAACTTTGCAGGAGTTAACCGTGCTTTATAATTCCCAACTGCTGTCACAGGCAGACAAGGCTGGGGGACGTCTCTGAGCATTTAGAGAATGCTGCGCCCTGCCGTACACGTGGCTGTGAGTGTGACATGCTGAGACATCCCTGGGAGAGCAGAGCTCTTAATGCAACAGCGTGACAATCACACTTCAAAGCTAATTGACGATACGGGCTTGCTAATTTTACAGAGGTTAATGGATCTTCTTGGAGCCCTGCGTATGAGGAGTGCTAGGGACTTAGCATCTTTTTCTCCCCCATGGAGTTCTTTGACCATATATAGCCAAGGTATCAACTTACAGGCCTGGGATTTCAGCTTTCTGTTTAGATTTCAGATGAAAGGCTGCAGTTGGAAGTGATTGTTATAAATATTTCCTGCTATCTGGTAGCAGGCTGACTTCAGCCCCTTCTAAGGAATTCACCATAACTATCCTTTACAAAACTGCAGTGGAAAGGCCGGTGAATGGAGCTTGTCCTCCGGCTGCCCTGGTAGGATGGAGGGGCACCGTGGTCCAGAGAGCTCACTGGGAGCTGGAGTCCAGGGTGAGGGACTCACCAGGGCTGCTTCTGCACTCCTGACCCCACCTGGTTGCTTTCTCCTTGCTGGAGTGACCAGGGCTGGGCCAGTTCACAGAACTCATCCCGAGGCTTGCAAAGGAGATGGAAGTGCTCAGTGCAAAGGGCAACCTGCTGCTGTGGCCACGCAGGGCACAGGAGCTGGGACTGGCACTCTTCACTTTGCAAAGGATTCACCTGGGCTCTGCTCTCTCTTGGCCACCAGCAATCAGTTCTCAGTGGAAGGAAGTGTAAAATGTGGACTTTTGTCATCCAAATGCTCAGAGTAATAGGGATGAAAAGTGCTGTCACCCTGCCCAGGACTCTTCCTTTTTCATTTTTCCCTTTATCTCTCTCTCTCACCTATCTCTTTGAATCTCTTCATGTATCAAAAACTCACATCAAACCAGCCAGAGATGTCACCACATGCAGTAGGGCTAAAAAAAAAAAATAAAAATTCAGCCAGATCAGTTAGAAATCCTGACTCCCAGGGCCCCTGAAAATGTGTGCCACAGAAATGCTTCACAGTTGTGCAATTTAGTGCCTCTGAAGAAGAATAAATTTGCTTTAAAAAAAAAATCCATCAGCATATTGCATATATTTATAGTTAGCTGCAAGCCTTTCCAGTGAGAACTTTTAGAATTTATTTTAAATTAAAGTGACTAGCATGACATACCAGTACTTAGCCTTTTAACAAAAACATTTCAGTCGTATAAATACAGTTGCTATTATTAAACTCCAGGGAAAGCCAGCAAGCTGCTCCAAATAACATCCCTCTGGCCTGCCTGTCCAAGCTCTTTTGTTCATACCCAGAACCAAGACATTTGAACACCTTGTTGGAGATCAGGGGCTCATTTTATTTTCTGTTCCCTTTATGGCTTTTTAAGCTTGTTTTAAACTTTGTTTCCACTTTCTCTTTGTTATTCCCTTCTCCATTCCATTATGTTACTCCTTATACTCTCTTTCCTGTAGAATTTTTAAGCTTTTTCCTCTCCCTCTCTCATTACCAGGAAAGCCAAATTCTCCTTGGTACTTTCTGGCCTTTCTGAAAGCATCCTGAAATCTATTTGCTAAATCAGTTGCTGAGACTGACTTTAAGGACATCACAAGTTGCTCTCTGGGTTAGCAGAGAGTAAGGGTACTTCTGTGCATTGAAAAAGTGCTTGTAAATGAGATTTTAGAAAATCTCTGTCCACTTATCCTGTCTGTATTTACATTTTTCAGAAGTGCCAAGCCAGAGCAAGTTTTCATGCTCCAGAGTAAACACCAGACGCCTTGCCGACAGAGTGGTGGACAGATTTTGACCTGTGACCAGCACAGTGCAGGGAAGACCTTCTTTTTGGGGATCCCCCCCAACCAAAGAGTTGTCTGTAGTTAAAAACCAGGCAGCCAGTGACTGGGGTTATTCCCATCTCCTCCACATTAGTCCTCACCCAGCTCATTTCCAAACAAAAGCTGAGCAGCTATTCCTCATGCAGCTTTTAAGCCCGTGTGGCTGCTAAGAGAGGGAGGATGCAATAAATCATCCAGTCAATTAACAAGGGACTTTCTCCTTATTTGTAACCTCCTTTCAAAGCAAATAAGTGTGACTGGTAATGAAAGGAAACATATGCAAGAGTTTAAAAATAGGTGTCAGAGGCCAGTGGGGGAAATCTTTGCCCTGCTGCATGTGGCATCCAGCATCTCCAGTTTGCCTGTATCCCTGTCCACTTGCTCTCTCCCAGCACCCACTGTAGCTTATTCCTTCAGGTGATGGAGCATCATTTCCACATCCAATGCCATGCCAGCACCATCCCACTCACAGGACTTTGCAGACTTCCTACAAACCTAAACCCTCCATGAATCTTGCCTTTGCTGATGGGAAATGGAGGCAGAGGGGTCTGGGAGCAGCATTGCAGCAACTCCCCTGCCAGCCCAGAGGCTTTGGGGTGAGCTCTCAGAAATTCAGCAGCCCACAGGTGGGACTTGAGTCTGCTGGGAGAAGAAAAACAGCAGCTGTGTCCTATTCACAGTCTCCTCTTCCTGGCTCCAGTCAAGTGTCTCCTGAGGGAAACCAACAGAGCTTCCCAGGGTTTCTAATCTGCTTCAGCATTTGCTGGGCTGAAAGGCTGGCTTCAGCTCTACACACTGCATTTCAAACCTGGAAGAGAACCTCATGGGTTTGGGACATAGTTGGTTTTCTTTTTTTTCTTAATAATTCCTTGAGGTTTTTCATATTCCTTGGCGCCTGCCTCCTAGTTAGTCTGTGTGCCTTAATATGCATTATTAGGGAAAACCAGGGCAGCTGCTCGTGGCTTGGAGGTCCTGATCCGTGTACCTTTGGAGACACAGGGCTTCCAAAAATATAAGAGCATTGATCTGATGGCCCAAACAAGGGCATATCTAGTCATAATGGATGGACAGGATACTGGACACCAGGAACGTGGTATCATTGTCCTAAACAGTGTGGGTCCATGGTGTTCCCCCGCAAAGCCAGGATTTGCTGGAAGTAGGAAAGCTTAAGATTTTAGCCTTTATCTTTCTCTCTAGCATGAGAAATTGAGAGGTATCAGGAGTGTTCTCTGAATGTTAATTTGTTTGCTTTGTCCTTATTCCAGATTTTCCTTTTTTTTTTTTTTTTACCTCTCTTTATTCTGACAGCTTAAAGGACTCTTAGAGTTATGTTTCAGAATTAAAAGCAGACTGTCTAAGTTGTGCTCTGAAAATAGCTGAAACTTTGCAATTATGGGGCAGTGATTTCCCCTGTCCCCGTCTGAGCTGGTCACTTTGGCCTATCTCAGCCGTCTTGCCCTGAATTCCTTTTCCCCAGGTCAGCAGCACCCACCTGCTCACACTCCTCTGCTTCCCTTCTCACCACAAAAAACCAGGGCGTGGCAGTGCTGCTGCCAGCATGATTAGTGATCCATAATAACCAGTAACCAGGAAAAAGGCAAACACTCCAGTATGTGGGGAAAAAAAATCATTTAATCCCTGTAACAACAACTTTATTGTTGGTTTTGGGTTTCGGTTGTTTTTTGGTTGGGTTTTTTTTTTTAGCCTGGAGGTTTTCTGATGGTTCAAGAGATAAAAAAAGTCTTTCTGCCATATCCATGGCTTTAATAATCACCCAAGTAATTGCATTGTTTGTAAACTGTGTGGTAATGAGCGTGTCTAGAGCTGTGATGCAGAAAGCAGAGCTAAATCTGGCCGAGGGTGCCAGGCAATATGCAGTGCAGAAGAAATGATTATTAATAGTATGTGTTGACTTATGCTGATAATGCCCCAGAGTTTTCATGCCCTGTATCTCACCAGCAGGAAGCGGACGCTCGGTGTGGAAGACAAATACCTTGTAACCAGGAAACTGCCTCTGCCTGGGCTTCCTGGGGTTGGGCTGACCTTGGAGACAGCGTTTCCCCAGGGCAGAGCCTTTGGGGTGCACCCTGGCCAGACACCAGGGCAGGGGATGTGACCTGTGAAAAGTTCTCTTTTCACAAAGGGTCGCGGAGCTGCGTTCGGACGCGATGCACGACGCGGGTTTGCCTGTGGGGAGTAAATTATTCCCATAACCAGAGATAATCAGTGCTGAGCCCTATTTTTGGAGGCAAATGCCAGGTGAGATAGTGAAATATTAAATAGGAAAAGTTATTACATAGTCTGAATTGCATAGTCCCTCATTGAAGAGGGAGAAAAGAAACTTAACTGAAAAAATACAAAACACCAGTGTATTGAAATAAGAAAATGCTAGATTAACCCAGGAGAAATCCCTAAACCAACCCAAAACCTAGAATAATCTCCTTTTCTTTGTTTTCTGGCTCTTATTCAATCTTTTCAAACAGGACCATGTGTAACTGTCAAGGCCCTGGGAGGGGTGGGGAAGAAATTCTTTATTTACTTCCTTCTTTAAACATCTTTTTTTTTACTCTCCATCTTTCCCAGAATTTCCTGAGTTTATCGGAAGAAATCTCTGATATGGCAAATGAAAAGTAAAACCACAGCTGTGGTAACTTTTAGCCTTTCAGAATGTAGAAAACTGTTCAGCAAAGAAAATTAAGACAACAGTCGTTCTTCCCCTCCATTTCTTTTGACAGTTTTGAAAAATTATTGAAATGCTGAAAGTCAAAGAAATTTGTAGGAATCAGCAACAGTGAGAATGTAAAGTAATGGCAGAGAAATAGGTATAATAATGATAATAATAGAAATTAAAAAGAGCACTGAAAATAATAATGTAAAAACTAGTCAGGGGAAATGTGCTACTCAAACATTTTGTTTGAAAAATAGAGAGGGCTTGACATTTTCAGAAAATAGTTCCAAGATAACTTTTGGGTGGGGAAAAAACTTCTAGCAAGACATTTTTGGCCAGGTCTGATAGTAAATATTATTCTTCTTAGGAGAATTGTGGACATTTAGAGGAAATAAAGAGATTTTCCTTAAGCCAGCGCTGCAAGTGGCCTCCACTCAAATGTAGTGATTCATGCTGCCTTGTTTAAGGATCTGAGATCCCTTAAATTCAAAAGGAAAACTGGGAAAGGCTCCAACCATAAGAGCAATTAGTACTTCAGACGTGAAATTTAGAGCCAAAATTTTCCAAAACAAAGGTTTTTCTCATTGTAGGGCACTACTTCTCATACCACATGAGCTGGAATTCCAGTTGGGAGAACAAGCAGCTAAAATGTCACCCATGATATCTAGAAAAATGATCTTATTGCACAAGGTGGTGATTTTAAGGGGTTATGCCAAACACCAGCGTGCAACTTGACATCGTCAGAGCTCAGGAAATATCACCTGCAACCCAAGGCCATTTGCATTGTTTAGTGAAAGCTCTCATAAGGATTTCTCCAGCTATCCATCTAGGCCTGGATAAGGCTCTGAGGGGAACTTGCTGGCAGCAGAGAGCTGCTTCTTCTGTTTTCATTGCAGGCCTAGGGGGGAACAGAACCTTGGCAGTTGAGATCTCCCAGGCCTGGTCTGTAAGAGATGCAGGACAAAAACACAGATGCAGCACTTCTCTGCTGCATGCCTCTTTCCTTCTGGATATTTAACAAGAAGTGACTAAAAACTTGTGCTTGGGAGTGGGGTACTAAATAGCTAAGTAATAGTGGGAGGAATTGTTTGTTTTGGATTTTTTTATTACTTAGACTTGTAAGCAAGTTTCCTTAGTGACCATGGAACTAAAGGATCATTTGGGGACTTGGGGTTTTTTTTAAGAAACCTCATATTTGAGGATAGGTGATTGGTCAGGCATCCATGGACTTGGGTCGTGACAGGCCTTAGGGAGTGGTATCATTGGTTTTCTCAAGCTGAAAACAATCAAAACTACTTTTCTTGCAGAGTAAGTGGTTTGGATCCTATTTTCCCACTGCATATTGTACTTTGCAGACTAAAAAAGACATGAGAAATAGAAGTGACTGATTTTTCCATTCCTTAAGCTGCCTCCATGTGGGTTGATTGCTCAGGGGATTTCAAGGCAGACTGAAACACAGACAAACGCTGGCTTCGTGTACGCTCTTAAATATTGCTGTGTTTTGAATTTTATTAGAAACTTGGCAGGCTTCTGCTTGAGCTCTAACTGCCTTTTCTGCCTTCAGTTTATCAGCTACCATAATTTTAGATGCACAATCACAGCGTGCAACCGTGTAGCCCAGCACACATGAGCAAGGGAAGCACTCTAAAAACATGTCTGGTTAAAGTACTTGTCAAATTAGTAGCTGTCAGCCAGGATGAATTAGACCCAATATGGTACATGCACAAGTGAGGAAACACGTTTTCCAGCACGCCTTGTACCATCAGTCCTGCTGTGCTTGGACTGGGAGCTTGTCCCAGGAAAAAGCCGGGATCTTCTCTCACTCATATTGCCGGAGCTCTGCCCGAAGACACCTTGGGTCTGTGTGCTTGAGGGGATATGTATTCAGAGGAGAGGATGTGATAAACCCATACATCTGCCAGAAGGTAGACACAGCCTCGTGATCTTTCTGAGCTGACTGCAGCTCTAAATCCTGCCGATGAGGCAGCCATAATTCCTTGTGCAAGACACTGAAGGCAGATGTACAAATCCTGGTTTAGCAAGGGAAGTAGGTGTTTTTCCATTGCTCCAAAGAAGCGTTTGACTTGTGAAATCAGTGTCTTCTATTCTGTTTTCCTGCAGTTTGTCCTGTCCAGGGTCCAAAATGCAGAATGGCAGGTGCTCCTGGGTCTGGCTGATTAGGTCTCACAAACCCGTAGAGATGTGGAAGACACGAGTAATTTGGGAAGAAGAGATGGGTGCAAAACTCTTGCAGAAGGAACCCAATTCTTTGGAGCAGCACCAGCCCTCAACTACTTGATGACCAAAAAGACTGGAGAGGAAGAAAAGCTGATTGATAACTGATAATGCTATTCATGTGACAAGATGCTTTCTTGAGCATGGTCCAGGCCACAGCACGTTTGGGAGTCACTGGCAGCTTGCCACATGCAAGGGAGATGTTTGTGGTCTCTATCAGTGCAAGGAGAGGAAACTCCCTGCTTGATTTTGCTTCCTACACAAAGACATCCTGTGCTGGCTGCTGTGCAGACTCTCCACTTGTGAGGAGCTGAGATGTGCCTCAGAGGTGGGGATACAGTTGTTCTTTAGAGCACTGCAACACAGGCCTGCCCTGGGGACAGCAAGGGCTTTGCCTGGCGTGGCTGGCACAGCTCTCTGAAGCAGAGGTTTCATCACACCATGGGGAAACGCCAGGGAAATAAACCAGGCTTCCAGGTAGTCTATCAAACGCCCACATCACCCAGTCTCAAGGTGGAGTGATAATGAAGACGACGTGGGGAAAGGCAATCTGTACCCAGGGAGGTTTTCATAAGTGAAATTGAAAATAATTTGCTGCAGACGTGATGGCTCATGCCAGCTCTCATCCATGCTCATCCCCTCGCTCTGCTTTCCTTTCCATTTGCTAATTCCTCTGCTGCAATGCACTGTTATCCTGGTTTACTACCCAGCTGGGATAGTCTCTGAATCTGCCTTGTAGAGGAGCTACAAAGACACAAAGCAACCATCTCAGTCTGGGAGAATAAATTAGGAAATGAGAACTGGAGAGCCTGACACATTTGATGTTGCAGAATTAGGTGTACTGAACTGATTAGCAGCACAGCCCACAGCACTTTGGCATATTTGTGTGCCCCCTTGAAACTGAAAGCCCACTGTCTTGATGCCAAAAAGCAGCCCCCCAGAAAGGAGGGCTCCATGGCCTGCCCCTCCCCTCCCATCATTCCGGAGAAGTTAAAGCAAGGTCTGGGAAAGCAGCTGTGTGCTGGAGACCTTATGAGATGTGGCTCAGAATAGAAATGCTCTGCCTCACCACAGCCCTCTTGGAAGCCGTCTTTCAGCCAGAAGGGGTTTGTTCCCATCTCCTCACTGACAGACCCCCAGCTGTAGAGCAGGAGAAACCAGAGTTTGCACATTTCCCTGGGTAGTTTTTGTGCTCCTGGGTGAAGGGCAGTTGTTATTGCCTTTTTTTTTTTGCCATCAGAGATAGGAATCTTTGTTTTGGAGCAGATGGACAAAGGCAGCAAAGCACAGACATTTCATGGTCGTGAATTTGGAGGGAAGGCTGGCCTGTGCTTATCTTACCATGCTTTGGGAAGCCAGACTGCTCCCTAGGCCCAGCTTGGTGTGCTCTTGGTCTCACATCCAGCCAGTCTGGCTTGCACAACTTTGCCTTATACAGCTCTGTGGCACGGTGAAAACCAACCCTTCAAGGTTTAAAATGAGCTCTGGGTAGTGCCAAACCATACAGAGCAAGATGTGCTGCAACAGCAGGGCTGCCTGGAAATGTCATAGAATTGAGAGCTGCACTTTGGGGCTGCTGGTGAAATCTGCAGCCAAAAGCCTGCCTGCTGCTGCCGAGCAGGAGGCAGATGAGCTGGTGGGGGCTGGAGGATGTTGTCTGTGCTGCATCAAGCAGCAGAGAGCTGTGTGAGAGATGGATGAGTTTCAGGAAATGGCTGTCCTTGGACATAAGGTAGGACCCACTGTCCTGGTGCCTGAGGCATATCAGCCATGCCAAAGTCCAGCCAGGGGTTCTCTTAGGCAGTGGCAGTGGTGCTATTGCACACAGGAATGCAAAAGGGAGGGTGGCTGGGGTGGCTCTCCCTCAGCGCAGTGGGCTGAAGTGCAAGGCAGTGATCCGAAGCATTTTGAAGACGCTTTCTGATGTCTTTCCTTTTGGCACAAACCCAACTCTCCTGGCAGGAACCCAGGAGTGCATTGTTGCTTAGAATCACAGAATCATTAAGATTGGAAAAGACCTCCGGTATCATCAAGTCCAGCCTTTGACCAAACACCACCATGTCAACTAAACCACAGCACTGAGTGCCACGCTCAGTCATTTCTTGAACACTTCCAGTGATGGTGACTCCACCACTTCCCTGGACAGCCTGTTCCAATGCCTGACCACCCTTTCAGTGAAGAAATTCTTATTGATGTTCAATCTGTACAGCTTGAGGCCATTTCCTCTTGTCCTGTCACTAGTTGCCTGGGAGAAGAGGCCAACCCCCACCTTGGGTCAAATCTCCTGTCAGGAATTTGTAGAGAGTGATAAGGTCTCCCCTGAGCTTCCTTTCTCCAGGTTAAACCCCCCAGCTCCCTCAGCTGCTCCTCACAGGAGTTGTCCTCCAGACCTTTCAGCAGCTCCATTGTCCTTCTCTGGACTTGCTTCAGTCCCTCGGTGTCCATCCTGAATTGAGGGGTCCAGAACTGGACACTCAAGGTGTGGCCTCACAAGTGCCAAGTACGGGGGAAGAATCACTGCCCTGCTGGCCACACTGCTCGTGATCCAAGCCAGGCTGCCATTGGCTTTCTTGGCCACCTGGGCACACTGCTGGCTCATGTTCAGGTGCTGCCCACCAGCACCCGCAGCTCCTTTTCTGCCAAGCCGTTTTGCAGCCACTCTTCCCCTAGCCTGTAGTGCTGCAGGGGGTTTTGAACCTTCTACTATTGGCCTTGACCCCTTAGCCAGTCCAGATCCTTCTGCAGAGCCTTCCTGCCCTCCAGCAGGAGCTCAATGACAGCAAGCAGGACAGCTCGCAAGGAGCGTGGGGATGAGCTGGCTCATCCTCAGCTGCCCACCCCATCCCACACTGTCTCTGTGCAAGCAGAGAAGTATCAGGGCTGAAGTCCTGTCAGTCCTGGGTTAATGCTCACTATCAGTCTGACTCTACGAGTGCTCTGCAAAGAGCCAAGTGCCTCTAGGCCACATCAGCTTTGCTGTGCATTTTCAGGCAAACCTGCAAGGAAGCACATGCCTGGGATGTAGCACACACGCTGCATGTGCAGCAGGTTTCCTTGCTGCAGGTAAATGCAAAGATGCTGACTCAAATCTCTCAGGAGAATTAGGCAAGTCCTTTGTTGGCTCCTCCATGTCTGAATTATTCAAGCAATTCAAAGTAGAGAGTAGGTTACTCAGGGACCCTCTGTGAGAAGCCAGAATGGAGACAGTCTGGTGAAAAATGCAGGGAGATTAGGAAAGCTGAAGCAGTAGGATCCCCTGGGCAGATAGCCAGGGAGGCTCTGCTGAAGAAGCAGGACTGCTAATGCTGGAGGTGGTGATTGGATCAGAGAAGTGGGTGCTTGTAGCTCCTGCACCTGACAGTGTGCAGGTTCACTCTGGGTCCCCCTTGCAGGCATTTTGTCCCTTGAATCTCAGCAGTATTGCACAGGGCAGAAATCCGTGCAGTTTTATAGGATGCAAGACAGTGGCTCCAGCAAAACCTGGTTTTGAATTTGGGAGCAGCAATCAACCAGCATCACCCTCTTCTTGAACTTCTCACAATTGTGTGTCCATTTCAGGCTTTGCACATCTGTGCATATCAAGTGCTCCCCAATTACAGAAATCTGGCTTACAGAATCACTCATCTCTTTCAGGAGCAAGGGAAAAATTTGCCTTGTGTTTCCTGGTTTTGGCAGCGATTCTCACCCTTTTATCCAAAGCTCTTGAGATGTGAGAAGCAGGGATGGTTCCTTGCACACTGCAGATGGGCTGCTGCATGACAGAAATGAAATGATTCGTCCTGTGTGTAATCCAGAGGCTCAGCTGAGTTACTCATCAAGCCCTTTATAAACCACTTTGTAGACTGCCACTGCTGCTTATTACTTATGATATCTTACATTGTCTGATGAGTTACGGGATTTTGCCTGCTGCTTCTTCCATCACATTGAACTCTGAGCAGCTTTAGTGTCTCAGGCAGCTTCTGCTGACTCAGAGCCACGCAGCCCTGCCGAGGAGCAGTGGGTGGTTTGGAAGTGCACTGTGCAATTCACAGGGCACCTGGAAGCTGAAGGGTGTGGGCTTCCAACAGGTACACTTAGAAATATTCAGCATGGTGGCATTTGGGTAAGGAACTTTCTCCAGCTCTCTGTGTTTTGCTGCTGAGCACACAGGTTTTGGTCTCGAGGAGGCACATTCTCTGTCTGATCTGCATGGAGTTTGGGTGCGATAGGATTTTGCACGCATTTTCTGGAGTTTTGAGTTTCATTTCCTCATCAATAAATACAAGTCTGTGCAGGAATGGAAAGCACTGAAGTGCTGGAGAAGGTTCTGGTGGAAGCTCTGTGGAAGAACCACTGATATGAAAGTGTCCAACTTTGCAACTTTGGCTCATGACAGTGTGGTGGAAATAAAGGGATCAGCTGAAAGTCTCTTAAACTGTGTGCTGCTGGCTTTTGCTGGAAACTTCTTCATTTTTTTTTTTTCCTCCCCTTGTTCTGTGCAAGGGGAAAATACCACAGCTGCTTTCTCTGAAAAGTCATGTCTCCTAAACAGCTCCTGTGTCTGGGAGGCAGGCAATGAGGTACTCTGAATGCATCAACACGAAACCCCCTGGAAAACATTGTTTATGTCACAGCCATCCCGGTGGCATGCTGGGGGACAAGCCTTGCTGGTGGCGTAATTCCTCTCAGAGAGCTCACTCTCTGCTTCAAAACATGATTTCTGCTATCAATATTTCCAAAATAAAATAGCCAGGAATTTCAGAGATATGGGGGAGGCAGCCTGCCTGCCTAGCCCTGAGCTATGGGGTGGTTTTGGGCATGGCAGGGCTGGATTTGGGGCAGCCTGGCACAACCCCAAGAGAAAGCTGCCACAGGAGGCAGGGTCCATCTATGCTCCCAGCAGCAGCACAAGGATAATGGGCAGATATTAACAGTGTGGGCTGATCCTCAGGTTCTCTGTAGGCTCCTACAGATTTGGCCAGAATCGGAACAATTAACCAGCAAAGAGAAAAACACTTGCTTCTTTCAAAGAAGCACTGCCTGGGGTTGGATCTAAGGCTTTTGTAGGTATGTTTAACTTTAACTCTCCTGTATTTGTTTGGCAACCCAGCAGTTTTGTAACCGTGTGAAATGAGAGGCATTTCCAAAGAGATCTGGAGTTTTCCCCACCACCTCTCACCGAATCCCTCCCTGCAGCCTCACATTCCTGTTCCCTTGCACTTTTGTCCAGAGTCCAGGGTTCCCCTGCACTCACAGCCTGGGTTGCTGAGCTCCCTTCTCCAGCCTCTCTCGTCCCTTTTCTGTGTTGATGTCATTGTCCTCTTTTGAAATTGTTTATTTCCCTGTTTGCTGCCTTCACCTTCTCAGAAATAAGAAAAATCCAAGGGTAGGACATTTTCCCCATGGTTTGGGTCAGGAGGGAGAGCACAGAGGGGCACCATGCCGTGGGCAGAGCTGGCTGGCAGGAGGAGGTTGGGGAAAGAGCCCCAGCCACAGCGCTGGCCCCAGGCAGCATTGGCCGGCCTGGCCTCAGCCCCAGCCCCAGGCTCCACTGCATCACCATGACCTACATACACCCCTGCTGCTGGTGGATGTGTTCCCAGACTTTTAAAGAGCTTGTTCCCCTTGGCCTTGCTGGGAGGAGCCAGGGACGCTTTTTGGGGCCAGGCTCAGCACGCTGCTTGCCTCGGAGGAGCTTCCTTAGTGTGCATTTTTTTGCGGTGTAAATAATGAATCGTACGTTTAATATTAAACATCCTGTGCACTCACCAGACCTCGCTGCGCACGTGAAACTTGGCAGATGAAGTGCATGAAGGTGGTTTGTCTTTACAGCCATGCAGGATTTCTAATGTGCCCCATTCTTTTATTTTGGGGGGGAGCAAGGTTTGATTCTTTGCTCTTCCCTCTGCTGCTCCAGTCACACTTCAGTGTATCTTCTGTGCTGAGCAGAGTTCAGAGTTCCTCTGCCTTGGCCGTCCTGTCCTTTCAACCACGACTACCCACATCTCTTCATCCTTATACACTAAAACCTCAGCTGCCTACATGGGCATAGTTCAGTGCACAGCCCAGGAGGACCACAGACACAGGCAGAGAAAGCCTGAGGGATTTGCTTATAGTGAAACAGCAGAAATGTGTGTGCAGAGCTTGGTGGAACCAAGACAAGACTGTTTACTGGCAGGGAACTCAGCAGGATGCTGGAGCTCAGCAAGAGTGATGGAGCAAGAGAAAATTAGTCATTTGGGAAGGAAGGAAGGACTGTCAGTACAGTGGGTGACGTCTGCATGGTTAGCTCACAGACTTCCAGGGACACGCTGGGATCCCCTCTGTTGGAGTAATTTAAAATCCAAATGTGCTCAGCCATAGGGAGAGATCCTGCACAGGCAGCAGGAAGCTTGTGTGTATAGGCATGGGTGCATCCATAGGTGAGGTGGTGGACAGCAGCATGATGCAGTTGGTTTTTCCATCTCTGATTTCTGTGACTCAGCGACCATAGATCATTTTGGAAAGCTAACCACATTACTCCACAGCTTCAGGTGAAAAGGAAGCAGGCAGACTCCCTAGGGATCTGACACACTAAAGCAAGCATCCATCTGGGAGAGCATTATTGCATTAGCTCAGCATTCCTGTTGGTATTGATGTGTGTTCTGTTCTTGAGTTGCTCCTTGCAAGCGAAGGCTGCGTGGGGTAACACACAGAGGTGATGAGACAAGGCTGGGCATCCTGATTAGGTGCTGTTGTTTGTTTGTGTAAGATTCCTGGGAAGCAGAGGGAGGGGGAAAAAGTCTGGATGAAGATGAAAAATTATGCTGCACATAAAGCCAGCTCTGAATCTATACAGCTGGCCCTTAATTCAGTCGTCATAGTCTGAAAGCAACACACACACACACATGTGCAAAACCCAGGCTGTAGATAATGAATTTTGAGAAAATGAGCCCCCAGCTCCCTCCTCCCAAGCTTTACCTTTTAGAGAATGCCCTTCCTTAATTTTGGAAATGATTGCATTATCTCAAACTGCTTGTAAATCTTGTTAGCCAAGTAATATAGTTTGGACTAAATGTCTGTTCCTACATGAGCCTCAGGGGAGTATGGAAAATAACCAATGCAGCCCTGTTGCAACCTCCCACCAGCTCTACGAAAGAGACTCCTTTTTTCTGATTAACCTCAGTTCCTTTCAGCAGTGAGGCAGAGAGAGGCAACAAGATTAATGAAAATTAGGTCTATTAAAGCCAGCCTTGTTTTCCAGTCGTGTGTACAGCCTTGCCACAAGCTGAACCCATCACCAAATGCACAATTAATCAAAGTGGAGTGCAGGCACTTGGTGTCTCCGTGTGCATGTGTATGTGTTTGTGTGAGCATGCACTAAGGTGGCTGCACCAGATGCATTTGCTATTGAAAAGAGAAGAGGAACAGAAGCAAGATGTTAGTTTTCCTATTTATTATTTATGTAGTTGAGAGTCTGCACCCAGCAAAGCTCGTGGAGCTGTGACTGATGAGTTAATTGGATACCACACTGGCATCTCTGGAAGAAGCTGTGGAAACCCAGGGACAGAAATAGTAGCTAGGGCTGCAGGAGAGCATGTCCAATGTGTGTTGACGTGCTTAGTGATGCAAAGCCGCAGCCCCTGCTCCTGCTCCAAAGGGAAGGGACTTGTCACCGTTGGTTTCATTTACCAAAGGACTCTGGTGTAGGGTTGGAGCTTCTATAAGGATCAAGATTCCTTATATTGAACCTGTCTGATCCCCAGCTTTGGGGGAATTGCTGGGGATGTGCCAGAGACAAGCCCAGCTGCATTTCTGTACATCCCAGATGAGTCTTAGACTCTCACTGTTGGCACTTTCCTCCTGCCAGCTGCTGCCCTCCACCTCCTTTTCCTGCTTTTCTGATGGGGTTTTATGGAGTGGGGAGGACCCTGAAGCCACTGGTGGCAGCGATTTCTCTGGCCACTCCTCGATGTGTGATTGCCCAGCTGACCTCCTCGGATGTGTGTCTGTGCACCTCCTCTCTGCCCATGCAAAACCCAGAGCCTTCCTTCTGTCTCGGTGGTGGTCCAGCTCTCAGCTTCCCTTTACCATGAACCAAATCCAGTTTCTCTCCATGGATCCTCCAGGGACTAGGGGACCTCCCAAGGCCCCATTAATTGCATGGGGCCATGTTGCATCCATTCTCCTGGCCCCAGTGCCATGGTGGAACTGGGTATTGGCCAGACATGATTCCCCTTGCGTGGTCCCAATACCAAGGGGTTGTTTGTCTCACAGAGACAATGAAAGGGGAGTGAAGGGACTTGGAGACTTTCCCACTGCCCCAGTGTTGGTGAAACAGGCCCAACAGGGGGCAAGAAGGAACCCCCCCAGCCTCTCTGTAGTACTGTTTGAAAACTGCTTTGGGGCTAAACACCTCTAGATATTTTTCATGTAATGCCTTTGGAAGAAAATCACAAACTTACATTGTCTGAAAGCCAGTCTAAGCCTGCTGATGGCAAACAGGATGAAGAGAGTCCAACAAGTCCTACACTCTGCAGAGAACCTGAGCAAATGTAGATCTCCTCATTCTGGTAGACCATGCTGCCTTTGGGAGCAATGCAGCAGCTGAAAATATGGCTCTTACTTTTTCCTTCTCTCTATAAAGAGATTGTGAGGAGATCTGCAGTGGAGATTTCCATGTGGCCATGTGTGCTTAAGCAGTCCCAGAAGGCTGGCTCATGCATGTCACCCATCTTCATCACCCTGTAGCAAACAGGACAAGAGATGGCGGCCCACTCGCTTACCAAGGTCAGAGCAGGGGCTGGGAACAGCATTAGGGTCCTTTTTCCCCATGGTGGGACCATTGAAAAGGAAGCAGTAACCATTTCTAGTGACCAGCAGGCCTCTGTGCACCCCTGCTTTTGCTGCAGCACCACCATGCCCAAGCCCTGGCTGCACTTGCTCAGTACCAGGCAAAAAAACCCATGTTTTTCTGTGGCTGGGAAGCCCTGAGCCAGAAGTAGTCACTGTTGGAGAGCACTCTTAGGGGGGCCAGATGGGCAGAGCCCTCCAGCAGACTCAGTCCTGTGCCCAGTCCAGGTGCTGAGCAGTGCCTTGGCAGAGTCACGTTGTTCCTGTGTTTTTTCTCATCCCTATCCATCATCCCAGAGCTGTTCCACATGAAAGATGTCAGTGCTTCTATGGCACAAGAAGAAAATATCACCACGTCCAAGGGTACACAAAGATCAGCAATTAAGCTGTTTCACTCTGCAAACACCCCCCTACCATGGTGAGTTTGATTTGGCTTGGTTTGGTTTTGGATTCGGCTTGCCAGGAGCTGGAGTTTCATTCCCACCACAAAACTGAGCCCACTGTTGGAAGATCTTGTCCCTTTCTGTGCCCCTGCCAGTGATAAGGAGCAACCCCTTTGCTCACTCTTTCTCATGGAGAGTCACTTTCTGACTCTGGGTGACACCATCAAAGTCCCAGCAAAGACAGAGAGAGGAGAAAAGCCTTTTGCTCCTGCAGCAGAGCAGCCCTGCCCAGGGTACCCTAGCTGGAGAAAAGCATCACAGGCTTGTGACTGGGTGGTCAGCTTTGGGCTCTGAAACTCCTGGAGAAGGATGTGAGCAGATCTAGAGAGCACTTTCCCATAGGAAAGGACAGGAGGATGTGACCTCTGTATCTGCACCATGGGCTGCCTGTTTGCCCTCTGCATCTTGCACTGATTTCATTTCCAAACCCTTCTCTTTCAACCCAGGCACTCAGCCGTGAAGCACAAGGTTGAAAGGAGTCAAGCCAGGGAGGGAGCTTGAAGAAATAAGGTTGCTGTAGGATAAAAACAGCTGATAGTTGAAATCCTATCCACTGAGAGCCAGGAGAAACCCTCCTCCGTGGGTTATGCTGAGTCTCACATGGCTCAGAGAAAAGGGAGTTAAATTACTCCTCTTATCCAGTAAATTCAACCCTTTTTGCTTTCTATAGACATAGCAATTTTTTTTTGTTGTTCATCTTACCGCATGCAGTTACATATTTAAAAAAATTTCATCTGGATTCCTTAAAATCCCCTTACTAATGTGCTGTTGGCCATGCAGGTTAGGTCAGACCTTCCCAAAGGAGTAGAAGGCTACCTCCCTGTTCTGGGTTCACACTTGCCAGGTGAGCTTTCCAGACCTCAACTGCTCTTCAGCCTTTACCAGGCCCTTGAACAACCATGCTGAGAGGTGGCCATGGGAGTTGAAAGACCCTTTAGTGGTCTCACTGGTGCTGGGCTGTCATGTCCCTGACTCCCTTTTTAATGCACCCAGCTCAGGACACAGAGAAAGGTGGTGGGAGAGCTGCACCATTTCCAGAATCACTGGTTTGGGGCTACCTTCCAGCATCTTTGGACCAGTTCTTTGTTCCTAGTTGTTTGGCCTGGACTGAATGAGAAAGCATATTTGTTAATATTTCCTCATCAAAGAACAAGGACTTGCCTTTTTTTTTTTCCTAAACTTTCATTTAAAGTAACTGTATTTTTCTCCTAAACACTTGATTCTGTCTTTAATCATGCTAATTTCCTGATCTCAACAATGTGTCAATGCCACAATTTGGTGCACTGTAGGTAAGAATATAAAAAACCTTTTGTTTCTTTGAAATATGTTGCTTTTTCATTTCACCGAGATCATTTATTCTTGTGTCAAGGAAGAATAAATGAGAAGTGTCAGGCAGACCTTTTATATATTGCTTTATCTTTAAGCTAAACAAATCCTCTGTGTGCAGCCTGGCTTAGTATGGAAATCTCTGCACTCCTTTATCAGTTGCCACCCTGTTACTTGATGTTCTCCCTTTCTGAAGTGGAATAACAGAAACCTCATATGTGCCCTTGCAGCTGCTTTACTGAATGTTATTGGTGCTGGTTTGATACTATTTTTTTTCAATCTACTGTTTGCACAGCAAAAGGTTGTATTTTGTTTTCATGATGTCAGAGTTCTTCGCCGGGCTGACTGCTGGGAAGTCGTTTTCAGGAGCAGCTTCAGCTGATTTACAATGTAGGGCATGTAGGAGTACTTTGGGTCTTTTGCCATTGGTATGTGTGCTGCTTTGCATTAGTTTCTTCAGACGTCATCTTCCCACTCCCTTGTCCTCCTCGGGTGCCTTTGAAGGTTCTCACAGTTCTCTCTAAGCTCGAGTTAAATATCCATACACATGTGTATTAGCCCATTTGTGTGTGTATGCATCCAAGGACACATCCAGACATTTTTCTCAGCCTGCTGAAGAACTTCTGCAGCCCTGTATATCCTCCCACGCACCCGCAGGTGAGCTCGTTCCTTTGAAAACTGACCACTTATTCTTCCTCCTTGTTTTCCACTTCTGAGATATTTTCAAAGCCTCAGCCTCTCTCAGATCCCTTAACTATTGTCACTGGCTTTCACTGCACTCCTTTCATGGGAGCTGGACCAGGCTGAAGCCATCTGAACTACGCACAGGACACGCACAGAGCGCTCTTAGATGCTTATCCTCAAATTTCCTGCTCTGACACCAGACACCTCTGGTTGATGGCTCACTTTCTGTTCAAATTTAATTCAGTTACTGCACGAAGCCACTTTGTACCCTGAAAAAGAGGTTGGAAACTTTTCATGTCACACGTGAGCTGGGGGCAGGAGAGGAAGACAAAATGTCAAAGGCTTTTTCTTTGCTCTGCCAGCAAACCAGCGAGGCTGAGCAGAGCCATTGCCACTGGACACTCACCCCACACAGCAGCTGCCCCACTTGGTGCACTGAAACCCAAATAAGCAAGCATGTAATTAAATCTAATTCCCATCCAGCAACCATCCAGAAATACAGCCAGCTCCTTAGAGAGAGTAAATCACCACTGCCTGCTGAAGCCAGTGAAACAGTCCATGCAGGACCTGGGCCAGGCTCTGTGTTTTCCTGGTGGGCCATGAAGTGATATCACTGCTGCAGATCCAGACAGCCTCCCTCAGCAGAGGAGGATGGACAGCTTCTTTGGGAATCCTTAAGGAGGCCAGGAACTACACAAGCAGGTTTTACATAAGGCACTGAGGCTGTCTAGTCCCTCTACATCCTGAAATAAGATGAGCGGTGCATCCTCTTGGGTGAACATGAGGAGAGCTGCTGCCCTGCTTGCTTTTGCTGTTAGCTTTTCAGTTTTAGACCCACCTTAAGAGGAACCAGATTCCTTTGTTTTACGAAGAGGGTTTTTTTTTATTATTTTAAATTTAAGCTAACCTCATGTTCACCGAGTCCCTTTGTGGCAAATTTCCCAGTGACAATTCGAGGGGGGAGTGTTCCACTCTAGTGAGGTCTGGTGTCTTGTTCAGCACGGGGAGCGGCTCTCTGATACATAAAATTTGGGTTCACCATGCTTGGGGAAATGGAGCATATCATGCACACTGTTATTGAGTCACTGTGAAACAATGTTAAATAGTATAAAGGAGAAAGAGAACATAAAAACAGACCATGAGCTTTTTTTATCCCCAAGCAGCACGGCAATGTGCGTAGGGGAGGGCAGAATTCAGAATTCTCACTTTTCAGTAAAGTCACATTTCCCTTCAGATGGGGAAACCAGTCCCAACAAAAAAGCACTTGCTACCCCATGAACTTTGCGAGCAGAAATGCCAGCAGAGGCCTAAAGTTAGCAGTTCTGACTGAGCTTGTATTTTAACAATACAGGAGATGGGCTGGTGCAGGCTGCACACAAATGAAGCCCGGGGACAGCTCTGCACAAAAGGTGATCATCCTGCCAGAGTGGTGTTCGCTGTCCCCACTGGGTGCAGGTGGCTTTCCACTCTGCTCCCACAGGTCTCCGTCTCAGCCACTCTGAAAAGAAGGCAAAACCCCCACTATGGCTCCCATCCTACATTTCTTTCCTGGATACAGATGCCACGCTGCTTTGCAAGGCCATGGGGATTTCTCTTACCTTTAAGAGGTGACTAAGAACCCCTGGATTAGACCCAAAATGCACATAAACCTTCTGTATCAGGGCAAAGCCTTAAGGCTGCTTCTCTTGCTGATTTGGGAACTGAACCAACCCAAGGGTTTAAATGGCTTTGGAGTCCATCTTCACGTGACTTGCCCTTGTTACCTCAAGTGAGGTAGTGGAACAGGTTGCCCAGAGAAGTTGTGGATGCCCCAGCTCTGGAATTGTTGAAGGCCAGGTTGGAAGTGGCCCAGGGCAACTTGCTCTAGTGGGTGGCATCCCTGCTTATGGCAGGGGTGTTGGAATTAGATAATCTTCCAACAGAGAACATCCAATTATTGTATGAAAATATGAAGATACATATACAGGCATGCATGTACATGGCTTTAATGGCTCCATTGAGTGATTAGGCTGTGTCAGTGTCCTCGGCAGGGGGGACTGAATCAAACTGGACCAACATCACTGACTGAATTTACTAAGACTCTTTCATTTTTTCATCATCCTGTCAATCTACCCAGCTGGGCAAGTGATGAAAGACCGTGTCTGCCACCACGGGAAAAGGAGAATAAGGAGAAATACAGTTGTTGCTGGAGGGGTGTCTCCCGAGGCTGTTGCATGAGGTTTAGGCAAAAGTGAGTCAAATTGAATTCAGTAACTGCACGAAGCCACTTTGTACCCTGAAAAAAAAGGTCGGAAACTTTTTGTGCCCCACGTGAGCTGGAGGCAGGAGGGGAAGACAAGCCCTGATCTATCATGTGAAAATGAGGGTCCAAAATCCAGCTTAGGGCAAAGGGTTCTTGTCCTGCATGGTGCTGTGCTTCCCACGTCGGCACTCCACTGGCAGAATTACACTCTCACCTCTTTGATCAAGCACTGTAAATAGCTCTCCAAAACTGTGCAGGAATTCTTGAGCTGTTTTCAGGAGTCCTGTCCTGATATCAGGAAGCAGGACCCCATCTCTGACTTTTAGTGCCAGTGGGGCAGTACGGTTGCTGATATCAACATTAACACTTGAAGTTCCCTGTGGTTTAAGAGCTGTAGACCTCTGGTCTCGATTGCACTGAAATGAAGAGCAGATCAAAGGGAAGAATATAGCCAAGATTCTGATGTGCCTCTGTGTTTATGAATGTGCACATGCACAAAACAAGTGAAAAAAAAACCCGCTTGAGTATGAATCACGCAAATATTGTGTGGGGGAATCATTTTCCACCAGGGAGCTAATTGCTAATTACACGAGTGTGAAGCAAATTCATTTGCAAAGTTTTGTTCTTTGCAGCCAAAGAAACCAAATTTTGCAGAAGCTGAGCTGAAGGGTATTTAGGCAACAAAGGTATTGTTATTTCTCTCAGAGTCCTGAGCTGAAGTTTTTAAGAAAGCTATTGCTGTTTAAAACAACTTCACTTTATTTATTAGCTCAAAACTTTCCCAGAGTGAATGACAAATAAAGCCTGTGTTATTTTTCCAGGGCTTATTTTGAGATAAAAGCTATCTGATATAAGGGGTTCCTCTGGCAGCTGGACAAGGAGACCATACATCAGTATCAAGGAGCAGGGAGAGCTCCTTGACAGATGTGAGATGTGCTGGAGGCTTTCTCTGCCCTAGTTGAGAGCCACTCGGCCTGCTCGACACAGAAGTGTGGGGCATGAAAATGGAGACATGAAAATGGTGCAGTGTGGGGAAAAAAATATCCCCTCTCTGCTCTCCTGTCCCCTCCGTGGTGGCCACCTCCTCAGCAGAGCTTTGGTGTGGTCATGGGGCCACAGCAGAGGGGCAGAACAGGGCTGGGGGCTGCCAAGGATGATTCCATCAGGAAATGCAGCGTGCCTGAATGTGGTGGCAGCAGCAGTATCGTGGTTACGTGTCTGTGGAGCTGCTAATTAGGGATAATAAGCTCAAGTAAATGTGGCTTATTCTTTTTTCCTCTACAGAGAACTCATCCTCCCCTTATGAGTCCTTTAGTCCTCGCAGCACTTTAAAGTCCCTTTAATTTATCCAGGCAGTGCTGGGGTGGCTCCCGGCAGGTTTTGATCAGGAAGAATGGAGAGGGCTTGGGTTGCAAGAGCCGAGGGAAGCTGAATGAATCATTAAAAGCAAGATAAGAACCTAAAAGCCTCCACCAAATGCCCTTGTTAGTGCTGATTTAATTGTTTATGCCACTTGACAGGGATGAAACCAGAGGCAGATGCAACAACTAAATCCTGGGTCACTGCAGAGTCTTGCCCGTGGTGCGTGGCCTTTGCTGGAGACCTCCCTTGTGCATCCAGGCACAAGGTTATGTGTTTGGGGGAGCAATTCGCCTGTCTCCTCAGGGGCTGGCTGCTGCAGGCCAGGCAGGGTGTGTGGCTGCCCAAACATCTGTGGCCAGATGCCGTGTGGGATTTCTCACAGGAACGGAGAGCGGCAGTGGCACAGCTCGGGGCGGCCGCGCTCAGCAGGGGCAGTGGCAAGCTTGGTCACTGTCACCCATGGGGCTGGGGGCATTGCTGGTGTCCCCCAAGGGCTGCTAGTGGGTGCCTTGGGGTGCTTGCCTGCTGTCCTTCCTGTGCCCTGCAGGCTTTTTGCTTGCAGCTAAGAAGAGGAGGCTGAAGTGGGAGCTTTTAAAGGGCTTTTTTTAATCTAGGTTAAAAGAGGAGCAGAAATCAAGCTCATGGTCTTCGCTGCTTACCCCAGGATAAGGCAGATGCTCATGCTCTAGAGTCATTCTCTACAGGCAAGGAGAGCAAGCTTTGGGCAGCCTGGCACAGAGGGGCTGAGGGGGGACATCTCCCATCCCTAGGACTCACACATCCCATCTCCACCAGTTCCCCACCCACTCCCAGCAGGCAGCAGCAGCTCCCTGTATAGCAGAGAGCTGGTAAAGCTTGCAAGGTGCTCAAACACCATGGCAAAAGTGATAAATGTAGACAATTTCAGGCAGATTATGTGTACTAGATAAGCTGCCAGTACCTGGAAGAGTCATTGAGGGACAGCTGCTGTGCAGCAGTGGAAGATGTTTCCTTTTCCGGCTGCTCCTGCTTAAGCAGTTGGGTTTAGGTGTATTTTGAGCATTCTGAACACTGTTTTCTAATGCATGCTGGAGACACTCCACCATGGAGCAACACTCCACCTTGCTTTGGTGTTCGGCAGCTGAAAGCAGAGAACTGAAAGGCAGGCCACCAGCTCCACCAGGAGCAAGTCACCAGAGGGATGTGTCTGAGCACGTGCCAGGACAGAGCTCTGAGGGTGTTGAGGTCTGTCCTGACCCCGGCAGAAGACAAGTGTTGGCAGTGTGTCACGCCTCCTCTCTGTTTCACAGCATTTCTCCAACTCACAGCAGTGTGCAATAAAAAGCATGGAGGGTTTTTAGAGGAGGGCCTGAGTATGCACCAAGGAGCAACGTGCCAGGCTCTTTGCAGCTGCACACAGGCTTTGCTCGGTGCTTGTGCTCCTCTGAAATCTTGCCAGTGCCCAGTGCAGCCCTGCAGAAGGCCAGATGGGATCAGGTGCTGGAAGCTGGAGAGGTCTCAAGAGGCACAAAGCAGACCTTTTTTTGGTCCTGGTCTTCAGCATGTCCTGCATCTTGCTGTTAGTGGCAGATTGGCATTGGCAAACCTTTAGCACCATCCAAGCCAAATCCACCCCTGGTAGCACTGGGAGAGAATTGCCCTTATTTCTGTGAGGTCTTTCCACATCTTGGCTGCCTTGGATGGCTGGGCTGGCTGCTGAGCGAGCTTCTTGCTTGCGGTGTCTCAGGATAACTGCGGCTGGCTGCACGTGGGTTTCACCCCCTGCAGCATGTGCCTGCTTCTTTGGCTCCAAGGGCTGAATTTCTGGTGCTTTTCATAGCATTGTGCTCTTCCCTGTGCTTCTTCCGATCTTCAGAGCGAGACATGTTTCCCAAGGATAAAAGACCAGAGCTAAACCAGGCTGAATTCAGAGCTGCTGCGTTTTATGAAGCGGAGCTGATCTGGATTTAGATCAGCAGAGCTCAGCTCATGGCACAAAAATAGACAAAATTCTTCAAGGCATACTGGAAATGTTAGCAGCTCTTTGAACAGCAGCTCTTTCAGCCTATCCTCCTAACTTTCTCCCTAAAATCCTGCTTGTTGCATAGAATGGGCCCTGTTTTCTTCCCTGCTCTGCAGCTGTCTGCAGCTTTGCTGGCATTTGGAGCTGTCTCTGTGGTAGGGTCTCCTGGCCTTATGTCACCCTCCAGCTCGAGTGTGATGGTCTCCCTGAGAGTGCCAAGCCAGGGATATTTCTCCTGTCAGTTTGAGAAGATGAACCCTCTGATCAGGTAGATCCTTGATTTGGTGAGGCAGGGCTGTGGGGGGAAGGGAATCCTTTCTGCTCTTCAAATGCATCAGACTTCAGTCTCGTTGCTTCCCCCAGCAAATGTCTTACTGGCAGCTGTGTGTGCACACTGCTGAGCAAGTGTAGCTGCAGCCCCTCAGGGCAGGAGACAGAAACTTCCAAGAGGGGAGCCTGCATGGCTCACTACAGGAGTATCAGTTCAGGCAGCCCTGGTGCTGCAAGAAAACCCAGGGTCAGAGCAGCCCTGAATTAGACATTTGGTTTAGGAGGATACATGTATAGGTCATGAGAGCTGCCCCACTGTACCCAGTCCACACTTCCAGCTTTTCCTCTGCGAGCGTATAGGGTGAAATTTGGTTATGCTAGCTTCATACAAGATCCCTTGATGGTAATGGCATGCCAGCCCTGATCAGTAAATGCCTGGCTACTGATGGCAAGAGGTGATTGCCCTGAATTAGCAGCAGTGGGTGTTCAAAGATCCCTCTCTGCCCAGCTTCAGCTGGCTCCTGGCACAGGTAGAACCGGGGGAGTGAGAGGCTCAAGGCTCAGTGCCTGCTCTATTTTTCCTGATCTCTACTTTTTTTCTCTCTTTTTTTCTCATCTACCCTCTGCATTTTAAATCACATCTCAGGGCAGCTGCAGCATCCTGCGTTATTGCAGTGGCATGTCTGTGTATCGTCCACACTTGCTCTCTTCACAGCTGAAAAAGCTTTTCAAAATAAAAAATCCGTCACTTGCAAGCACCACGCAGATGAAATATGCTTTCCTTAGTAAAATATTAAAACAAATCTCTTCCACACAGGCACAGCCCATGAAAATGTCTTTAAAACACACAGGGAGGCATGGATGCAATATTTACAATCTTGAGCAAGGCAATTTATAATCTGCCTGAGCTCCCTGATGCTACTTGAGTGGAGGGTTTTTTTCCTGTAGTGTATCAGAACAAATTAATCAACATTTTCCTAACTATATGCATGTGGACTTCTAAAATTTTTTGGCTGTAGGTTGTAGCACTGATTGCTCACAGGGCTTATCCAAGCGTCTTGGATTTGATAAGCAGGAGAATGCACCAGCCACTCCAGTGAATTTCTAATGTGAACTGACCAGCCTATTTTCCCTTCTGCAATTATTAAAGGTCAGCTCAAAATGAACCAAGGAAGGGGAGGGATTTGGTCGCTTTTTGCTTTGATTCTGGGCTTTTACTTCTCCTCCTTGGACTTGGGGTGGAGGGAGAAATGGAAGCAAAGTGCCCTTCTCCCCTTCTGCTCCCCTGTCCTCATTCTGGGCACAGAGCTGGCCAGAGACCTGGACCCTGCCAGTGCTGGGAGCCCTGTCCACAGGGGCTTGCAAAGGGTCTCTTACACCACTTCCTTTGGCTCTCTGCTCCTTTGCTCCTCTGTGAATTTTCCCCTTAAAAGAAGTGTATTCAATTCACCATCCCACTGCTCTTCAGAGCCTGTGAACTCAGCTGTCACATGCTGAACCATTTCTCATATGGCAAAACACAGCTCCAGGCACCTGCCAAAGGACTGACTTTTATTGTTGCTATTAAAAAAAAAAAAAAGGATAATAAAAACTATCTCCTCACAAAATGTGAAATTTTATTGCCAAGCTTTGAGAGAGCTTGAGAGATCCCAATGCTGACCCCTTTGGGTATTTCACCTCTGTGTCCCCTGCAAGCTCTGGTGCTAAAACTGCAGGGGCACAGCAGGAACTGGAGCAAGGTGGAGCCTTTTCCTGGTGAGGTGGTTTGGGAAGGCTTGCTCCCATCCCCTGCCACTGCTTGGATGCGCTTGTCTTGCCAGGGATTTCCTGCATGTGCTTCCTGCTGAAGCTGAGCAACACTTATACTGCCTCAATGAGTTTTCTTGCACTCTTGTGTGTGACAGCTGCTGTTGGGAGAAATACAGGAGAGGAGGACTGAGGAGAGGAGCTGAAAGCTCCCTGAGGAAGCCAAAAGCGTTTCTGTGTGTCCCTTTGCTGCCTCATGTCACAGGGTACTCGTGACCCGTGCTTGTACAAGGGCTTTGTGTGTTGGTGGTCTGAAAATGCTTCAGCCAGCCCCAGCCAAGCATTACTGGGATGGGCTGAAGTGCTTGAGCCTTGGGAAATGACTGCTCACTGCAACCATGCTGCATGGAAAACCAAAACTGTTTTCCACGTTTCAGGATCCATGTTTTAGCAACCTGGTTGCTGAATTTTAAGACAATGCATTTGGTTTGCTCTAACATCTCACGTGGACACCCAGAAATGCACAGAGCTATGAGGAGGCAGCTCTCTCACAAACAAGGTCTGAAACCAGAGCAGTCCTGGATCACATCACGTCAATCACGACATCCGCAGGCAGAGAGGGGCTGAGATTGCTCTGGAACAGGTGACACTGCCTGCACACCCCTCTGGGACCAGGTTTTGCAGAGTTCCTGGTGCATCTGTAAAGCTTTCAGCACAAAGCAAACTGCTTTGCAGAGGTTCAGAGCCTGCTGATTACCACTGGAGAGAATCCACTCCAGCATCTTCCAGCAGGAGCTGCCAACAAACACTTGGAGTTGATTTTCTGTTTGTCACCATAAATTAGGACTTGGTGTTTCCTAAGTTTATCCCAAGCAGCTGAGTTGTGTGTCTGGTAGCCAGAAGGAGAAGCTGACCAAGGAAGCTTTGCAGCACTGCGGACAGGGTTCCTCTCCCCCAGGGTCTGGAGGGATTCTCCCAGCAGAACTGAGTTTCTCTGGTGGTGCACTGGGGCAGGCTGACCAGTCCAAGTCTAAAACTTCAAAACAGAGTTGCAGCCAGAGCTGGGCTGCTGCTTTGGCCATGCCATCATTGCAAAAGGTCAATGCTGTGGCAGAGGCCCTGCTGCAGGTATGGCAACACCCAGCAAATGTGAGCCCCCAAGGTGGAGCCTTTCCAGCCATGGCATCAGGGTTCTGGGGGTTTCACAGCTCTGCTTTTGGCCACCAGTAGCTTGTAGGGTCTGTTGGGTAGCCCAGCCCTGATCGTTCATCCCCAGAGGTCATGATGTGCCCCCAGTCCCATGGCAGGAGAGCTGTGGGCAGCTGACCACTGAGAGGTTATTGCTGAGACCAAGAGGAAGCAGGTGAAAATCCCTTGGATGGAAGCGTTTCACAGTGTGACAGTGGGGCAGCTGAGGATCAATGTCTGGTCCCTGAAGAAGCCTGGCAGAAAAGTTACACGTGGTAAATCCCTGCTCCACAGCCCCTCCCATGCCTGTCATGCTCTTACCATCCAGCTGTGCATTTGTCAGCACTTCTTGCAGATAAGGCTTCTGGGTGCTCCAGCAAATGATCCTGCAATATTTCAACTAGGCATACATGTCCTGCAGACCTCAATGCTTTTTCTGGAAAGTGAAGGGTCAGCAGAGAGCTGCTGACCAAGGTTTGGCAGGTCCCTTCTGCTCTAATGCAGCTCTCTGCTCCCCTGTACTTACACATAAGGGACAGGAGGAATAAATGTGGAGTGGGATGCAGACAGCTTGTAGCCTCACAAGAGTGTGTGGAGGGCTTCCTGAAATTGTTGCATCCTTGGTTTCATCCTTTCCTAGAGCAGACACTGGCATCATTGTCCCTTTTCCCCTCAACTGAAGTGCCACTTTTAAAGGTGCTGCTGAGAGCTGTGACATGCAGTGTCCAAGTGCTTGTGCCAGACAGTCCCGTGGGGTGACAAAAGCCCGTCCTCCCTATTCAGTGATGGCAGCAGAGGCTGGAGTTTCTTCTTGCCTGACCAACAGAGTTTCAGCATAAGCTTCAGGAGGACCAGGATTTTCCTGGCTGCCCTAGGAGCATAAAGATGGGACAGCAGGAGGTCCTGGGCACTTTGCCCATGGTGCTACTGGCACCCTTGCAGCACACTGGGTATAGCAGAGATGAGTATCCAGCACCTACTGCATGGGCAGAGTCAACAGAGGTATGGCTATGGGGCTGCTGAGACTCCAGTGAGCCCCTGAAAAGTTTTAGGAGACAGAAGTCTTTGATGTACCTTTCTAAAGCAGCTGGGCATCTGTGGAGTCACAGCTGTTGGCAGAGGGACTCCAGAAGTGCTGAGTAATGTATCACCATGATACTACCCCCTAAAACCACCTCCCTGCACTTGGTCCTCCCAGGATCCCTATGCCAGGCACCCAAGCTCCATGGTGGCTGGGAGAACTAAGAGGACGAGCCATTTGGTGAATTATTTATCCATTATTCATTTACTCAATATGCGTATAATGCCGTGCACTGAGTGAGCAGGCGCAAAATTAAAAACCAAAATGATGGATGCTGCCTTATCAAGCGCTCTTCATCCCACTCTTGAGACTCATTCAGCTTTAAATATTGATGGCGTATCGCCTGTTGGCAAACAAAGATTGTGTAAATCCATCCATCTCCGCTCGCTGCCATGGTTTTGGAGGCAGAGACTTTGTGCAGCTGCAGCCGTGGCCGAGACGTGTGGTCTGTGCTGCCTGGCATGGAGAGGGGCTCAGAGTCCCTTTAATTCTCTCCTGAAGATGGCAATTAATCTGTGCCTGAGTACTCACCGACGTGGCAGTACAGCACCTGTGAGATGCAGTGTTTAACAAGCTGATCCTTGGAACATCCCTGAAAAGCCCAGGCCACCCCAGCGGGGACTGCAGCACGGCTCTAATCATGGGGCTGCCATTCCCTCTGCAGAGCTGCTGGAATAGCTGCTGCCTTCAGTGCTATTCTTTTACTTCAAAACCTGCCAGGCACGCATTTGAATGGAGGATTAGTTAAAAAAAATAAAATAATAATTTAGAAAGCAGATCCCCGCTGAGAAGGGTGGTGTGATGCCAGAGGAGCTTTGGGAGCCGCTGTGTTGAGGGACTAGCGCAGTGAGGAGCAGCTTCCTAAGTGCAGGTGGAGCTGCATTACAGCTCCAGTCACAGTCTTTCCAAAGACCGGTAGGACCCTGAATTTCCTAGGTGGATCCTGCCCCTGCCACCCCCAGACCTTCTCACACCTTTAACAGGCGCTGGATTCCCAAAACCAGCCTCAAGCCGAGCAGACCAAGAGGGGCTGCCTGCACAAGGGTAAATTCAGGCCTGTCCCAGGTGAATCCTGATGCTGGGGATCTGATTTTTTTCCTCTCTCACAGCCTCTCGCTGGGCCCATCCTTGTGGCCTGAGCTCCTCACAAGAGTCGTTTCTGAGATGAGAGCGATGGGTGCTCAGCTCAGGAGGCAGCGGGGCCCATCACACGTGCCAGCCCGAATGCTTCATCCACAGCATGGAGTGGGGAAGCAGACACCTTTCCAGGCTGGCTTCTCCCCGCCTGGCAGTGTGAGAGCTCGGGGGAGATCTCCGGCCGCAGCCTCCTCCACCCTGCCAGCGTTCCCACTGCGTTTCACACCATCTCCTTCCCTCCCTTTCCCAGCTGCCAGGAATGTGGGGAGGGATGGGGGCTGTGCACAAAGGGAAGGGACTTGCCTGCTCCTCGGCAGTCTGGAGGCACCCTTGGGACTGAGGTCGCAGATGGATGGCCTGGGGGCCATGCCAGCAGAATGCACGCTGGAAACATCTCCGCTGGCTCTCCTGAGCCCGAGGCATGTGGCGAGGTGCCTCTCTGGGGACGCTGTCCTTGCACGACTCCGGGGCTGAATTCACCACGTGCTGCAGCGTGACTCCCACATGGGCACGCTCCTGCCTGCTCTGGAGCACTGTGCAGGCGGCTCAGTGCATTGCAGGGCTTTCAGGACAGCAATAAAAAGCAGGTTTTCATGCTGGCAGCCTTTCAAGGGACAAAGCGGCATGACTTTGGGGTAAAGGCCTAGAGGATATGCAAGCTGAAGAAACAAATGCCATCAACCCCTCTCATCCTTGCTCTCTGGAAGAAAGAAGTGATATTCTTTGCACATTTGAAAAGACCAAGACAAGTATCTTAAACATGGAGCACGGCCAGTCCAATTACTTCTCTTGGTCTCGTGCCCAGGGTTTATTCCGTGAAACATCTCAGTGACAAATGTTCCCACTGCAAGAAACTTTCTAGTACTTCTTTTTTTTTTTTTTTTCCATTTCTTGACACTGTAAACTTATGCCAGAGGCTGCTCAGAACCAAGGTGTAATTTACGTCCATCTAGACCTCTGCAAAGTGCAGCTGGAAAATATCTCAGGAAGGAGATAATTGCTACAGCCTTGAGAAACAGCTTTGTGTAAATGAACCCAGAGATTTCTTTTGTGGGAATAAACTTCTCTTAGAGATATGTCCTTTCTCTCCTTTAATCTTTCCACTGGGATTTCCATATCGGCAACCTAAGACCCAACCAGACTGTATTGCTCATTTTCAGTGTGTTTTAAGCACAGATTAATTGCAGATACCCAGCTGTCCTGCTCTAACTAGCCATCTCATACCATTAAACTAAACAACTGCCAACTCATCTGAAAGCATGCATGAATAACATTTCTAATTGCCATTCTTCATCCACTAAAAAGAAAAAGTCCTGGTGGCAATTCAGGTTCAGACCTTTGCCTTGGAAAAAAATCAGTGCCTCTCTGTTGAGCGCACTTGGCCATCTTGTGCTGGCAGAGAGCTGCTGTGTGTGTTGCTGCTTGAATGCATATTGTTTACATAAATGTTGCAAGAGAATCAGAGAGCGATGGGAGCTGCTGTCTCCGGAGGTTAAACTCTGGTCTGTGTTTCCAGGCTGGATCACAGCTTCTAAGTGGGGAAGAAACTGGGAGACAGCAGCAGTGCGTTTTGGAAGAGCAAGAAGAGAGCTAGTGACAGACCCAAGGGCATGGAGGGCAGTGCCAGGCCAAGAGGAGCAGGTCCCTGCTCCATCCTGGCCCTAAATTGTGTCTCAGCATCAGGGCTTTTTCTTCGGTGCAGGACTCTGTGCAAACGTGTTGCCAGCTCTGTCTGCTTGGCCAAATTAATAGTGTCAAGCAGGAACAGGATGTACTGGCGGGTTTCCCTGGGACCAGGTGGGTCCTGGCTGTCCCCCCAGGGGAGCCAGGGAAGGGAAAGGCTCCCCTCTCTCAGGCAGAGTTCAGCCCTGATGGCCTTGCTCTCTCACAGCTCCAGGAGCCCCAGCATCCCTTAAGCTCCACTTAAGGGTCGTATTGATTGGTCATGTTGGGAGTTAGGGAGAGGTAGGTTGCAGAGATGTGCACCTTCTAGATTCCCCCACCACCTGTCCCCTGCATGTGGCTCATTCCCTCCAGATATTTCCAAGCACTCATGGCACAGCAAGCACTAAAGTCCCTTTTTTTTTTTTTCATTATTCTTGCAGCAATCCAGCACAAACCCCAGTCTGCAGCCTGTGGCTCAACCACAAACTGCTTCCCTTTGGAAAGCACAGGGACAAATGGACTCTGGGGCTGGAGAGCACTGAGTGCAGGAAATCAGCATTACCTGGGACAAGGCAGTCACTTGCAGCTCCCAGAGCAGCTGCTGTGTGATGATGTGACAGACCAGCAGGCTGTTTGTCACTGCCTTCCCTTTGATCTCCCCAGTGAAACCTCATGCGCTGTGTGCATGGTTTTTCCTGAAGGAGATGCTGGATCTTCACAAACCCATCCCTCCCCATACCTCTCTTGAGATCTCACTAAAAGTCTGAAGTCTTGGCCATCCAAAGGTGCAGACAAAATGGGAATTTCTATTTTGAAGAAGCCTGAAAGCCCCAGGGTTTGCACACAGACAAGGGCTCCTCAGGTCCTGTGCTGCCATGCACCACTAGCAATGCTGGCAGGTACCAAACCGTGTTTGGGGTTTTTTACAAGCTATGGACTTACATTTACTTCTTTGCTTGCTGGAGGGAAGGCTGCATATGATTCTGGTCCCCAGCATTTCACAAAGGCTTAATTCACAGTTCAATTTGAGGTCCAACAAAGCTTCAGATTTGTGAGAGACTGCTGGGAGCTCTGGTTGGTTATTAAAATGTTCCTGGTATCACTTCCATTACCCTCACCCTAAGGTGAGGCACTGCAAAAGGTGCTGGAGAATGTGAACAGTATCCTCTACAGCCTGCAGAGGAATGGAAACCTCCTCAAACCAAACTTGGTGACTGAAATTCAAAGCATGGCATTGAATTTTTTCAACAAAATGCTGTCATTATCCTAAATATAAAAATGTTTGATTCCAAACCATTTTTTCCTAGTAATATTAGACAAAAGCAGCTTGTTCTAAACATGTCACTTTTGACAAAACCAGCATCTTTGTGGCTGAAAATAAATACTCTGTGAATAAATCTCTATGCCAGTACTAGTGATAAGTCTTTCATTTCATGCTCTAATTGAACATTGGCTTTACAACTTAAAAGCAATCATCCTAAATTGCCTTCTGCTAATATTAATGCTTCAGACAAAGGGTAACAGCCAGATTATAGGTTCGTATATTATTCAGGCAAATCTGGGTTCTTCATACATCACTTTTAGAAAGAAAATTAATTTTTCCATGTGTCAAGAATGAAAATACTAATAATGGATGATACACTTACATCACCCTGTATTGCTGAGATTGGCAAGAACATTGCCTCTGAACAAAGTGAGTGCAGATAGCATGCGTGCTTTCATGCCAACCCCAGCAGGCGGGTGGGCAACCTCAAAAGTGCCACTGCCTGTGACTTAAACCAGCATTTCTTCAAGTGACAAACTAGATCTCACATGCTGCACTGATAAGCAACACCCCCTTCCCCTGTTTAATGCACATAATCTATTTAAATCCCTCACCTGGCAGGTGCCTATGTGAATTGGCAAGGACTCGCCCCCTCAAACAGAGCTGAGAGCAGAGCTACAGAGGAGGAGTTCTGTCACACCAGCAGTGGTGCCTTGGGTCTGTTTTTGGAGAGGGTTGGTGCCCTGCTCCAGCCCAGTGACCAGCAGAGTCCATGCAGGGCTGACACTGTGCCTGGACAGATTCCAGCCACAGTAAAAAAAAAAGTGAAAGTTTGGCAACAGATAGGGTCTTCCAATGGGAAATAAACAAAAGCCAAAATCATAGCCATCACCTGAGGCTGTGGTCAGGGCTAGACCTGTCTTTGAAGCATCTGGATTGTCCACTGCATGGAAGCCACTAATCATGGTGGGTTTGCACAGCCCTAGTGCCACTGTGCCACCCTGAATGCCCTCTGCTTTTTTTGGCTGTGCCACGGGAAACCTGCTCTTTCCCAGGCATCTGCTGGGAGTGGGGTATTTTTAGCTCTTGGTGCTGGGGCCAGGTGTCTGCATGGCAGAGAAGTCCATGGATCCCTGGGAACTGCCTGTTCCCACTGCAGCTGCTGCCCTCCACACGCAGGCACAAGCACCACCATCACCTCCTCACTCAGCAGCTTCATTCACTCACACCTTGTTTCCTCTTGCAGGAGCAGGCTTCCCTCTCTGAGCTTTAGAGAGCTGCTTGTACTCACCCTGCAGTTTGAGATCCTGCCTGCCTTCTCACTCACCCCTCATGCTGACCCTCTGGTCCAGCCTAGCATGGTCAAGGATTCCCTGGCACCTAAATTGTTGGGGGATGTCTTTTGCATCAGCTGGAGCAAGTCTGTGCTTGTTCTGAGCTTGGATAATGAGGTGGGATCACACCTGGATCCAGCCATCACATCAGCAGTGCCACATCACCCCTTTGCCCTCTTCAGGTGCTCTGGACCTCATGCAGGAAGTTTGTGACCTGCATGATGGTGGGAACTGAAGGTCCCCCAAGCTGCTGGGGGAATGGAGGTAGCAGGTGATGAAGGGAAAGCACCACATTCAGACTGTGCTGTCCTATCACTCCTTCCTTCCTTCCATCCCACATGTGGAAACAACTGCCCAGCGGATTGATGGCTCCTTGGGCAGAAACAGAGTGGAAGATTGTGTGACCTGCAGAGGCATCAGCCAAGTAAAAATAGTCACTCAGTAAGAGAAAAACAGCTGTAGCTGGGAGCTGCGCCTGGCATTGAGGAGCATGGTCCCAACAGAGGGCACATCCCTGCGGGCAGAGGCTGGAATGTCATGAGCAGACACTTGCAGGATGGAGCGGTCCTTGCCCTTGTTGGAGCAAAGGGCACCCAGAGCCCTCCTGCTCTTTCCTTGTGGGAGCTGAGGCTCCAAGGAGAGCTGGGAGGGAATGTGTCACAGCTCAGGGCTTTATTCTTGAGATCAAGATGCTCGAACAAGCAGAGGGTGAAGAGCAGCTGCAGCCCTGGGGAGTGCACCATGCCTGGCAAAGGATTTCTCTTGTGCTTACTGAGGAACCTCTGATACCAGTAGGGCTGAAGTGGTCACATAGGAAATCCAGAGCTTGTTTGGGCTCAGGAGGCCAAATCCCAACTGGTCATGCTGCCATCCACATCCCATGCACCACCTAAGGATGCCATCAATGCCAACATGCAGTAGCTCAGCAACATCAGAGTCTTAGGCAGCCCTTCCAGGTTAGGGGTCCCCAGGTGCTTCACAAAGCCTGGCTGGTGTCCTGCTGTCACAGAGGCAGAGGACACAGTCGCGGAGAGGCTGGCACAGAGGTGATGTGTGCTGGAGCAGACCACAGAGCTCCTCAGCATGAGGCTGGCAGGCTGAGCACTGCCTGGGCTGTGAGCAGCACCTCGTGCAGCCAGAGAAGCACTTGGGGCTTATCTGCGGGCTGGTGTTTACTCCGCAGTTGTCAGTCTCCTGTTAAGAGAGGTACAGTACGAAAGTGCCTCTTGTTAATAGCTTGTTATCAGGCCTGGTGCAGCTATGTACAAGCATTATCTCCTTGATCCCATCTGTCTCAGGAAATGTGGTTGAGGGGAGAGCGAGGGTGGAGCTCAGTGGCTGCAGGAATCCAGGAGAGAGAGCTGGGCACCCCACGGCTGCACCATGGCCATCTCTAATTCATCCCTGCTCAGTGAGCACTTGGAAATGTCACTGGGGAGCTGCAGTGGCCATGATTGATTGTGTCTCTGCTGCATGCTGACGGAGGAGAGCGACTTCAGCAAGAGGAGACCTTGGCTCCCGAGCTTCCCCTTGAAGTGCAGAAATGAATTATGCAAACTAATCCATCCCTTGGCTCCTCCAACAGCTGCTGCCTTCCCAACACCTCCTGCCTTCACATCTTTCTTTATCTCTGAGCAGTTTTAGAGCCATTGAGGCTACATATTTTTTTAGTCTGTTGTCCATGTGTGTCCCAGGATGCCTGTGTGGAGATGGGGGCAGCTCATCATCTGTCATAGGATGTTGAGGATGTTCCATACACAAAGATAAAGATAAGCCTTGACCAGAGCCTCTGGGCCCCCAGGTTCATGAGGAAATCATAAACCATATTAAAATATAACCAGTTTCTTCTGGCAGCCTTCTTTTGTCTCAGCTAATGGATGTGTTAGGGCTCCTGCGCTGGGGACACACACACATGATGGGGAAGGGTTGTTAGGTTCCCTGCATGGACTCATGCTGTCTCCAGTGGATGGGAAGAGGGAAAAGGGTGGAGAGAGAAGTGGGCCAGTGGAGAAGGGCATCTGCACAAAAGCCTGGTCAAGTTTTTGTGTCCCATTGCAGAGGAGATTTGGTCCTCACTGGTCCAAGTCAAGCAGGTGTCCCCTCCTGCTTATGACTGCTGCTGCACTGCTTGCTGGGATTTTGGTCCCAGAGAGAGTTGGAAGCTGAGGCAGGCAGAGAGGAGGACAGAGAGGAACCAAATGGGAGCAGGATGGAGGTGTTCAAGAAGGTGGACACAGGACCCTCACAAAACTCATACCTCAACCTCCTCTTTGCCACATCCCTGCTGTGCCTCTCGCTCTGGTGTGCTTGTCACAGGCTGCCAGCACAGCACAGGAGGCAGGGGAGCTGCCATTTCCCCAGCTGTCCTCCTGCCCTGCTGAAAGCCACATTTTATGTAGAAGTGAATTGGCAAATAGCCTGTCTCATTTTGATTCAAAAAGCTCCCAGACTGGAGAACGGCAGTAAAAGTGGCTGTTTTAATCTGTCACTTGCTGGCAGGTGGGGGAATGGGCTGACCCAGAGACAGAGAGGCCATCAGCTTTTGGGGGAACTAAAATAGGAAACCTTTTTTTTTGTTCCAAGTCTTGAGGAGAACACAACCTAAACATATAAAATCATACAGAAACAGCTTCTCTTGCTGCCTGTAAGGCAGAAGGAATATTTCCTTCCTCCTGCTCTTTGTCCATGCAGAGCAGGGGCAGGCAGGGCTCAGCTTTTATGCCAATATTGTCAGCCAGAAAATGTGTTTTAGTTATGACTGAATCTTGAAAGTGATGCTGATCTGGGAATGCTCCCAGTGATGGCAGCTCAGTGTGGAAATGGTTTAAAAGGACTGTTTCCCTCCTGCTCTCCCAGGAGCACTCAGTTGCACACGCTGGTCCTGCTGTGTGCTCAGAGAGATTTGGGCAGGCAGTACCATCACACTTGACTGCTGGAGGTGTAGTATGGGAACACTGAATGTCAGATTTACGGTGAATTTTTACAGATTTTTACAGAATTAAGGTTGTAGGGACAAGCTTTGCTCTCCTGCCCGTGGGCACTTCTGTGCACAGGTAGCTCCCAACACACTCCATGCAGTGCAGTGACTGCCAAACCACTGAGAATATGGTGTGGAATTATCAGGGCACTTGCTTGAGGCAAGACAGCACTTGAGAAAGCCATGGGGGCAATGCTGTGTCTACATGGTCACACTGCCCTGATGCTGGGCAGTCAAAGCATTAAATTCTCACATACCACTCACTTCAGGAATCTCTCAGCAAGTGAATGCTAACAGGTTAACCCTGCTGAAATGGGTTGAGGTCATCATTCTTCCAACCAGCTCCTGTACACTTTGCGTTTTTCAGATATAGAGTTTTAATTTCTCCCTTTGCTTTCAGCTGTCTGGGGCACCAAGTCTTCAGCACATAAAATAATGAAATCCAAGACTATCAGCTTTTGTGGTTTGTCACTGTTTGCAGAAGAAAATAATTACTAGCTTAAATACCTATTAGTCAGCCACAGCTCTGCATGTCTACATTGTGAGTTTGGAAAGTAGATGCAATTTAGAAGGTATGGGGACTTTATTTTTTATTTTTATTATTTTCTTTATGAAGAATCTCTTAAAAGTGCAATTGTGAAAAATCAGCCTTTAAGTATAGAAAACTTGATACGGCTTGGCAGCTCTCACCAATTAAAAAAACAATGTTCAAACCCATTTCTAAAGTGCCAATAGGAAACAGAAATTATTCCTGCCAGAGTTTAGACCACAGCTTAACCCTAAGCCCAGCTTCAGGAAACAGATGGAAAATGCTGTGTGTGGTTTTGTGTCACTGGCCTGGGCAGGGAAGTTAAAACTGTTTGCATGGATTTTTTCCCTTCTTTGTGTTGTTTCATTTCACTTCACAGATGGAAGCATCTTCCTCTGAGCTAGAGAGCCCCAAAGCTCTTCCCTGTGTCTGTGGGATTTCTGGCCAGTTTCTTCTCAAAGGCTTTGGAGAGAGGGCATGAAATAACCACGGGGAGGTGGGAAGCCTCCCTCCTGGTTTTGCCTAGTCAAAAATCCCAGCAAGATGGGCCATCAGGGAAGCCCTGACCCAAAAGCCTGAACCTGCTGACCAGGTGTAAGGGGGAAGGCATAGATTGGTCGGGAGGATGAACCCAGAAAAGAGCGAAGATCATTTTTATTTGGTATCATCTCATTTCACTCAATTAAACTGCTTTCACCACCATTTCATGGTCTGCAAGAGCCTCACAGAGATTTCAAAGTGTTCCCAAACCCTTGCAGAGGGAAGGCTGGGGGGATGTCTTCTTTAGGTTTGTGCTTGCATTATAGACAGAAAAATAGGAAAGCAGCATTTGAGAGTGGATTGGAGATGTCAGCAAGGGTCTATCCAGGGCTGAGCCAGCCCTGCTGCCTGTGCCTGGGGATGGATACCCATGCTGGACCCCTTGTGGGGCTCACAGCACAGTGTTTGCCACCAGGACCTCTCACTCCTTTGCAGCAGCAGAGCAGGGAAAGACTTCTTCTGTTGCAAACCAGGGCACTCCACCCATGGCATGCTGCAAGCACGCTGCAGTGCCTGCATCAGCCTGGAAATATCCCAGGGAGGTGACAGACCCTGCTTACTAAACCCTTTCTTGCAGGGAGAGATGGTGCAGGTCTCTCCACTGCTGATAAAATTCCACTCAAAGAGGCCAGAAGGGAGCTGAACAGATATTCCCACTGCAGGAGCTGAAAGCCCCTTGCAGCCTTTCCCACTGGTGGGGGGAGCATGGCAGAGAGGGACAAGCACCTCCTTGTGCTCCTCACCCTCACCAGGAGCACCAGTGCAGCATGCAGGGCTCAGGGGATGAGCTGTGTTGAAAACTGGGGTGAATCTAATTTCAGGTTGCTGATCCAAAGTAGCATTGGTCTGGGGAGGAAGAGATGCCCTTGCTACTCAAATCTAGGAAAAGTTGCAACTAATGGGTATTGATCAGAGGAGAAAGCAGATCTGTGGGCACAAATTTATGTGCACGCTTGAAAGAAGTATGTTCCCTAAAAGAGGAACATTGTGAATAATCAGGCTTTGAGACAAATGCTAATCAGCATTGCATCTTGCCTCTGAATCTTCAAACACAGTGTTTAATCTCTGAAATTAAGAATTTCCCTGGTGAGAAGTTAGACAACTTCAAGCGGCTCGTGTTTGAAAAATTCAGCTTGGTGTGTGTTGGTTTCAGATCTTCCTGATTGTGTGGAGTTCAGTCTGTCCAGAACCTGGCCTAGCCCCTGGGTCTCTGAGCAAAGAAAAAACGTCCATTTCTTCCCTGCTTTATTGAGAGACCAACAGGGAAACATGTATTAATCAAAGGCTACCAAGGACAGCTTTCAATCAGATCTAAAGGCTTAGAGTTCTTCACTGCGAGAGCCATGACACAAACATTTTCCCTTTGGGAAATATTTTATCAGACGTTAAAGCTCAGATGTTTGTTATGTGGAGAAGTATCTCCTGCAAGTGGCATCTTGGTTTTGGTAGTCCATGGGACTGTCTTGCATTGGATACAGGAGCTTAGCCATAGGAGAAGAATGGATTTATAGGGACCTGAGTTGGACATTTGACAACTGCAGGTCCAAGCAGTTGATTAATCAATAACTGGTATCCACCCCAGCTTTTCACTGCACTAGTGATTTCTAGTTTAAAGCAGTCTCAGATGGATTCACCTTTTATTATGTGCTCTGAGAGCCTGGAAAATGTGCACGTGTATACATCTATACAGAAACCCATGTGAGCACCCTGCCCTTGCTTGGGGGTGGGCCTTGCTTTGACCTAAGACCTCTTTAGGTCCATGGCCACCTGTGAGCCCTCCTACAACTCTGTATTTCTGTCCAGGCTTCAGCAGAGGGTATCTGTGCTTCCCTGAATGCTGTGTGTCCATATATGCATGTATGTGATGCTCACCACAGCAAAACAAGCTGAATGAAGTCACAAAGAAGCAAGAATAAAAAATGTGCCTTGCTAATAAAAAAATGAATTACTAAAAAAAAAACCCCAAAACCACCAGCAACAACAATATTTAAAGCAGAGGTTTGTTTGTTCCTCTTAGGAATAAGTGTTCTGGTATTATGGACTTATTTTGGAAATTTCATGACAGTGATTTCATCCTTTGTAGCCACGTGTGGCTCAGTACATTTTTACCATGGTTGCCAAGTAACAATCACTAAGCATTTGTGTCTAGATCAGTAGAGGGGAGTGGAGGAAATGGATAAAATCTATTTTCAGAGGCGTAATCATCAGTGGCTCTTTGTAGGTTAATGGTGAAGTTCACTCAGCAGGGACAGTGTTTTGAAGGCCTTGGGATTGGGATTTACAAGCAGGAAAACAAAAACAAAGACACTGAAGAGGGACGTTTTTATCATTATTATTATTATTCTTTCAGAGCAGGATGGCTTATGAGTGATTAAGAAGGCATTAACTATGTTGGACGTCAAGTCCCGCGTGCAACAGGAGCTCTGTAATCCCCTCCTTGGGGCCGCCCTGCGACCTGCTTGTTTCCTCCCATGTTTGCTGTGCCACAACCTCCAGCAGCACAGACCCCACTCTGGCCCTGTTCTGCTCCTGGGGCAGCTCACTGCTGGTGCAGGTGGAGGAAAGGTTTTCCTCTCTGCAAGACCTAAGGTTGGAGCAATGTGGGGAAAGTGGGGAGGGAAGCCAGACTATCTGGCTGAGTGTGGCCCAGCAGAGGCACTGCTCTGCCTGGCCAGCCTGGGCCAGCTCCTGGCGTGTCCCCAGGCTCAGCTGCGTGACAGCACCTTCATTGTGCTGGCAGGGCTGGTGCTATCACACAACTCCCCTTCCCTTTTCTCCCAAGAAGGAAAAGCCAACCCTGGAAAAAGGGCCAGGTGTTAACTACGTTTCATTATTCTTTCTGTGGAGGGCCAGCATGCAGGATGTACCTGGAGAGAGGGAATGGCTTCTTCCGTAATTCTGTTTCCATCAGGTGTGCACTCAGGAAATAAACTTCAGTGAGAGGAGCACCTGGGCTCATTTCCAGGAGCCCTCTGTGACCATCCTGGATTCATCTTGGCAGATCAAGACTCAGGGATGAGCCAAGCAGGCAGCACTCACTGCTGACTCTGGCATAATTCAGCATCCCCTCCAGGGAGAGGAGTCAGGGCTGCCCTGCAGCCCCTGCTGTGACAGAGGGAGTGACGAGGGAGGGCAGGAGAAATGCTGGGGAGCAGGGCTGACCTCAGCTCGGGGTGCTCGGTGGTGGACACGCTGGGGAAGGGAGTGCAAAGAGGGGCTCCCCCTCCCCTAGCATTCTTGCTTCTTATGGAATGATACCTGGCAAGTGGCACTGCTCTGGGTGGATTGCAGGGATAACTAACCAACTTTTTACTCAAGGGGATGAGCACTCTGTGAGATGACTGATCCTCCTCACTCAGGGGAAATCATGACCGATTTTGTCAAGGTCTGAGACACCCACGGGTGCTGCCTGCTGCCCTGGTGCACCAGCAGCCTTTGCTTTTGACATGGAATGAAGAGCCAAGTGGCATGGGTGTGTTTGGCAGGAACAGGCTGTGAGGAAGGACTTGGAAGCACTGCCACACCTGGCACTGGCAGCACATTTTCCCTCCGGTTTCACAGGGGCATGAAATTCCTGCCTGGTGATCCCAAACCTCCCACAATTCCCACCTGAAAGCCAGGTTGTCAGCAGGCAGGAGCAGGTGAGAAAAAGGGATTTGCTAAGTGTTTTTGCAGGTGCCCTGGAGATGGCAAGCGTGAAGGGGATCCATCACACACACATTCTCCCCACAGCAAGAAAGAGTGGTTCCTGCTTAATTGTGGGATGCAGGATCACTGTTCCACATTGCTGAACAGGCTGGAAACCAAGCAGGGCCAGACCAAAATGTGCCAGAACAGAACTGCTGGCACTCTCCCACCCAGGCCCTCCCCCTTGTGAAACTGCAGTATTTTTAGAGGATTGGTCATATCACGGAGTTCAGTTCATGTCTGTTGGCTGGGATTGCCGAGTCCATCTGTGATTTTGTAAGTGATGTAAGAGGGGTGGAGCTGGAAACCACCAGGATGAGTGGTGCAACACAAATAGGAGTCACAGAGTTTGCCATGGATATGAGGAAAGGCGTCAGAGTTCTGTTATTTGGGCCAGAGGGCCAAACAGTTTTTGTGATCTGCTTGGTCTGTTGGACTGGTGTGTTATTTAATGAGGATATAAGGACAGCTGAATTTTAGGACTGCGTGGTTGCTTTTGTACGAGTGAGAGTTTCAGTCATTTTGAGGATCTTGTGAGCATGTTCATAGGAGTGTTGTGGCCTCGATGTGATTACAAACATGGAAAGTAAGATTGTAAATGAATCAACTAAATACATAAGCGTTTAGCTTATGCAATACCAATATTGCATAAGCTCAATATTAATGCAAATGCAATATTAATATTGCATTCAGCTTATGCAATACCAATAGCATAAGGTACATTAAATATATCCTAAGACATAGGGAAATGCGTCATTTTTAATAAAAGAGGCTTCTACGTATTTTGGGTCATAAATACCATATTTGAGAAAATGAGTCTTTGGTGATCTCTCATCCTTCAGCATCTTTTTCCTCCAGGGCAAGAAGGTTTTGAGGATGGGAGGGCTAAAAGAGCCAGTTCAGCCCTTAGTGTCAGTGAGGGCATTGTCACTTGCACTGCCAAGCTGGGGGCACTTGTAGCCCCCAGAGCTGGGGGCAGCCACTGCCAGGCTGAACCAGGGCTGAGCTTCTCTGTGTGCAGCCCGCTGGTGACCACAGTCCTGAGCAAGATGGGACCAGATGTGTCCACTGGTGAGGTGTGGGCTGTGTGTTACTGCTGCTTGGAGAGTTAGAGTGAACAGCTGCAAAGTGAGGTGCAGAAAAGGCTTAGTGCTCAGATCTGCACAACAGGGCCCCATCTGTTCTGCAGGAAATACATACTTGTAATAAATTAACATCTCATACCTTCTGACAAAAAAAAAATTAAAAATAAAACACACCAACCCTGCTGAATTGAAGTGGAAGAAACTTTGTCCTTCCACTTATAAAATCCAGTAGCTAGAGCAGCTCCCACTCCAGCAGGAATTTTAAGTTCACACTGAAGAGTTTCAGGGTTGGGTTGAGCGCAGTTTTTTCCAAGTAGATTTTGACATCTAGGTCCAAACTTAATTGTCTTCTTCTGATGGACTGAGATTTGGGAAAAAATAGAGGCAGACCACTAGTAATTGCCTATGGTTTTGAAAACCCTGCCTTCCTCTGAGGATCACAAGGTGGGGGAAAAGACACACGGCCTCTTTTTCACCTCTTCATCTGACTGCATTTCATGGAGCAGGAGAGATAAGGAGCCCTGCAGGACCTTAGCTTTTTAAACATGGGCTCAGTGCTGGATTTCACACCTCGCTATCAGAGGCTTTCTGCCTGTGCAGTGCCTTACCTATTTGGGAAGAGGTACATGGCATTCCTGCCTGGTGTGCCAGCACTCAGCCCTGGAGGTGTTGAGGGAAAGGCAGCTGGAGCTGGAGCTGTTTGGCTTGGAGCCAGCCGGACATCACTTTTCCAGCGTGGCCCAGGCAGATATGGACGTCTTGATGTGCCAGCAGCCCTCTCCATGCCACCAGCTGGGTGGGACATTTCACTTGGCACCTGCCAAGGCTGCTCTGTCAAATCCAACGTGGCCATGCCATTCCTGCCTCACAGCCACTTCAGTCCCATGGGGTCTCCTGTCTGGTGAGGTATTTTGGTGATGAGCCCGAACAGCTGCTTCTTGCAGAGGTGTGTTTTCTCATTTTTTCAGCAAGAGGAGCCTGAGAGGCAGTGCATGTAGCAGCTTATTAGATCAGCAAAGCACCCGAGGCTCGGAGGAGACACCAGCTCCATGGCCAGGTGGTTTTGCTGGGAAGCATCCCACTGGGCCTGGCAGCACCACTGCTGCAAGGCAGCTCCTGGGGAACCACTCCACCAGCATTTGGAGACACCCACTCAATGGTGTGGATGGAAACACAGCCCCAAGAGGGCATGACGTGGGGAGAGATGGCAGATCAGCGCCCTGGGGACATTGGGGGTGAGGAACAGAGACAGGAGCGCTCGTGTCAAACCCTTCCTGGGTCAAACCAGGCCGAGAGCATTCACAGGCATAGGGCGGCGCATGGTCACACTGTTTTTGGAAGCTAAAAATAGGAGCAGAGTGGAGTCAGTCCTTGGTTAATCTGGGCTTGTTAAGGCCAGACATCCTGATCCAGTTCAATACTTTTGTTAAAAAGGCTGCATTTGCAGCGCTGCCGGACTGGCCCGTTGCCCACTAGGGTGACACTGGCCACTGGGCACTGGGCCAGCTTGACTGGGTGACTTCAGCATCCTCCTCTGAAGGCTGTGACGAAATGTTGGCCGGGCTCATTCTCCTGAGACCTCATCCACTCGGTCACAAGCAGAGCTGGGATTTCTCTGCTGGATGTCTCGGCCCCAGGCTCACGTACATGCTCTTCTCTCCCCAGAATTCTGCTGGCAGGCCAGAGCCTTCTAATGTCTCATAAGAACACTATGCCAAAATGCATTTTTGAACGTGGCTAAAAAGCCCAGGCCATCATGGACATCCCAAGGAGAGAGAAGGGAGGCAGGCAAGGCAGGAAAACGAGTGTGCATTGGTGATCCACTGTGTTTGGCTTCATATTAGCCTGAATGTTGTTCCCTGGACATTCTGAACTGTCCAGTGATGGAGGGGGCTGCTGAGAGCAAATCCATCAGTTCTGGAAGCAGTCGGATGAGTCCTGTGCCTCTTTTCCTGGAAGAATTATCACTGCAAGGGAGAGGGAACCAGAGGAGAGTGGATGAGGAGAGCAGTATGTCCTGGTGTCCTCAGGCTGGCTTGGCTTGGCTTGCCTGGGAGAAGCCCAGGCCATCCAAGTAGCAATTTATGTCATTTCTGATGCCGGGACAGAAGGTCACTGGCTCAAAACTGGAAGAGAGATTACTTTGTTTGCCCACAGTCAGCTGATTAAAACCATATTTTCTGCACATTTGAGTAGTGATTAGTGATGAAATGCAAATTTAATGCAAATTGGTGCAAATGGCTGGTGTGTACAGCCAGCTCCCAAGTCAGTCATTTTCCTTTCCTTTGAGGCATTTGGGCACTTTTAATGTTCACGTTGGGGAGCTGGACAAACCCACTTATGATCCAAGCATGTAACTGAAGCAAACACCGTGGAGAGAATGGGAAATCAACTGACACCTGAATGCACTCACCAAATTTGAGTGGCACCTAGTTTGGGTGCATCAATATAATAATAATAAAATGTAAAAGTCTTGTGCAAAGATCTTTATTAAATAAACAGCTACAAACAGCTCAAACAGGCCTTGCACATCCCTCACTTCCCAGCCTTCCTTCTCTTGTTTGCCAGGGCCTTCCTGCAGTTCTGTTGAAAGGAAAAAAATTCCCAAACCCTTGCCACAAACAATAATCACAAATATATATGCACAAAAATATGTGCATATTTTTAACTTGACTTCTGTTTTCCTTTGACTTACAGATCCAGAGCATTGCTTCAGTCTGAAATGCAGCAAGGCCAAGTTTCCTCACTTGCAGGCAGCTTTATGGGGACAGCAGGGCCAAGAGAAATAAATAAATAATGGCTCACAGAGTGAAATATTATGTTTAGTAAGGCTGATGGGTCCTCCTGAAACCCGGTTGTGAAACCTTTAAAAAGTGTCTGTTTCCTGTAGCTATCAACATGCTAGAAAAGGGAAAGCCCTACAGACTTGACAAATTTTTCCCAACGGCTGCAGCTTTCACAGCTGGTCCTGATTTGCTCTTTTTTGTTCTGGTCCTGGATATTGCTCTTTTTTGTAAAGCTCGTAACAGCCCTGGAATGGAAATTCTGGCTCCCCTGGCACCCAGTGTATCTCCATGGTTGGTGAAGGGTGCCAGCCCAAAAATTATTCATCCTGATTAGCCCTTGGCTTCCCCTGCAGCTTGAGAAAAAGAGGGTGGAATCATGAATAATAGAGTGGATAGAGGAGGCTTAATAAAGGACAAAATTCGTGGTGTATGTAAGTCCCATCACGTCAGCAAACAGGTTTGTGCTGCTTGTGGCATTGCCCTTCTCCACACACCGTGTTCACAGGGTTTGAGTGTGCTGCAAGGCAAACCCTTACCTGTGCCTGGCTGGTGGTCACCAGCTGCAGAAGGGAAGTGGGGCCACTCGCCTTGAAAAGGCAAAAGCAGCCCAAGCCAGCAAGTGCTGGGGCTTGAGTGCCTCCAGGCTGTGCCTGTGTGTGTGTCTGTGCCCATTAAATATACATGGCCCTGCTATTTGTGGGACACAAATAGGGTGAGTACCAGGGAAGTGGCTGGGCTGACGTGTGGCTGGCTCTGCCTCATGGCAAACACGGAGGAATGGGTGCCTGTACCCAGATCTGCTACAAATCAAACTTAAATCTCCCTGTCTTCAGCTTTCAAACCAGCCTCCCTCTGGTGTTTTTCATGGCACAGCTGTTTCAGGTGGGAAACAATGGCATTTTCTGTCCCCCTGGGACAACTATGGTGTCCCCCTTGCCCAGGGACGGGATGCAGGGTTCTCTGCTCTTCAGCTGGAAATCATTTCTGTCAGCTGCTTTTCTGGCAGGGCCCACCACACACAAATCATTGTCCACTTGGAATATACCTTGGGCATTTTTATCTGGGTTTCTGGGAGCTGGGAAACATGTTTTTTATGCCTACTTCTAGGATTTTGACATGCAGCTGTTTATTAGAGATGTAGAAATGGAAATCTCATCTTCACAAGTCGCTCTGGAATTTTCCTCCAAAGATCAGTGAAAGCAATCATTAATATGGGGCATCATTTATAGCTCTGTGCAGAATAATCCTCCAGGCTCTCTGGCAGCTGTGAATTGGAAAACAATAAAGACCATTGCTAAAGGGTTCTTTCTTTAAAAACAAATAAACAAACAAAACCAAAAGCACCCCAAATATGTTTTTTGATACATTGTGTAGCTCTCAGTAAAGGAGGCAGCAAATTGAAAATCTCTCTCAGAAAAAGCATGCAGCACCATTCCAAATTCTTAAGGTTTTGGGGTTTGTTTTTTTCCCATGTCCTGACATCTTCCCTGAGTAGTGCCAATGAAATTAGAGACTTTTGCTAAGGTGCTCTGTGAAGGTTCCTCCTGGGAAACAAATGTTCACTTCCAGGGAGGGCTCTAAGGCTGCTCCAGCTGCCCCTGGGCTCCTCAGCTCAGCCACACACGAGCCCTGTGCACGCAGAACTCACCTGGTGCTGCCACACTCAGAGCTCTTCTGGAGCTTCATCCCCTGCTTGCTGCTGAGATTTTCCCTGTTCATTCTGAAATGCAGTCAAAACATGCTGCATATGGAAGCAGAGGGAAATCTGACTGGATTGTGTGGGCTCACAGCCCCTCTCCTCAGCTTTGCTTGGGATCCCCACTCATTTTGCTGCACATGATGGTACCATGGGCTGAGACTGTGTGTGCTCTTGCAGATTCTGGCCCATCACACTCCAGCACATGCCCAGGAACCCTGACTCACCATGCCTGAGCCCTGCTGAGGTTAGGGTTTAATTTAACCTAAATAGCTTTAAAATGTGAACGCTGGTGAGAAAATAAAACTTAACTGTGTGTGGCTACTAGATGATCCCTACCTGACTGTAGTAAATAAATATGCTCATGGTCAGTTTGACATCCTGATATTCAATGGGAAGCTAGATATTGTGATGAGATGATGTGAATTGATGTGATGAATGACAGCAGGGGGGCTGCATTGCAGAGTACTTGGAAGGGCATCTCAGCCTGTCTTTGCATGGAGTCTCCAGCTGAGATTTCATTCTCTTCTTTGAAAACATTAATAGCCCCACAACAGCACTTGTTCATGCTTGAAGGAAAAACAAATGAGTGTTGCAGAGGAATACGGGCAAGATACAAAAGGCAGCTTGTATTTCCTGGCTGGTTGCTTTGGTCAATTTGGTTTCCTCTTACTACACTTTACTACAGTTTTCTTGAGTCCTGACAGTGTCTTTAGAGCACTTTTTAAAAGCTACTTTTATAATACTGCAGTTGCCATCTTTCTGGAGACAAAGGCAACTCATGCTGGCTTTGCTCTTATCTCTCTCTCTTCCCCTCCCCAGCTTTGCCCTGGGAGGACTCTCTGGGAAAACATTTTTCCCTTGGCCTCCCTCCTGCCTTCCTTCCACCCAACAGCTCCTGAACCATCCCAGCAGTTCCCACCAGGCCCACACCAGGGAGAAACTCCCGAGCACAATACTGAGGTTCATTTCCGCTTCTTCATGCTTTAAATGCTTCTGAGTCTTCTGGTATTAAATTGCCCTTCCCAGGAGCAGCAGAGTTTTTTTGGTAGCATCACTCCACCTGCAGCCTGAGAACACAGCACGAGGAGCAGGTTCTACCTACCCAGCCAAGCACTTTGGACAGAGTTAAACTCTAGCTTTCCCCAGCAGCCCTGGCTCACTAAATCAAGCTCAGGATCAGGATGGACAGAAAAGGAGAATCATCCCCTGCAGATCCCAGGCTGAGTGTGAGGGGGCAAGTGTCTGTGTCCCAGCAAGCTTCATCATTTACCTACACAAGCTGCTAAGGAGGGTTACCAAAAATACTGCAGAGAGCCTGTCATCCTTGCAGCAAGGATGCAAGGTCTGTGATGAAGAGTCCATGTGCCTGGAGACATTCGTAGTCCAGAGGCCAGCAGTAAAGGAGAAGGAGGAGGGGAGGCATGGCTGTGGAATTTCTCAGGCCCCGTGGCTGCCCCTGCCATGGGTACCCAGGCCAGCCAACTTTCCTGTTGCTGCCAGAGCTCCCAGCTCCCCAGCAGCTCCCAGGCACAGGAAAAGCCCTGCTGAGGGCACAGCCTGTGCAGAAGCAGGTTTGGCACTGGGAAAGAATGGAGCATTTCCAGAGCAGATTAAATCTTCCAAGACTTTGATCTGCCAGTTTGAAGAAGCCTACGCATTTTGCAAGTTTTTAGAGTCTTAGGACTTGGTCTAATTTAAGCAAATTGGCACATCCTGAGCACTAGAGAGAGATCCTTCTGCTAAGTTTCGTCCTCTGCAGCAAAGCATGAGGAAGAGAGAATTACTCAATATAGTGTTTGGGAAAAAATGTTTGCATGGGCAGGGTAGGATTTTTTTTTTCCAAAGCTGAGACGTTGGGGCTTTTCATTACTCTCTCAGCAGTGGCCACTCTACATGGAAGGTTTCATTCTGAATGGCTAAAGTCTGGCAAAGCACCAAGCAGCTGAGATAGACTCTAAAATAGTGGAAAGTCGTGGGCAAGCTTAACTACAGGCACTGCCTTTAACTCACAGCCCTGACTGCATCAGGCATCCGGATGAGCATGTGTAAGATATGAGGATCTGCTGGAGAAACAGCATCTGGAAAGTTTTCCCTCTCCTTGTCTTAACTAAGGATTGCAGAGGGATGGATAGCAGCTTACAGGCTCTGGGGTTTGTGTGGGAATTGCTGCTTCCACCTAACAGCTGCAGTTCCCAGCACAGGAGGAATGTGCAGCTGGACCTGAGGTAGCCCCTGTGCAGCCCTGGCGTGAGGTGGGGCTGGAGAAAGCTTCATGTACAATCTGCTGGTGCTTGTCTTCTGACCTTTAATGGTGGATCTTGATGATCTTGAATGTCTTTTCCAACCTAAATTATTCTGTGGTCCTGTGACTGTCACAGGAGCAAATCCAGCATGTGTGTGTCCACGGGGCTCTGCAGTAGGATTTTTCCGTCCCATGTTCCCTGTATCTGCCAGTCCTCTGATCTTATAGACAGACACTGAAGCTGCTCAGCTGGCCACAAAGGGTGGAATATATAGACAGACACTGGAGCTGCTCAGCTGGCCACAAAGGGTGGAATACTTAGCCCTACACACAGCTGGATTTAGTTTGGTCCCCCAGGGAGATCTCCTCTGAGAACCTGAACACACACGTCCAGGCTGAGGCCATCGAGTGCTGTATTGCCATTTTTAAAAGCTCCTGGCCATTTTCATGCAGGTACATGCAAAACGAAATTATGGATGTTTTCCCCTGGGAAGAGGGGAAGAGCTGCTGGCCAAGGCTGAGCCCATCACAGGCACCCTGCCCAGCAAAGCCATCACAAAGCGTCCAAGTGCTCTTCCACTCTCACGTTTCTCTTGGCCACTTGGTTCCTCTTATTTTAGCTTTGTTTGAACAATCTCCTTGGTAACTGGAGACAGAAGTAGAATTTTTTCATGCTCCTCATCGGATTGGTTTCCTGCCTATCTCGGCAGGGAGGGATCCTTGCCAAACCTGGGTTTGCTTTGTGCTCCCACCGCAGGCTTTAACCCCATGGATCACTGGGGACTTCAGGATACATGGTGTCTCTTTCAAAGGGTTTTTGTGCACAGAGTTTCAGCTGAGAGGGACGTGTTTCACGTAATTTATTTGGCAGCAAACAGGTGGTGTGTCAGCCACAGTGTGAATGGTGACTCTTGAAGTTGCCTACATACTCCTGGCCTCCAGAGTGTCCAGCAACAGGGAAACCCCACTGGAATGGCCCTTGTCAGGATGCTGCAGCCACCAGAGTGGCAAAACCCTTCAGCAGGGGCAGGGAATGGCTCCTTGCTGTGGCAGCACCCTCCACCCAGGTCCCACAGTCCTGCACTCCTTCCAACACCAACCCAAGGACACTGGCATCCTTCAGTCTTATCAGAGCAGTTTCTGTGGGGGAAAGGGAATTAATCCCTGACAATTCCTAAAGACCTGGAAGTGTTTGAAAAGACAGGGGAAAAATCCCATCTCAACTGACACACTTTTTTCATCTGCCCTCTGGAGTTGGAAGTCATTCAAAAGGAAGAAGGGGGAAAAAAACAACAAACCAAACAACTACCAAGCTGTCTGAAGATTTGCTGGGCTGGAGACAAAGAATCCCTCTGCTGGCACTCAACCCTAGCATATGCTTTTCCTTGGCCAGAGCCATCCCCACAGGATGAAAACAGCAGTATGAATACATAAAGCAGCACCTTTAGTGCAGACTTGAGATTTTGGGGTCACCTGCTGACTTAATGTCCCAGCTTAAGGCAGCCTTGTCCCAGCAGCAGTCCCTCCCTGGGAGTGGCTGAATACTTTATGGGGCATTGTCTGAGCTTGCTGGCCTTATCCCTGGATAGAAAGGACAAGAATGCAGGATCTGCATCGCCTCCCTCACAGAGCTTGCCTTGTGGCATAGTGACAGCTTGGCAAGGCACTGGGGTGTAGCTCTCAGCTCGGGTGATGGTCTTCAGAAATGAGCATCCTTGGTGTTTCAAGCCTATATAATGGCAGCATTTCATGTGCTGGTACCCAGACACTTCACGTCTTTATACCATCAGGTAACCTCTGATGCTGTCCCAGCATGGGGGACTTGCCAAAGGGAGCCTGGACCAGGGGTGAGCTCTGCATCCAGTCACTTAAATTGCTAAAATGTGAGCTTTCCACTGGAGCCTCCCTAGAACCCTGACAGAGGATAACTTACAACTAATTCTAATAAAAGTTCAGTGTGAGTCTACTGTCCAAGTCTCAAAATCAGTCCCTTGCATCCATAAATGTAGTGATGGCCAAGTGTTTATTCCTGCCACACCACCAGGGTTGATTCTGCTGCTGGGTCACCATGCCAAGAATTTCGGAGGAGTGTCTGGAAAGGCAGGGCCTGATCTTTGGGGCCAGCATCAAATAAGAGGAGTCAGACACATGCCTGGCTGAGCATGGAGATAAAATGATGCTGGATGCTGCTCTTGAGAGCAGACCTGCACATTCTGTATTGATGCTTGCCCTTTGAATTTTTGTGGCATGCCCTCTACTGTCACTGAGCATTGCTCATCTTCTCCTTCTTTTCCCATGTACAGCTGCTTTTCCAGCAGCAGAGCTGGCTGAGTGGCAGGGCACAATCAAGACTCCTTGTCAAGTGTCTTCCCAAATAAGAAGGGAAATTCTTCCTCACCCCGAAACCCAGGCAAGCAGGAATTGAAATGTGCCTTCCCTGGGAGGGAAGCACTGCCAGGATTGATACAAAGTCTTGTTGTAGTGGCAGTGCTGGAGCAGTTCATGCACAGCACTTGTATTTTGGGCTTTCTTGAATCCTGATTCCTGATGCTGAAGCCATGCTGTTAGACATTGACCTATTATTTCTGGTGGTCCCCACTGTTTTGTTTAGTCAGGTTTAACTCAGCAAAGTTCGCTAAATGGTTGACAGAACTGCAGAAATGCCCTTTTTTGCTGGCAGTTGCTGATTGAAATTCATTTTGTGGAGGCCAAAAGCCACTTAAATAAGAGTGATGAGTTCTGTTTGAGGAACATTGTCATGGCAACTATCCAGGTGCACACGGGGAAGAGCAATGTGTATTTATTTGAAAGTTGAGAGCAATTATTGTCTTGAGGGGGAACTTGGCTGCAAAGAAAAGCTGGTTGTGTATTTGGGTGCAAGAAGCAACTGTGTGCCAGGTTTCTGTCCCCTTATTTACCTGCCTGCACTACCCACAGTCCTGGCTGCCCAGCCAGGTCAGTCAAGCGAAAATCCCAGATAGGCAGACTGGGGGGAAAGGCCAGATTTTGGCTCTTAACCCTGTAGGCTTAGAAGTGGGATTTGCAGGGTTTTATACTGAGCAAGGATGTTGGGTTGGGCTGAGCCCTGGGCAGTCAATTCTTTGCTTGCAGCACAGGCTGGATTTTTCAGGGCTAATGCAGTTTTCAGCTGGCATGGGCAGAGCTGTGCACAGCCAGGGGAGAAGTTATTTCTACTCCATCAGCTTTCCTAGGTACCTTAAGTAATTGCTGCTGGGGGTGTTTTTGATCAAATTCACATGAAATGTGTTTTCCCTCCTAGTCATCAGTGGTATTGCACTCTTTGTGCAAACCGTCCTTGGAGCTGCAGACACTGATCTAGATGGGTCCATCCTGTTTGATCCCTCAGGGATCCTGCCTCCAGCAGGCACTCTGGGAGCTTTAAGGACTGTGGATCGTAATCACTAGACATGCATGGCACTGAGATTGGGAAAAAGCAGGAAAACAGTTTGTCCTGGTGTCACCACACCCAGAGCCATGGAAGAGGAGGCCACAGCTGGAGCTGTGGAAACATTTAGGCATGACCAAAGGCTCAGGCACTGGCTTGGGGCAGATTAAGAGAGTGCCATTTATCTTTGCCCAGCTGGTGCCTTGCAAGATGTGGCACTGGCAGATGGATGAAGAAATGCATTAGTCAGAGCACAGAATTCACAGTCACATCAGAGCAAACATTGAGGATTTGCCAGAAAAACATTTCTGATCTGACAAATCCTTCTCAATATGGTCTTCCTAGGAGGAGAGTCAAGCAGCATTCAGTCTGGCATGTGAAATCATCTTACCTGGCAATCGTTGCTCCTAAAAAGTATTTTCTGAGACACTGAGCATCAGCTGTGCCTGTCATCTCCCAGCTATTCGAGCAGCAACAGCGCTCAGTCTTCCTGTCTCTGCAGACCACATCTCATGCCTTGTGTTTCTGCAAGGCCGAGGAAGAGCAGGCTGGATCTTTTTCCAGGATTTTCCTGGTAGGGATGCTCTGGAGCAGGATGGTGTTATGTATTTGAGCCGTATGTCGTCACTTAAACTCAGCACATCCCGAGGCCAGGGGAGCTGTTGGTTTATGCAGACGTGGAAATGACAACACAGCCCTGTGGTCTGATGGATTCAGGAGACCTTGGGGAAAGAGGTGGAGGGCATGCAAGAAAATGAGAGTAGCCAGATGAATTTTGGCTCCAGAGGTTTGGGGAAGGTGTAGAGGGAGCATTTCCACTTCCTCCTCCCCTTGTGTCCAGGCTGGTGTGCTCAATCAGTTTTGGGAAGCATTGGACTGTGAAGCCCCATGCAGACCTGGGCTGCTGGACCAGCAAACCAAGCTGCCACATCAGATCAGCTCACATCCACACTTCCCAAAGCATGCGTCACGCTTCGTTTCAGGCAGGTTTTCCTTTTCCCTTCCTGTCATGTTTGCAGTGTGCTGCAGGCAAAATTTTCATTAAGTACAGACATTTCATGTCGGCAAGGCTTGGTTTGGCAAAGGATCCTGCATGAGTGACTCATGGGACATCTTACACAGATGGGAACCCATCAGCAGGGACAGAAACCCCGATGAACCCTCTCCTCTCCTGTCAAAGACCACTGTTGAACAGCTAAAAGCATGTGTGGCACAAGGTCTTTCACATAATCTGGCCCACTTTTGCCCCTCTTCTGTCCCTCAGGGCGTGTTTGTCCCCATGCTGGCTGAGCAGGTGTCACGTTGCCCTCACCTATGTCCCCCACCACACACACACACCCCCGCTGTGGCTGGGACAAACGCCTCCACTGTGGACCTGGATGTCTCTCTGTAGGTGAGGCTGCCACCTCCTCACCATAAGGTGCAGTTTTGTTGTCGACTGGTGGAAGAAAAGCCCCATCATCTCCTTCTCCTTCCCAGCAACAAGCAACTTCCTTCCTCAAGTATCTGTCAGGAATTTGAGCAAGAAAGCTGTTCTTGGTGGTCAGTTCCAACCATGCCATGGGGTCTGGTCCAGGCTCCTCGCTGTGACTGGGGCCCATTTTTGTGGCCCTGCCCTCTGGCTCAGGTGGTGCCCAGCTGTGATGATGATGATGGTGATGATGATTTGGGAGTTTTCTTCTCCAAAATCCCCTCTGCACAGGCACTGCCCAGTGCCCAGCAACCGCACGAGCTGTGAGAGGCTGGGAGCTTCCCCAGCCACGTGCCCATCCCTCACGGCAATCTCTAACTTCAGCTAATTAAGTGACTGGCTGACAGGCAGAGGTATGAGAAATCAATGTGGCAGGGTTCTGTGGGAGTCTGGGAGTGTGTGCCAGGACAGGCAGCACGGATGGATGTGGCTTTGCAGTGTCACCTCCAGAACACGTGTCCCTCATGGCTATTCGCTCACTGTAATTGATGGCCCTCTGAGTGGGACGTGCTGGTTTGTTGAGACATCAGGGCTTGCAGCACCAGGCTTGGGCAGCACAGCCCACTCCTGATTGCCCAGCCTGGATGTTGTAGCTGTGAATCTGCAGTTGAACATCCTCCAGACTACTCCTGTGGCTCTCCTGGGTGATCAGTGGAAGCTGGATGGGTGACAAGCTGCAGAAGTGCATCATTCCCTCTATTGATTCAGGAACAAGTGTCTGTGCAGACAGCAGCAGCATGCCACATCCAGCAGCATGCCATGGGCAAGCTTGTTACTGACTGTTCTAACAGCTGGGTGTGTGTTTAGAGGTTGTGGTGTTCCCAGCCCACTGGAGACACCATTTCTGACTATGTCCAGAACTTCTTGGCTATTCCAGCTCTGGCATGACTGTGGTTCCGAAAGTGAGCTGAGGAAGTGAGCACTGGACTTGTGACATCTTTGCTCCTGGAGATCTGGCCCTGCCAAGAAGTGCCCTGGATGATGTCCCCTGTCCTCCAGCACAACCTGCCTGAATCTTTCCAGAGCTGGCTGCTGATGCCCACCAGGCTCCCGTGGTTCTTGCAAGGCTGGTTGGCTGTCTGAGCCAGGAGAGGGGTCTCTGCCATTTCATGGAACTAAGCAGTGCAGTGTAGATTGGGAATGGCAGGATTTTTGCAAATATACTCAGGATTTCCACAGGCGTGCTATGACCCGTGCAGATTTTTGGGTTCAAAACGAATGGAAAGGTCCATGGAGATCCTCAGCAATCATTTCTGATGTCATTTGATCCCTTGAGGGAAAAGGCCAGTGCAGACAGGAGAGCTGGGGGTCCCAGATCCTTATGTCTTCGCCCCATGCAGCACTCACCTTCTCTCCTGTGGTCAAAAAAATACTCGTAGAGAAATATTTCGCTGTTGATCTCTGTCCTGCTCCTGTCACCCTGTGCCAGACTGTTCTAGCTCATTACAAATGTACCTGTCCCTGCACACACATGGGATTACTCTCAGGGTGCCTTCCCCAGCTGGCACTTTGCTCTGAGCTTTGCTTCTCTTCTTGTCCTGCTTTTGCCATTGTACATTGGTGTAGCAGCTCTTCCCTAGAGCACCACCAGCCAAGAGGACTTTTCCATGGGCCGTTGTAACTAAGGGTTATGTGTGGGAATGCTGTGGTAAAAGACCTCTTCAGTCTGAATGAAATAGTGTCGTTTGAAATGAAAAGTAAGTCCTGATGGGGAGCACTGGACTTGGAGGGAGGGCAGAGCTCTGTATGACACATTCACAAAGTCACCATCCCTCTCCTGTTGCTGCTGGGTGTCTGCAAGAGGAGAAGAGCTGGAGCTGAAACTCTGCAGGACGTGTTTACTCTTTGATTTCCAGTACACGGAAATGAGATGAAATTCATTCCCTCAACAATTGCTTTGACTGCAGACTCAGGGAAGTGCAATTTCTGGTTCAGAAGGGCAGACAGTCAGATGGGTCATGCATGCCCTCAGTCCCCATGCCAGAGCAGGGCTCCTTAGCTCAAGTGAGTTGGACCCAACACCAGTGCAAGGAAAACCCAGCAGCATCAGCCCTGCTTTGCTGCTGCCTTTCCCCATGGTATCACTGGAGGAAGGAACAGGGAGGTGTGCCAAGACTGGTGGTTTATAACAACGTAGGACCTCTATCCCCACGATTCTTCAGAAATTGTTCTTTCCTACCTGGAGCGTGCCTGAGGGTCAAAAGAGGAAAAAAATAATCCAGCTATTTCAAGGGCTGTGGTGTGGCACTCATGAGATCCTNTTCCCACAAGGTGAAGAAAATGTGTAATGGTTTAGAGACTGCTTTAATCCTTTGTTTTTTTCCCTCTGTCTTGTGGGTTTGGGACTCCTGGATCCTGGCCCTGCAGTGATGCAGCATGAAGGGTTTCAGGGTGCTAATAAGTGTCCCTTTGGTTTTCTGTTATGCACCATCACCACTTGTTCTGAAAGAGCTCCCCTGAGCCACGGGAGAGAGAGATCTTAAATGCAAATTTCAGAAGGTACTTGTGCTGTGGGGACTTTGGTGTCCCCATCCCACTGTGTCCAGCTGGGAAAGTCCAGGGGCAGGGAGCTGAGATGCTGCAGGCAGTNGCATCAGCCCTGCTTTGCTGCTGCCTTTCCCCATGGTATCACTGGAGGAAGGAACAGGGAGGTGTGCCAAGACTGGTGGTTTATATCAACAAAGGACCTCTATCTCCACAATTCTTCAGAAATTGTTCTTTCCCACCTGGAGCGTGCCTGAGGGTCGAAGGAGGAAAAAAACAATCCAGCTATTCCAAGGGCTGTGGTGTGGTGCACTCATGAGATCCTGAGTGTTAGGCTTAAATACCCAGCTCCTGGAGACATTAGGTTATGGGAAGAATGCCACTGTCAGCCCCAAATCAAAGCTGATTCTTGACCTCCGTCTCGAAGGGGCAGCTTGGAAACACCCTCTATACCGACCCCANGGGTCAAAAGAGGAAAAAAATAATCCAGCTATTTCAAGGGCTGTGGTGTGGCACTCATGAGATCCTGAGTTNGTGTGCCAAGACTGGTGGTTTATAACAACGTAGGACCTCTATCCCCACGATTCTTCAGAAATTGTTCTTTCCTACCTGGAGCGTGCCTGAGGGTCGAAGGAGGAAAAAAACAATCCAGCTATTCCAAGGGCTGTGGTGTGGTGCACTCATGAGATCCTGAGTGNCTTAAATGCAAATTTCAGAAGGTACTTGTGCTGTGGGGACTTTGGTGTCCCCATCCCACTGTGTCCAGCTGGGAAAGTCCAGGGGCAGGGAGCTGAGATGCTGCAGGCAGTGCTGTGGTTGCTCTGTGAGCCTCAGGCAGCTGTCCTGGCTCTGCCCACGCTCCTCCTCGTTCCCACCACGTCCTGGAATGCAAGGAAAGCCCGTGGGGGCTCAATGCTGCACATCCTCACAGCCACAGCCATCTCTGCCTGGGAGAGGAGTGAGCAGCAGGGACCACATCCAAGGGTCCAGCAGGAGCAGGAGGACATCAATGCCTGTCCTAGGTTGCTGTAGACAGCAGTCCTCACTCTAAGGCAGGATAAATGGTGCAGTTTCCTCTTTTGCACAGACCAAGCCCTGCCACGTGTGTGCAGGACCCTGGGAAGGGGCTCTGTAGCAGGCAGAAGGCTGTGATGGAGATCAGGCACTAAGCTCTAAGAATAGCTTGTGTTATTTTCACATCCTTGCTGTTTCTCAAACACCATTGGGAGGTAATCCTTTCCTCCACGATTGCAGTCTCATCCCTGGGACAAATTTGCCTCAGCAATTTTTGCTGATTGGAAATTCACCCAGAGAGCAGGCTTGCCATTTGTTCTGCCTACCCATTTTCCCAGCAGCCTTGTGCAGCAGAAACAGCAGCAGCACACAAGTCTAACCAACACAGGGCACTTGTTCACACCCTGGAATGATCACTTGGAAAACTGCATAACACCACCACCTCCTGGCAGTGGCACTTAAAGCCCCGTTCTTCTGCTTTATTCAGTGAAGTCCTACTGGTGTTGTATCTAAGCATCAGAAATTTATTTTTTTTCGATTGGCACACGGATTTCTTTTTGTGAGGGAGAATTATTTTGTGGGGCTTTGAGGAGTGCCACACGTGGCAAGTCAGAGTACACCCATAGGAAGTTTATGTCTTGATGTTTCTGCTGCCCTCAGAATTTAAGAAGGCACCTCTCTTAATTAACTTTCCTGAGGGGATTTTTTGTACATGAGGCCAGGATGCAGTGTACATTTTAATGGGAGCTGTCAGGAAAATTATTGATTTTATTAGTAATGTTTCTGAAATTGTGCCATTCTGGTAATTCTATCAAGTTCTCTTTGAAAGCTTAACTGAGAGCATTTTTATATCCTTCATTAGTTTTTTAATACATGATAATTTCCCCTAACTCATCAATGCAAAGCAAGATCAGCTGCCTGCTTGGTAACCATTTTTCCTATGTACAAACCTATTGCAGCAATAATTACAAACTGAACAAATTATTACAGATATTCATTATAAAATACAATTACACTGAGCCGTGCTGCATTGTTGCACTTCTAACAGCCATCACTTGCTCTTGAGTAAATGGTTTCATTAAAAGCATGAAGGGCAAACTCAATACACTTCTGACTCACTGCAAGCAGCACAAGAAATCATCCTGGCTGTTCCTCTGAGTGCTTGAGGTGTTTACCCTGAATGAGTAGAAAATGTTGCCTCTGCAGCCAAATACTTGTCAGCTTAACAGAGGGGCTCTGGGTGGCCAGTGCAGATGTGCAAGGAGAGAAGAAAGCCAGAAATCACGGCAGTGTCTTCAATTTCACTCCCCTGGAGCGTGGCTTTCTTCCATGTTTATGGGTTTTCAGTGCTGGGACCTGCCAGGAGCAGCAGAACCTCCTTCATCATATCTTGGAGCAGCCTTGGGGCTGCTTCAGCTTCTGCTGGGTGCTCGTGGAAAGTGCAGAGGAGCCAGGGTGGGACGTGAAACAATTCTTCGAAGGTCAGGGCGTTCAGGCTTGGGCAGGGAGGGAGCAAGGGGAAAGCTGGTTTAGCTAAAGGCATTCCCAGGAGGGCAGTGCTGTCAGGTGAGTGCAGGGGGAAAGCAAACCCAGCCAGAAGGCCAAGCAGAGGACTACAATCACTGCCTTGGCTCTTTGTTTTGTGCTGTTACTCCTTCTTATTTCTTGTCTGGATCAAGATGAGAACCAGGAGGAGGTCCTGTCCCCACAGCAGTGCCATGACAGTGAGCAGAGCCTGCAGGGAGGAGCAGAGGCCGCTGGATTTCTGTCTCTGTTGTCTTTGCAATGACTTGGCAGTGTAGGAAGGACCACAGCAGCACAGGTCCTCCAGCCCAGGTTTGTACCTCAGGTCTGGTCACCTTCTGGTGGGCAGCTTTCAGCCAGGTTTTTCTGTGAGTCCCTGAAAAGAGCTGAAAAACTTCTGTGCTATTTTTTTTTTCCCCTGGAAGAGCAATTTTTACTTTATTGGGTGACTCAAGGAGCAGATCTCTCTCCTGGTGGCCTCCTGTGAGGCTTTCAGCTGCTGTGGTGTGTGCTTGTGGCTGTGCTCTGAGTGGTGACTCTGCTTTTGGACTGTCCTGATGATGCTCCAGGGGCAAATTCAGCAATCCCTGGGTCATGTGAGAGGGAATTGCTGCTCAATTCTCTAATGGGAGAGGACTAAATCTTGAAGGCTTGGGAAGGGATATGCTGCTTGTAAAGTAAAATTTAACAAGTAAAATCTCACCATCAGTGAAGCTTTCCATGTGCCTGCCCTAAACAGAAAGGCCATTTTTCCTTTGCATTCCCTTCACAGAAAAAGTCCTAACTCCAACATCTCTTTCAAGCTTGTAAATTAGAACCTCCATAGTCCAAACTGAGCAGCTGATGATGATGTTGTTCATGAATCTGCTGAGCCTGGGGAGACAGAGCCTCTTCCATGCCCAAGCCTGAGCAGTGCATCGTGCTTCCAGGGGCTTGGTCTGCGCTGGTTCCCAGTGTTTCTGCCCATGCAACATGTGCAAGCTGTCAAGGGGCTGCTCTGTACCACAGGTTTTTGGAAAGGGACATGTCCCCAAGACACCTCTGGGGGAGGTTGGCCCAGGCTGTGTCATGCCCAGCCACAGCCTCTGGCCCTGCCAGGGAGGATGGCACCTGCAGGCTGCTGGTGCTCTGTGGTCCATGCCCATCCTGAGGCAAGCTTGGCCCATTGGTTCCTGTCCTTTGCTTTTGACTTTGCTGTCCCTCCAGCCTGTGCCACCAAAACCACTGTTTTCTGCCCACAGCCCCCTTTTCCTGCTCTTTCCACCCTCCTCCTCTACCTTCTTCTTCTCCTGTTCTGCTCCCTGTTTCTCCTCCTCCCTTTTCCCCCCTTACTCTTGAATCTCTATTTCTTCTTCTCTGTTCCAGCAAAACGATATCAATCAAGGTGATAGATGATGAGGAGTATGAGAAAAACAAGACCTTCTACCTAGAGATCGGGGAGCCCCGGCTGGTGGAGATGAGTGAGAAGAAAGGTGGGGGATGTGCTCCGGGGCTGAGCCCAGCCTGTGTGTCCCTGTCTGGCTCACTCATGTCTGGCACCTGCAACACCGAGCTCACATCCCCGGTGCCTATGGAAAAGGGCAGGAGCAAGGCCACTCCTTGTCCCCCCTGAACACGGCCTGTCCCCAGACCACCAAGGCACGACCTCGGCCAGGTGGTGAGGATGCTCCTGCCCTTCCCCATATGCCCCAGAGGGGATGTGCAGCCCCTTTCCCCCACCCAACCATCTCTGTCACCACAGCACCCGGGCGGACGTGACCTGCATGTGTGTGCGATGCCAATCATGTGTTTGCCTTTGTCTTGTGTTCCCACAGGAAATTCATTACCCTTAGGGTACTTGACCGTGAGGAGTATGAGAAAGAGTGCAGTTTCTTCCTTGTGCTTGGGGACCCGGTGTGGCTACGACGAGGAGTGAAAGGTGTGAGAGTAAAACCAGACCAGCTCTCGAGACGCTGCCGCTTTCTCTGTGTCTCCCTACTCTCACACTCCTTTCTCCTCGCACTTTGGCTCCTGGCCGTTTTGCCCTCCCTCCTCTGAAGCTTGGCCGCTGCACCTTTTTGCTCTGTTTTCTTTCCTCTTTCTTTTGGAGAGGACTCCATCCCACTCAGCGGGGCCCCAGGGAGCGAGGAGTGCTCCTGGCACCACCCCGGAGCACCCGGGCAGGGCACGGGGAGCGTCACAGCCCCCAGAGACATTTTGGGAAGCGCTGCCCTGCTGCACCGCAGCTGCACCTTCATTTAATCAAAGAGAACATCCAGCCTCGACAAGTGAAAAGGGCAACGCTGCATCATTTTTATCAGAAGATGAAGCAGCTTTCACTTGAAATAAAATGCACGGCCAGAGCAGTAATTTTTAGCCTTTTTGTGCTGGCACTACGGTCTGAAAATAGACAAAAATCACAGCCCAAGTAGGTAATACCATGAGATGCAATCAGTTTAGGTAAATCAGGTTACGCTCAAATGAAGTTTCACGGCTCTGCGTTGGATAATAGCTTCTCACAGGAATAATAAAAACAATTTCCTCTTTCGTCGCATTTCTAAACCAAATGCCAAACTTCCCAAAAAGACTGAGTTCACCTATTTTCCCATGCTTTTTTTTCCTGTTAGAAAATTAAGTGAGGATTAATGGCAGCGTCTGGTTCTGCACACTACCGGTGGCTGAGCAAGAAGCAGTTTTAGAGTTACTTTAGAGCTGGACCATTATTAAAGCCTTTGCAGAAGATTTGGTCTGTCTGCCTTGGAGCTGCTTTCTAGTTTCTGGGACATCAGCTCTCCCTCCAGCAGGCATTAGGCTGTAATATTTATTTGATCAGAACAGAGAGGGCCCTCAGTGGTCCCCACATTGAGTGGGGATATGCCACGCTTCTCTTCAGCTCAGGAGCTAAGTCAGCTGCGTCATCCCCTCCATCAGCTTCCCTGCTGGTTTATATGACTACCTAACAAAAGCTGGGCTAAAAAATCAGACACTGGCATGACTCAGGCACTGCAGGTGGGGTCTGTGCCATTAAATGGTGCTGGTAGCATCTGTGGAGCATGGACAGTACTGCCAGGATAGTTACACATGGATGACTCAGCTCAGCAGCCCCATCCTTGCCCACAGGGGCCAGTGTGGGCTCAGCCTTCCAAGTCCAGCAGGAGCAAACATGCTTTCCAGATCCAAGGTTTAAAAATTGTGGTCCTAGCTCTGGAGATCCCAGCTGAAATTTTTATCTAAAAGTAAAAGGAAAAGGAAAAAACAATTCTCATCTTCCTGGTCACAAAGAGAACTGAGGAAACCGGAGAGAAGCTCAGGCTTGCCAGCTCAGTGAGTGGAAGGCAAGACAAAACTTTAAAGGACAATTTAAAGCAGCTATTTGCTGCTTTGGCCATGCAATTTTAATTTTTTTTCTTTTAAACTTTTTTTTTGTACTCAGTTTGGTACAAGAAGCAGCGAGGCAGGAAGAGCATTGTGCTCAGAGAGACGAGGGTGTCTCTGAAATGTCACCCCTGGGCTGTGTTGGGGCCCCCAGGATCCACCAGGGCACGAAGGGAGAGGTTTTTCCTTCATTATGGGGATCTAAAACATTGAGCAACAAGACCCTTGAGCCAAGCCTTGCCACAGACTTTTCTTCTCTCATTGTCTATGCCAAAAGTGCAGCTGCCACCAGAGCTATTGCTCCCCATCAGCAGCTGGAGGAGGTCAAAGCCAGTAGCTGCTGCACATGGGACATCTTGTGTCCCTGCCCCGGGGCAGAAGTGCCTCTGAGACCAATGGAAGATCTTGCACATACAATTCAAAGGGGAAAAATGAATTTTATGGAGCGTGTCTTTTAATCCCATGTCCACCCCATGTTTGCAATGGTTTTTATTTTAAATCCACAATCCCATGAAACATTTCTGTTTAGTGTCTTTCTCTTAACACTAATGGTATCCTGCAGCTTTACAGATCTGAAATCTCTGCCCTGGGATCTGGTGTCTTTCTGTGGATATCCCTTTTGGTTTCATTATTCATTTACTTTTCTTCTTCTGTGTTTGTCTCTGTCTCCTTCACAGCCCTGTTGTTGAATGAGCTTGGTAAGCGCGCATTCATTTTTCCTTTCCATTTTTCTGGTTTGCGTATTTTTGGAAGACAATCAGTTTTGCTTGATGTTTTTCTTTGCTCACAGCGTTCTCTTTTAGGGTGGTCAGCACTGTTTAAGTAAGCTCGGGTACCTAATGCGCCATCTTTCCTTAGAATAGAGCCCCAAAGTCACCAGTATTGAGAGGTGGTGCAAAGAGCATTTTCGGGGAGTTGGTGCTGTTACAGCCAGAGTAAACCTGCCAGCACCCTGAAGTACAAATCTGTGCCACACAGATTAACCCATCACCTCTAAAATGGCGTGGCAGAAACAGCATTTCCTGGCGACCTAGGGATGCTTGTGGCTGGACAGGGAAGTTGGCCGATCTTTTTTGAAGAGACAGTATGAACTTTGCCTCCTGTCTTGGGAAGCCCTAGAGCTTAAGCAGCCTTTGAATTTCCTTGCTGGCCACCCACAGGATAGGGCAGCTGGGGAGGGAAGAAAAGTCACCCTCGTTCCCCAAAGCATCTGCAGCCCCAGGGCAGACTTTACCCCTTCCACAGGATATATTGGACACCAAGGGGTGGCAGCTTGCCCATGTGGGTTGAAAAGCCTGTGTTCAGGTCTCCCCACACTATCCCTGGGGTGTGTGTTGGGAGCAGGCCCCATGTCCACAGTGGGGCAGGGAAGGATCGCCATGTCTGTGTTGATGTGCAAATGCTAATCCTCATTTTTTTCTCTCTCTCTCCCTTTTTCTCATTTTTGGTTTCATCTAGGCGGCTTCACCATCACAGGTATGGATTTCTACTCTTCCCCTGTCCCCCTGCTCCTTTCTCTTTATGGCCATATGCTCACCCTGCTCTTTCCTCTTGGTTTCCTCTTTGCTTTTGTTCTGTCCTGGAGGGAAACTCTGGAATGGTAAGAAGGCGCTGAGCCGCGGCCTCCCCGCCCCGGCCGGTCCCGTTAACACCGTGTCCTCTCACAGAGTGCTCTGCCTGCCACACACACTTAACCCCACCTCAGGGACGGTGACCTGCCACCTCCAAAGTGACGAGCAACCCCACTCCATGTCTTGGAAGCAGGATGGGCTTCTCCTTTTGATCCTGTTGTCCCCTCCCTGCGCACAGGGCTCTTTCCTCACTTCCCAGGCCCGAGCCAGGTGCCCGAGCACTGCGGGAGGTGCAGGACCCCATGGCTGCCTCTGATGTGCAGCCCCTGCCCTTCCCAGCAGCGAGACCCAGCAGCAGGGCTGCCTCATCTGCCGTGAGCCAGCCAAGCTTCCCTTGTTCAGCTGAGCGACACAGGACGAGAAGGTCCTGGGTCCCACACGTTGCAGAGCTGCCCCTCAGGAGCCCTGGAAACGTAATTCAGATTTAGGAGGCTCTGACTCCAAGGTGGGTCTCTTAGGCCTGCAGGAGGAGAAGGGCTTTCCCTCAACTCAGTGCCACCTGAGCAGACAAGGGGCAGCCAGCAAGGGAGCAGCACTAACCCCGTGTGACATAAGAATGGAGTTTACTAACTGCACGGAGACAGCTTGTACAGTGCGTGCAGTCCCCCCTGCTGATCTCTGCTGATCACTTCAATAGGAAAACCTGTCTTCAGGAAGGTCCAGGCTAGAGATCATCCTCTTCCTTGCACCGTGGTCTCCATCCAAGGTACCTGTGGTGTGGCACCATGTCAGCCTCACGTAGACTGACTGAGGTGTTTGCCTACTGACAGATTAGCTCCAGTCCTTTTTATCCCTGATGTTCTTCTGCCCATCCCTCAGGTGGACTGGAAGGGAGTTCAGTGGGTCTGCACAAGGGACAGTGACAAAGGGTATGCTGCCTGCAGTCCCATGCCCCAGAGGTTGCACAGATGACAGCGGAGGTGCAGACCTGCTTCACTGATCTTGTAGTCCTTGTGCTGCCTCCCCTTTCAGGGTTTGGAGCCAGGCATTTGCCTGTGGATGGCTTCTTACATCTGTGCTATTTCCTCCAGCCCTGCCATCACAGCAGGCGTTGGCTACCAGCCCCCTCTCCAAGGCAAAGCCCTGCTCAGAAGGAGGCAGAGCCAAGATTCCGTATGCATCTCAGCCCTGGGGCTGCTGACAGTGCTCTCTTGTTGTAACAGGCTGGTGGAGTTGCCCTGACCATACCTCAGTGCAGACCTGGAGTGCTGGGGAATGGAGAAGCCTTAGTGCTGATCTTTCTCCTTCCCTGCATCCCTGTGGGAGAGGCAGCAATTACCAAGCAATAAGCTATTCCCCAGCCTCAGGATGAGCAGAACTCCTCCTGAGGTTGGATGAGTTGCAGACCTCTTGGTAGCATTTCCTAAAATTATCCTATCTGTTGCTCCATTAACTCTTTCTCCACTGTTCTGTCACTCATGCTCCCATCTGGAGGCCTCCTGACCTCCCTCTCTGACAGGAAGCCAGATCTAGAGTGACCAGCTGGGCCTGGTTCACCCACGGGCTCTTTGCTTTGCAGAGGAGAATGAAGAAAAGCAGCCACTGACCAGCAAGGAGGAGGAAGAGCGTCGGATCGCAGAGATGGGGCGCCCAGTCCTGGGGGAGCACACCAAACTTGAGATCATCATTGAGGAATCCTATGAGTTCAAGGTACTGTTTACATCCTGCATCCCTGTTCTTCTTCCCCCCTGGCTGGGGACCCTCCTTTTGGGTTTGCAAAAGCTCTGGGAGGCACATGTTGGTGGTATTGGAGCAAAGCGAGGCAGTGCATGGAATCACACACAAAACAGAAACTGGGATCCCAAATGCTGCAGGTTGCTTTAAAACATGACCCTGTTTTCACAGTGAATTCTACATGTTGGTCCTGCTCACAGGCAGCCTTGAGTGAGCCCCAAGCCTGGCACTCCCAGTGCAAAGGGCTGATAACCCTAAATGCAAGTAATGGTTGTGCAGTTCAGCTGCTTTGAATGCATGTGCCAGGCCAAGAGCTGAAAACAGGCCATTTCATTATCTTTTCCATTTTTCTGTAGTACAAAAATATAACAGGCCACCCTTACTGTGGCTCTGAGATGGTTCAAACTCCCATCCATGAGCAATTTTCCAAAGGTCTTTTTTAGCAGCAATGAAGGGAATTGCAAATACTTACATTTGGATTTGCTGCTGGGGCTCTTGAGCTTAAAATCTGCTGAGCTTGTTCCGTAAACACACGGCCTTAAGCACTGGCGGGCTTTAGCCCGGTCTCTCCAGCCCCTAATTCTCTGCTCTGCATCTCCATCCACAGAACACGGTGGACAAGCTCATTAAGAAGACAAACCTGGCCCTGGTGGTTGGCACAAACAGCTGGAGGGAGCAGTTTATTGAGGCCATTACTGTCAGCGCGGGTGAGTGTGGGCCACAGCTCCAGGTGAATTACGATCACCCTCGCTCTCGGCTCGGCTTGGCTGCATCACTAACACAGACTGTAGTGGAGCAGCAGGAGGCAAAACAGGTGGCAGAGTTATTTACAGCGTCTGCATAAATAAGGCAGCTGATTAAAGCCTTTTGTGAGGGCACCTTGTCTCATGTGTAGGAAACCTTCTGCGTGAAGTGTGTCTGTAGCACCAGGCAGAGCAACACCTTGGCTGGTAGCAGACGGCAGAGGGGAAAAAGTCAGTTCAGTGGGAGAGATCTGGGAGGTGAACACAGTGTGGAAATTCAGAGTGGCATAAATGATGCTGGTGTGAAGCAACAGTGCTCCCCTTCCCTGGTTCTCCCTGTACCTCTGCGGTGAGGACAACACAATAGTGAGGGTGCAGTCACTCTCTGTGAGACAAAATTTGCCCTGCTTTCTAGAACTCCTGCTGCCCCAGCCAGCTGTGCCTGGAGGATTATGGCTCAGCAGCCCGATAGCTGCAGCAGCATATCATATCTGTGGCTGAACCAGATCCTGTGTGATCTTATCTTCCCTCCCTTGTAGAATTGCCTTTCCCTCAGATGCCCTGTTGTACCATTCCCACAGGTGCCAGTGCCACGTTTACCAGTGTGCCCAGTACAGGATATATTATTGTTCCCACAGATGTGGAAGAAGAAAGCAAGAAGGTCTCCTCCAGATGTTGTTTTAACAGCTGGAAACACTATTACTTATTGGCTGGATGTTACAACCACACAACCCAGCCTGGGGCAAAATTAGGGCAAAATCAACCAGCTTAAATTAAATCCCTGGGGAAGGTAATTACCTCTCATCTGGCTAATTGTGCACTGAAATGCACGGAGGAGCCCTCAGCTCCCTACCTCTAACTCTGCAATACAAGGTAACCTCTGCCCAGCACCAGGTAATTAAAAATGATGGCAGTACCATTCACCCTCTTGCCTCTGAAAAACAAGGGCAGGACGCTGTGCAGCAGCCTTCTCCTCAGACTGTGATCCCTCCTCTTGTAGCAGAGTTCTTCTCAGAGCCTCCAGGCAAGAGCCTCCCATTATTTTGGATTCAGCATGAACTTATCATGCAAGATAATCCTTCCTGAAGGTTTTGTAGCTAATATGGCTAAACTAATCTGTGCCAGAACTAATTATGTAATTGCATCCCATGTTGAAGCAAAGACGGTTGGATCCCATTTCTGAGATGCACGTAAAGACTGCAGTTATGTGGAAACCCTGTTGCCCCCGTGTCTTGAATATGAGCTATGATCAGAGCTAACAGATGATTAACAAGCATTAAATAAATGGGAAGTATTTTGGAGGACATGAACTGTCCCTTGCAGTTGTGGAGCAGTAGTTTGAGCTCTGAGCTCTGGAGGTACACAGGCTTTAGCTCCTCGAGCTTTGTGCCAGATAAGTTAAAATGCCTTAAGCACTGGAGGCTGGGTTTTTCCCTCACAGCCCACCCTGGATTCCAGGTGAAAGTCACCCGTCACCACTTCAAAATGTAACATCCCAGCTGAGAAAAGAAACATTAAACCCCCATTTCCAACCCAATGGTCAGCTCAGGGTAGTGTTTGCAGGGGGATGGAGCAGCAGAAGGTGAGGTCTGTGGAAGGGCAGTGCAGGTGCAGACAAGGCTGTGCCACACTGTGCTGTGCCATTCTGGGCTGTCCAGAGCATGTCACTCAGCTCCTTTAGTCTGCACCCAAAAGCTTTAAAGTTTCTTCCACAGCAGAAACATTCTGGGGCTTGTAGGCCTTTTCTGAATGCACCCTTGAGTCACCATCCAACACCAGTTTGACTTTCAAGTCACCTTCACAAGATTTGGCCAGCTCGTCAAAAGAGAGACATCATGGCTGCTTAACAAAATGATAGTCAGATCTGGATGAGTGTTATGACAGTGGCATTCATGTTCATTTTTCAGTCTGTTTCATCATCTCCAAAAAGATTTAGATCCATAGCAGTCCTGATGCCACCCCAAGCTTGGCAGAGGGTTGAAATACCTGCTGCAGAATTACAGCACAAGCACAGCATGATGTATCTGCCATTAGCAGCCTTTGCACACTGAGGAAAAACACAGGCCAGCATAGGGTTTCCAGGCTGGGAAACTTTTCCTTATCTTCACAACAATGCACAGCAATAGGTATTTATATCTGCCAAAATAATAATGCTGATTAGCTACTGTTTCTGCCATAGTGAGTTTGAAGCTCCAAAGCTTGCATCATCCCGCTGCTAAGGAGCTTCTTCCAACAGCCATGCAGGGAGACCTGGTGGTCCACATCCTTGGTGGGAAAAGAAAAAATGCACCAAAGAAGTGGAAAATCACCAGACAAAATGCAAGAGATGTCTTTAACACAACTTACAGTGGCCTTGGAATCCACTTAACAAACATGCATGACTTAGAAACTCATCCTTGTTTCCTAAGGGCAGCAGGAAAGCTCCCACTGACTTAGCTGGAAAAGAGTCATCTCCCCTTCAAGTCTGGGAGTGGTTCCAGTGTGAGCAGGAGGAGTTTTTTATTATGCCACAACAGTGATGTTGTGCACTGTGCCAGGCTGGGGAAGCCCCACATTTGCCATGCAGCCTGCCTGGAGAACAGGCTGGCCAGCAGGCTCTCCAGACAGCTCCTCAGAGCTGCAGGAGTCAGGCAAGGGGTCACCAGCCCCAGTGGGCTCCCTGACAGGGTCAGCCCCACACCGTGGGGACTCCTTATGGGCTGGATGCTAGGCGGTTTTGCAAAGACAGGTGAGGTGCCAATGCCTGAAGCAGGAAAGGGAGTTCCCACTGACCTAGGAGAGACCAGACATCAAGGAACAGGCAACCAGAGCTTATAGGGAAGCATGTGAAGGAGCAGGGAAATGCAGCAGGGCAGGACAGTCAGCAGTGACTGAGCAGGGAGGCTTTAGGGCAGGCAAAAATCCATTACTTGATCCTGATTTGCAGCAAAGGTAAAGTGAAGCACCAGAGCAGCTCAGCAACCATCAAAGCCAGCTGCCTTTCCAGAGAGCTGGAAGCAATTGCAGGCACTTGTGGAAAGCAGCTCAGAGCAGATCAGAAGGAGCTTCCCTCTGGCAGTCTGTGGGTTGGCCTGCCCCAGTCAGCTCAGCCAGCATGAGGTTGGTTATTTCCCACATCTTCGAGGGGAAGGGCTCTTGAGCAGGGGCCGAGTCTCAGAAAGCATCTGATGGTTTAAACTCAGGAAGAGGTGCTGGCTTGAGGCACGAGGCTCTGCACTTCCTGAAGTGCAGGTTGTTTTTTTAAACCATTGCCTCTGAGGTGTCTCTCTGTGCTGTGGAAAGGGGCAAGGAAAGGCCATGGAGCCACTCTGATGATTGCTCAGAAAATAAGACATTTGGAAGTCAAGGCCTTCCGGGGCCCAAATCACGAGACACAGCATTTTGAGGGGCTGCAGTTTGCACAGGAGCTTTGCCCAGCCTCCTCCAGGATGAGCAAATCTGATCAGGTTTAAACACTGCTGGTTTTCCCCAGGGGAAGATGACGATGACGATGAATGTGGGGAGGAGAAGCTGCCCTCCTGCTTTGACTACGTGATGCACTTTCTCACCGTCTTCTGGAAGGTCCTTTTTGCCTTCGTGCCCCCGACAGACTACTGGAATGGCTGGGCTTGCTTCGTGGTCTCCATCCTCATGATTGGCCTCCTGACAGCTTTCATTGGTGACCTGGCATCCCACTTTGGCTGCACCATTGGCTTGAAGGACTCCGTCACTGCCGTCGTGTTCGTCGCCCTGGGGACATCGGTGCCAGGTAAGCACAACCAGGGGGTTTGGTGGGAAGGTCCATCTGCACCCAGGCTGGGTTTGGGGCTGGGTTTGGGGTTGGGTTTGGGGTTGGGCTGGGGAAAGAGCTGTGCTCTGCAGGATTCCAAAGCACAGGTTTGAGATATATGTGGAAATTGGTTTTCAGTTTCTTCAGATGGGCTGGAAAGATAAAAGCAGGATGCAGATTCAGTCCTGTGGGAATTATTTCAAGGACCATCCCACTGCAAAGACTGTGAAAAATCTATTTCTGTGGTATCCACTTTCAGAGTCTGAATTGGTCTTCGGTTAAAATGCTGCCTGCGTTGGCAGTCCTGCATTTTAAGCAGCATTCTGCTGCTTTAACCTTGCTCCTGGGTGAATTAAGTGTGAGTCCATAGTCAGGACACACTTTCCAGCATGAACACCTTTGTGTGAGACCAGGTTCAGATGGATCAAGGTGAGGTTGCTGAGCTGGGGGAGCTGCTTGAAATGCAACTTGTGAAGCTCTGGGGATTCCCATGTCAGCTTGTGTAAGAGAGCCTGTGCCTCTCACTCACCTTCTCCCATGGGCTGGGCTGGGCAGGCAGAGCCTGATTTCTGGGCAGGGGGCTCTGACCCACCCCAACCATCCCTTGCATTGGTCACACCTTCCCTCACCCCCTTCAAACTTCCAGTTATCAGCACCCAGATGCTCAAAGATCCTGAAATTGCCTACCAAAGGCAAAGAGAAGAAGCAGCAGAACCAGAAGAAAGAACAGATCTGGGGCAAGGAACAGGAGAAGGAGCATTTTTTAGACCTCTGGCAGCAGAGGCTTTAGGCAGAAGGTTGGTAGGGCTTCTTCACATGTTTGACAGTGAAAATCTTCCCTCCTGCTTTTGCTGACATAAGGTGGCATGTAAGAAGTTCTTTTTTAGAATACATTGGGCTACTCTTGTTTTGGTTGGCTCTCAGGCTGTGCTGAATTAGCTGGCTGCTGGTTGAACTCCTCCACACTCCAGGAGATGGGCAGGCATCAGGGGAGAGTGCAGAGAAATCAACACTGACAGAGACCTTCCCTGCATTAAAAGCACTGCTCAAACTTGCAGAAGTGTGTGTGGTTGTTTCTACACTCATCCTTTCTTCCCCAGTGGCAGCTGCAGAGCCATGGAGGCATCTGCACTGTCCCCCAACTCTATTACTGCACTGTGATCGAGGCCTTTTCCTTCTCTTAGCAATCAGGTGCATTTCTATGGCAGCTTTCTTTTAAAAATAAAGCAGACTTTTGATTCCTTTGCTGCAAATGGACCCTGTCACTGTGCTTATATGTGCCCATCCCCTCCTGTTCCATGGAACTGGATCTTTGTGCCAGGCTGCACTTTGCCATCTCACCCTGGAGCCTGCTGGGTAGGAACGGAAAGGAAATTCTGTGGAATTTAAAAACATGAAATATGACCTTGTTTTCTTTTCCTGAGCCACTTTGGGCTGCCTGTACCCAAGGTGATCTGGGAGTGCAGATCTGTTCAGGACTCATCTTCTCACTATTAGCTGAGAGTGCTCACCTGAACAAACCCACAGGCTAATCCCTCCTGCTCTTCCTTCCCCCTACGGATCCAGGTTTGTTTGCCTTTTCCTTCTCTTACTTCCCTGTGGTGCAGAGCCGTGTCATGCTGGTCTGCCTGACACAAGGTTTTCCATTAAAATGGCCAGCCAAGTTTTACCACTGGTATTAAAGCTGGCAGAGCACCTGGGCAAGCATGCACCCACCCACACAGTTTTTCTTCCGAAAGGATGGAGGATCACCTGATGCACCAAAGTGTCAGGGCCTGCACAAGGCACTGGACTTCAGGGAGGAAAAAGGACCTAGAGGCCATACTGGGGGAAGCCCTGTATTTCTGACCATTGAAATTTCCTCCCTGTGCATTTCCAGACCCTGATGGGCCGGGAGAACCCAATGGTCCCCTGATTCCTTGGAATTTCCATTAGAAGGGGCTGTACCCTATCCCCTTACCCATTCTTTTCTTTCCCGGGGTATTGCCATTGCCATTTGTCCCCGAGCTGCCCTCTTTTCCTGAGTGTCTCCTGAGGGTTTCTCCCCACCTTCCCTTTGCAGACACATTTGCCAGCAAAGTAGCAGCAACGCAGGACCAGTACGCGGACGCCTCCATCGGGAACGTCACCGGGAGCAACGCTGTGAACGTTTTCCTGGGCATTGGGGTGGCCTGGTCCATCGCAGCCATCTACCACGCGGCACACGGACAAGCCTTCCAAGTCTCCCCTGGCACGCTGGCCTTCTCCGTCACCCTCTTCACCATTTTTGCTTTTATCAGCGTGGGAGTGCTGCTCTACCGGCGGAGACCCGAGATCGGAGGTGAGCTGGGCGGGCCGCGGACTTCCAAGCTGCTCACATCCTCACTCTTTATCCTCCTCTGGCTCTTGTACATATTCTTCTCATCTCTGGAAGCCTACTGCCACATAAAGGGCTTCTAAAGGGACAATCAGAGATAGTAAATATGTGTATATCTATATATATCTATATAGAGTGATATATAGGTATAGATATAGATATAAAGCTGTGTATAATGAACAGAGAAAGAATAAAAGAGATTTGCCATGTTCACACACCTGCTGATGGAAAGCGGCTTTGGAGCATCCTTTGAACTAGGCAGGACCCCAAAGCCAGCAGGACCCCTCCCCAGGCAGCGGCCCCAGCCAGGAGCCAGGGGCAGGGCCCTTTCTGCAACTCGACCAACAGGAGCGGCCGATGGCCACCGAGCCCCTTCCCACCGCTGACTCCCGCCCGCTGGCCCCCGGGAAGACGGATGCGAAGGCGACCGGGGTGTGAGGAAGGCCAGAGTAGCTGGTGAGAAACAGAGCAGTGGGCAAGGGAAGGAGAGGAGAGCAAGGGTTCTGATCTCCCACCGCCATCCAGCTGCCTTCGCCACTCGGAACGGGCCCTCTGGCCCTGCTGGAGAGGAGCAAGAGACCGAACTGAAGACAAGGGGAAACTGGGAGCTTTCTAAGGATAGAACACAAACCGTTTTCGTCATTGATTTGGGGTTGGTTTTTTTGTTTCGTTTTTGGCGTGTGTACAACTAGCATTTCCCACCCACATGCCCCTCACCTTTCCCTGTCCATGCTTTGGGGGTGCACAGCCGCAGCCTCGTGTCCGGTGTCCCAAGCCGAGGCTGCGCGGAGCGGCGGGAGCCTTCCTCCCGCTCCTCCGCCTCCTCGGGCATGCTGTCGTGGTACTTGTAACATTTGCATGAATGAAATGAAATCTATCTGTATATAGCATCCTATAGCGATAGTCCTTCCAACCATGTGGGTTGAGCATTGCAGATTACAAGCGTTTTCCTTTCACTGGGTTTTATTTATTTTTAGTTAGTTCGGTTTTGCCATAGGGTTTCTCTCGTTTGTTTGTTTGTTTCCTCTCAGCGGGGGTGGAAAGGATGGAAAGCTGTCCCCACTTTCTGCTCGTGGCATGGCTCCCTGAGAAGCAATAACAGCCATGCAGTTGTAGGTTTTCAGGGGAGGAAAACTCACACCCCGGAGACTTCAGGCTCTGTCCAGCTGTGGGAATGGGGTCCTCTGGTGTGCTGAAGCCAGTGTGAAGGCCTCCTCTGCCCACAGGGGGTTTTACACAAGGTCCCAGGGAGTGGGGTGAGCAGTCCGAGGGGAGCAAGCGTGGCTGACTCCCAGCACCTCACATGCTTCTGCCTTTCAAGTCAGTGGCTGCCTCAAAGCCCTTGGCCCCCTGCTATTCCCTGTGTCCCCAGAGGTGTGGTGACAGCCCCTGTTTCTGAGTGTTAAGCCATCAGGACCAGTCCCTAGATCTGGTCCTTTCCCACAGCCATTTGGAGGCAGAATAATCCAGTGCAAGGGCTGAAGGGCCGTGCGAGATCTCCCACGCCAGAGTGTAACCAGGAAGCATGCCCCCAGGAAAAGGTCATGTCTTGCACTCTCCAAATCCAAAATCACTGGACAGGTGAGACAGGGAGGTGTAACTCAGCATCACCCCCCTGGTGCCAGGAGTGCAGGCTGGGGCAGAGAGTTGAGCCAGGGAAATGTGGGTGTAGAGCTCCCCAGGGTGCAGCACAGGGGAGACACTGGGCACTGCTGTTGAGAGATGTCTTCTGACCCGATGCCCTTTGCCAGGCTTCCTGACATTCCAGCCAGGCAAACTCCCAGCCTGCATGTCCATGGTGAGCTCTTCCCACTCAGCTGAAAACCATGTCTGATGCTTGTACCATAACCAGCTGGCTGGGGGTATTTGTACTCATCTTGAACTATCTGTGGAAATTTTAATTAACCTGCTGTAAGGTTTTCTCTAGGAATATGAAGTTGTGGGGTTGTTTTTTTTTTTCTTCTCAAGCCTTTTTTCACTTTTGATTTGTTTTGCGTTTTTTCTTTTTCGTTTCTCATTGTTCTGGGGGAAAAATCAAACACAGGTGCAGGTTGTTCAGGTTTATGATTACCTTTATGTACAATGATTTCATTTTCATCTGTTTGGCTTCATTTTTTAATTTGTGTGTATTGCCCACCACTATAGGCAGTGAGTCCACTAATTGTGATGATCCTTATCAATGGTACACAATGCACAGAGAAATAAAGTTTGTAATGATTCCTGATGGATCCAGTACTGCTCCTGCATATTCTCTATGGAAAACCCTTCTCTCCCCTCCAGCTGTTTCCCCTTTGTACCCATCTCTCCTTGACTCATTGTTTTGCCTTCACTGTGTTTCTGCCCCTGCCCCATCTCACGCCCTTCCTCCTGCTCCATCTCCATGGTGCCTCAGGCTCGGTGTGTGCTGCGGCACAGCCGGGGCTCACAGCCCGCTCCACTCTCAGGGGGATGCAGGAAACCACCCAGGGACAAAGCTGCAGGGCAAGCCACCCTCCTGGGGCCAGGAGCTGCTCCTGTGCTCTGTCCCTGGCCACTGCTGGCTTGCTCAAGGCATGGGGAGAGCCGTGGAGCACCAAGCAGCTCTTTTTGTGTCCTCTATAGAGCCGCTCCTGCTCTTGCCACAGCCTCACAGTGACCTGTGCTGGGTTAAGCCACGAGCCAGCTATGAGGGAGAATGCAAGAGATGCATTACCAGGGCAGGGTCCATGGGTGCCAAAGCAGAGATGAGACACCCCACGAGGCTGGGCTGCTCTCAAGAGGTGCCTGCCCACGCCCCAGCCCAGGTGCTGTGGGCCATTTCAGACCCATGTGCCTCAACACAGCTCAGCCAGCACTGGGGAGGAGAAAAGTCTCCCCATGCCCAGGGGTGTTGCTCCTCCCTGTGTTTCATCCAGCATCTGTTGAGCTGTCCCCAGATAAACCCTCCCTGCAATGCTTGGGAGGTCCTGCTCTGACAGCTGAACTCAAACACCAGCCCTGCAGACGGGCCCCAGGCAAGCACTGCCTTCAACACTCCCCAGCAGAGAGCACGGCCAGCGATGTCCGTGTGCTTTTCCCAGGCAGTGGATTGTGAAAGCAAAGCAGCTCTTCTGGCCCAGAAATTGCATCTGCTGAAAGGTGATGTTGGTGTTTTCCCCTCATCATTTACTTCTTCAGAATGACTTGCCTTCTCTGAAGTAATTAACAAGTCAAATGGGACTTGTGTAGCCACTCAGGTTAGCAGACAGTAAATAACTCTTCTGCTCACAGAGCTTTCCAAAGGGAATGATGGAGCAGTGCTTGCTTAGGACAAGGCCTAAATCACAGGCTCAACACCGGCCCTGTTCATGCAGTTGCTCTCTGCCAGCTGTGTGCTTGTGGGCACCTTGAGCAAGGCTGTGCACCGTGTGCTGTGAGCGTGCCCAGGGGCTCGTGGAGGGCTCGCAGGGGAGCAGCGAGGGGAAGCGCTGTCCCCAGGGGTGCCAGGCCTGCTCTTCTGCACAGTCTACTCTTTAAACCTCACTCTCTGAAGGCAGAAGAGGGCTGCCCTCCCGAGAAGACTGCCTGGCAGTGCTGGGAGGCAGCAGGAGGAAGCACAGCCACGCCTTGTCACAGCTCAGCTCCATGGATCCCCTGTCTTGTGCCAGAACTTTCCCATCTCTTCCTCGTCCAGCCTCCCCACCCTTGCCTGCACGGGGAGAACATCAAGCATCTCTGATAAAGGCCTGGGTTTATGGATGTTGCCAGAAGCAGCAGTTTAAACTCTAGGCCTCCATCCATCTGCCTGCCCCATTTGCTCTCACCCCACAGCCAAAGGCAAACCTTTCCATGGAAAAGGATGTAGCTCATGTCCAAAGAACATTCAGAGACAGACACCCAAATGACTCCACAGGCCACTGCCAAGCACGTGGGGACAAGCAGAAGGAACACACTAGTGACAGCCCTAACATCTTGGACAAACCACATTGCCAGCTCTTCAGAGCCCAGCGGGCGCGGAGGCAAATCCCAGCCACGACCCGAACACTCGGAAAAGGCGCAAGAAAAAGGAAAGAGCTGCAGATCTGCAGAGCCTCGTGGCTGAGCCCACCCAAACTGCCACCTGTGCCAGGGACAACACAGGAACTGCTCGATCCCAAGGTGTGAACCCCTCATCTCCAACCACACGAGGGTCCTGCCCCTGTGTCGCCCTGTGCCAGGCAGCCTGTGGTGCCCTGGGGCGAGGGGCGATCGAAAGGCTCGTTTGTGCATCTTCATCCCTGCTCCCTGAAAGGACAGAGGGGAGGAGGGAGGCCTGGAGCCCACCCTGCTCATGAGCCTGGCTGTGAACTCACTGCACTGTTTCTGCTGCGGGCAGGAATAGGGAACCAGAGCCCCTGTGTTATTCTTACAGCTATTTTTAAATTCTTGGGTAAGAGTCATCGGCATTGGTGGCCATATACATAACTCAGGAGGAAGTTCAACTACATTCCTGGAGGGACAGAGCTGAGCATAGCCAGAAAGTGATGGAAACCTTAAGGCTGGATGGTGTAATTCCAGGACAAAGCCTCACATTGTTTTCTGTAGGCTTTGGCATCCAAGCCCACCTGGAGAAATGTGTTTGCAGAGCACCTGGAACCTCTCTGGCCTCTCTGAGCATGCAATGACCAACTACTGACACCTACACATGTGCTCAGCACGGCTGTGGGAAAGCAGCAGCAATTTTTTATCTTGTAAAAATTTGACTTGCACAGGAAAACATCCAGAGGCATCTGTATTCTTGCAAAAAGCACCGAGGGACAATAAATACAGTGAGATTCCTCACCTTTTAAGGACTTGAGCCTTTCTGCTGTTGGAACTAGAGGTGCCAAGAACCTCTTGCCAGCCAGCAGCACCCCTCACACAGAGGGAAGGGACACTGCAAGGGAAAGGGGCCTGCCTGGCCAAGTAGGAGCTGTTATCAGCAAAGATAGGCAGGAGCTTGCTGCTGCCAGCAGGATTTTCTGCCTGTGGGATGCCCCTGAGAGCATCCAAGGAGTCTCCATGGGGTCCTGCTCTCTCCTTGGAGCATCTCGAGAATGGCCAGTCTTGCCCCTGGGACCCAGTGCCCCCAGGGTGGTTCACCACCCTCTCCTGCAGGCTCTGCACCCTCCCTTGGCTCCTTCCCCTTTCCCAAAGGGAATGCCATCTCGGGGCTGCCCTCCCTGCAAGTGTGGAAGAGGGCGCTGGGGCACCCACTGTTCCCAAGGCAGAGGCTGTGGAGCACTGCTGCAGCTGGGTGCTCCAGTGGGATGGCCCAGCACTGGAGGGCATGGGGAAGGGACAAGTGCCAAGGGCTCCCACCCACCCAGATCTGGAAACCTTGTTCGAGCACTGCCACAGCATGTCCCTGTCCTGGCTGCCACGGGCACGGGCATGCACCTCAATTTCTGCACAGATACAGCACAGCCTCCAGCTTCTCTGGCTGTCCATGGGCACCAGCCCCAGACAGTGTTTTTATCTCTGATTCAAAACAGCTCTTGGCCTGTTGGGCTGCACCAGGAAAGCTTTCTGCCCCTCCCTTTATGCAGCCCCACCCCAGTTCAGGTGGCAAAGGGAAGGACCATTAGTGACCCTCGATTATTGACCTTATTGACCCCACCTGGCACCGGGGCCCTCCACATTCTGCCTCAAGCCATCTCAATGTCCCAAAATCACTGTCTGCACTCAGTGACAATCCAGCCTACGGCTTGCTCTGTGCTTGCCTCCCCTGTGAAGCCTCTTCACGTTCCATCTTCTCCCAAGCTCCCTGCAGAGAAGCATTCTCTGTCCCTCCCTCTTGCCCCACAGGTGGGGGTTTCCTGTGTGGGACAGATTTCCTTTCTCACTGCACTGAGCAAAGGCACTTGTTAGCTCAGCCTTGCTGTCTGTGTCTGAAGCAAAGATGAGCCACCCCACATCATGGACTTGAGCCCCTACAAACCAAGGAGCAGGCAAACTTCCACACAAACCCCAGCACGCTGAGCCCCTCCTGCTCATCACCCAGGCACAGTCACAGCCACTACCTGCAGGCACGGTTTTTTATTGTGCCACTGTAATTCACTCACTGGTCTCTGGAAGACTTTTTGCTGAATTCCCACCATTATCAAGTCCCACAGATGCTCCAGCTCCAATCCAAACATGGCTCTATGCTTCCAAAACAAACTAATTTCCTTTAGCAGGGGGTCCAAGGCTTTCCTGCCCTTACTTGAAATGGGCAGTTTAAGTGGAGCGTGTTGCAGTGGCTTAGGATGCTTATCCATTCTTAGAGGTCCTACACCCTTGCAGCATGTGGGAGACTGCCACAGGGCTATCTCCCTGCACCTCCCAACACCTTTGTTGAGGTGGGATTTATTTCTCCTCCGTTACTTCCAGCTCAGAGGAGTCTCTTACAGATGGGAGAATGAGACCTGCATGGAACACAGCCTTGCTCTGCTTTTCTGATGGAAATTCCCATGTCCATGGCACTGCCATCCCCAGGAGTGTGTGCCCCTCTGCCCCAACCCAGTGTCCCTGGCAGGCTCCTCGCTCACAGAAATATGAGATTCTGGCAGATGAGCTTCTTTGCAGAGATGCTTAGAAACACACAGAATTTCAAAGTCCCTATGAAATTGCTGTGCTGGCACGGGCAAGGTTGGATCCTGGTGGTGCAAATGTGTCCCAGAGCTTATTTGGGAACATTAATGAAAGGTTTCACAAACCAGTAGCTTTGTGACTCCCAGGGATGTAGGGAGGTGCACCAGTTGATTTCTCCTTGTTTCGTGTAATGCTGAGGTACCTCCCTTGCCTTCAGCCCCAGCCCTGTGCCCTGCCCTGGCCTTTCCTTGCAGCAGGAGCTGTGATGAGCTGCCCCTTAGCTGGACTCCCCCTGCTCAAATGAGAACAAACTCATGCCTGTTTGTGTCTTCATTTGCTTGCCCCATGTTGCCTGCTTCATCTTGCGAGCTCTTGAGAAAAATGTTCCCATGCAGGGAGCCTTGCAGGAGCCCTGCTTACCTTGCTCTTAATCAGGAAACATACACTACTTTCTGCAGCTCAAGAGAGCAAAAGATGGCAATAATACCTCTTACATTACAGGCATTGTGTTAGCAAGGAGGAAGATGTTATTTATTTTTTCCCTGACAATACTTGTGCTACTTCTTTTTTCCATAATGCATTAAGCATTAGGAGGCACAGCTCTGCACACAGTCCAGCTCTCAAGATTACCTGTTGAGGACATTGCTCAGCAATCCAGCTGTTTTATTTGTGGATGAAGGGCAGAAGATGGTGAATTCTCCTACAATTCTGAGCTCCTGCTGGAAGACACACAGCCATGCTGGCAAAACCCACAAAACACAGGGCTTTGTAAAATGCAGCCCTTTGTATCCTGTGCCAAGAAGACCTGGCATGAGGTTGCAAAATCCAAATCATGAACTTCCTGGAGACCACTCAGCTGTGATGGGCATCTTTTTACCCCTCCTGCTGTGTCCAGGCTGCCTGGAGAGGTCTCTGGCACAGCTGGTGTTCACCACCTGTGAACGTCACCGCTAATCAAGCGAGAAGAGGACACAGAATAGACAGACCACGTTCTACCTCCCACCCCAAATACAAGCCCACAGGATATTCCCACCACAAAGCAGTCAGCCTGCCAGGCAGTCCTTGGGAAACCTCACCCATCTCCAAGGCAGCAGGTTCCCCATGGTACTCACTCCCCACTGCTCCCCACACTGCTGCCCTGAGGGAGGGGCTGCTCAGAGCTCAGCATCCTGCAGGCACAGCCAGAGGAGACACCTGGGCTCCCTGGGCTTGCTCATGGCAGCATCAGCCAGAGAAGCCTGCAAGGACTGGCCATAATATTCCAATGGAGAGATAAATGAGATGGGAATTAGTAAAAAAAAACCTACAGTAGGGGTAATTTAGATGCATCACTTATTTTCCACTATAATGAAGTGGCCCAATTATCTTGATGCTTGAGTGACCACTCCAGTTCTCAAAAGTCGTTTCCGCACACTTGAACAACTGCTCCTCCTTCTAGAGTAACCATCTCAGAAAGAAACACATCTTCCTTGGCAGAGATGTAATTCGTGTCAGCAGCTCCTCCCACTGTCCTTCTCTGGAGCAGAGGGACGCTCGGGCAGGGAGCTGCCTGCACAGCCTATCCCAGGGCTGCTGGACACTCCCCACAGCAAGGGTCCCCTGGAAGACTGGGGTGCAGGAGGGAAAGAGCCCAAAGTGGCTCGCTGGGCCTGAGAAGTGGTGGGGACAGTGGTGGCTGGATGCAGCCCCTGAGGGGAGGCAGGCAGCAGATATGTGGTGAGTCTCCTCACAGGCTCCCCACGCCAGGGTGGTGGATGGGGACAGCACCACCAAGGCAAGTTGTCCTCTGGAATTTTGGATGTGCTCCAGAAAGAATGGCTCTCACTTTCCTGCTCTCCTCTGACAGCCACCAATCTCTGACAGCCCCCAAGGTGCTCCAGCTCAGCAGCCTGAGGGGAGCTCCCCGTGGCCCCCGGAGCAGCACGGGGCAGGCAGGGAGGGAGGAGGCTGCCACCACCCTTCCTGACGCACCCAAAGCCACCTGCCACAGTCATCCTGCCACCCATCACCCCGTGTGTGTCTCCCCTCACAACCACGAGGCACTCTAGGGCAGACAGACATCTTGTGCAAACCTTGACAGAGAGAGAGAGAGAGAGAGAGATATCTCTGACAGCCCAAGCAGCCCTCTGGTCCCCCCACCAGGGACAGAGCAGGCAGCTGGACAGAGCCAAATTATTCCAAAGCTGGGCTGAGAGTTTGCAGGAGAACTGGCTTGCCTGGAGACAGAAGCCAGAGCGTGGGTCATAAATTCAGCTCCACTTTCCCTCTGCCACGTGCACCGTGCTTGGCGCCATGAGCTGGCACTTCCCCAGCTTGTGCCCCAAGCTGAGGGTCACCCCCGGGCTCAGCAGCTGGAGCCCCCCAATCTCTCTGTCTCTGTCACAGTTCCTCACAGTTCCTCACAAATCCGATGGCACAATGCAGCTACACTATTTGAAAAGCCATAATATTTGTTGGTACGACTCTTTTATTACTGTCAATTTATATATATATTTGTTGATAAAAGAGGTCATCTTGGGAGACACTCCCAGTCTACTGGGAAATAATTGTCTGATGCTGTATATTCTGTACATGCTGTATAAACAGAGCAAAATATGTAAATCTAAATGTTCGGTGGACTCGGCGGCACGCGCTGCAGGAGGAGATTGGCACCAGGCAGGGCCCCTCCTTGGGCCACCACGGCTCGGGCTCGGGGGTCCCAGCAGAGTCACCGTCCCGCTGGGCTCTGGGGCAGGACCTGGCCACGGTGCAAGGGCGAAGCCTGCGGCTCCCTCGGTGCTTTTCCCCACACGAAGGTGAAAGGGGGCGGCTTTGGGAGCGACCCCGCTCCCTCCCGGGGCACAGCGCAGCGCCGGGCGCGGCCGGATCCATGGGGAGCGCCCGGTGCCACCCACCGGCTCCCCAGCACGCCCGGAGGGAGGCCAGCCCTCAGCCACCACCCAGCGCGACATCTCCAAGCCTTAGGGGTCCGAGGAGACGATTCCCCGTGGGAAGACGGCCGGTGGCGGCAGAGACTGGCTCCGAGCATCCGGCTTCTCCAGCTCCTTCCCACGCCGATGCCAGCCGCCCTCCCCGGCGTGTTCTACAGCAGCCACGAGCTGTGACCTTCTGTGACCTTCTGTGACCTTCTAACCCGACACACGCTGTTAGAAAACCTGTTTCATATTTTCCGTGGTATCGATCTACAACTTTTGAAATTATTGGACACAGTCGTGGTAGCCTAAAAGTTGTGCTGAGCTCATATATTTTTATATCTGTGGTGTTTTCCTATCAATAGAGAGTAGTGAACCCTATAGCTGAAAGTGAACTATTCAAAATAAATATATGACTGCAGAAAATATTTGTAAAAATAATTTATTTGAAATATTCTGCCAAAGATAGCTCTCTAATGATCTGTAAGATGTCGTTTCTCTCTTTTTGCTCTGAATGTCATTGTGAAAGGTTACCTTTCTCCCCATATCTTTTGAAGATTTTTTTTTTTTTGTATCTTTAAGGGCAAAGAAATATTCCAATGATTTTTTTTTTTTTTTACTAGAGCAGTAAATAGAGTAGTAAGGAGGCAGGAGACAACTGTGCAAAGGTGATAAACAGGATCCAGTAACAATCACTCTGAAAATGCGGTTTCTCCCATAGTTCCTCTGGCTGACAGGTGGGGTTTGAAGCCTGGGACAGCTGTCCAGCAGGAAGACCTTGGCTGCTGCTGCTGCTGCTGCTGTGGCTGCTGTGTAGCTTACCCAAAGGAGAGAAATCTCCCGAGAATCCCATCCCCAGGCTCGGGGCATTCGGATCCCCTTGCATCCAATCTTAGCCTCTTCATTATTTATGGGCATGATTTATTCATTAGCCCTTAACAGGCCCTGTGGCACTTGGGGAACCCTCACCCAGAGCTCTGTGGGACTTCAGTCCAATTCCCTCCACGCACCTGCCAGCAGCCCTGAACCAGCGGCACAGGGAATCCTGCTGGCATCCAGACCTGTCCCCTCCCTCTCACGGGGACACCCAGCCACCAGGGGACACGATACTTTAGCAAGAGGATCCATCCCTGTGGGTAAAACAGGGGGAAGTACAGCCTTTCACCATGGAGAAGCTGCCTAGATTAGTTTTTTAGAAATTACTATTTTTTTTTTTTATTGTAGAGAGAAAAAAAAAATCTTCTTTCCCTTCTTCATTTCTCCCTTTTGAAAGAACTTTTCAGTACTAGGGAAAGCCTTCATTATCTTCTGTGATCCCCAGGTCTGCTGCGGTGGAAATAAATCCTCAGCCACGTCCCTTAGGCTCCACCACTTCAAAGAGATTTTTGGCTCAGATTTTTTTTTTTTCCCCTTCTAAACAGATTCACAGTTTCTTAAATATCTTGGTCATAAAGGTCTGGAGGAATTAATTGGTATAAAAAGAAACAACAGCCCTGTTCCAGTGAATGTGTTTCCACAAGCAATTCAACTTTTGACTCCCCCAAGGTCAGGCACGTGCGTTGTGTGTGTGTGTGTGTGTGTTTCATTGGGAAGGGAGGTGGGAAAAGCAGTTTCCAAGCCATAGGGTGTGGTGGGTGTGATGGGAGAGCTGCTGTCCGTGGGGAGTGGGTGGCACACTCTGCAGCCTGGGAACCACGTGCCAGGGAAGGAACCTTTGTTCCTCTGTGCAATGAGCTCTCTGAATCCGGGGTTGTGCAGCTGCTGCGTCACAGGGGAACGCGAGCGAGCCAGGGAAGACAATGGTGAGAAGAATTGGGTTTCTGATCACTGTGCATTTTGTTAATTAGTGAATTCAAATAGTTTTATTTTTACCAAAAACAGATAATCTTTATTCCAGTAAAGACAACTGTTGACTTGAGATATATATAAATATATATATATATATTATTTGAATGGTTTATATCCTGTTGCTCTAACTACATAAAATGGAAACATGTTGCAAGTTGTGTCATTTCAATATACAAAAATAAATGACTTTTCCCTGCATGCTGCCTGGGTATGTTGTGATTTGAATTAAGAGTTATATTTGAATTGCCTTATTCAAGAGGTTGTATGTTACCTAACTGGGGAATGACCTGGCACTGTTCATCACATTACATGTGTACTTGATGCTGTGTTATGTCAAATTCAGATGAGTTGTCTGTCATCTATGTATTTTGTGGGAGATCTTTTATCTTGTTAAACTGTGATATGTAAACCTTCATTGCCTGAAATAGTCACAGTTGTATAAATCAGTGTCTTCAGCTGTTTTCCTAATTTTAACACAATTCCTAACACAAAATATAGATGTTTGTAAATTCTTCATTCATTTGGTCTATTTTTATGTACGACGCTTTTTTTAATCTGGCAGAACAGTAAGATAAGGCAGTTTCCCCGGAATTTTTCAGTCAAGGCTCAGCTACATTCCCATCCCTCGGCAAGAGGCAACGAGCAATTTGCAGCAGGGACAACTGGCACTCGGGATGTCTGGTTTTTGCTGTCATCTCTCCCGGCTCGGGCGGGCCATTATCACCGCAGAACGCGGGGGTTAATGACGAGCCAGATGTGACGCTCCTGCAGCGGCGGCGCTCCGGGGACCGGGCACTTCCCAGCGCCTTCCTCAGGCCCCGGAGCTCCACCTGGGCGGGAGGAAGGGACGCAGGTTACTGGAAGCGTCCCTGCAGACACACCTGGCAGCAGCACTGCGGCCGGGAGGCTGCTCGGTTTGGGGAACACACCCCCAGAAAACAATCCCCAGCAGGCAGACGACTGGAGCATTTCTGCACATTTCCGCCCCCACGCTAAAACCCCGAGTCAAACAGCGGTGGGGATGTTTATAAAAGACCCTTGCCGGGGTCAGGCACGGTCCCTGCTCAGCTGCGGGTGCCGCCATCCTGAGCACGAGCAGCAGGGATGTCCCGGGCACACGAACCACGCCGGCCGTCTCAGCCGTGGTGCTGAGCCCCACCGTGCTCTCCCCGCTCTTCCAACCCGCGCCGCGCTTGCACAGCAAACGCTGCTCGCTTTTTATGTCGAGTTACCATAAGAAACACATGGCCGGAGGAAAAAATTTCCTGGAGCAGGACAAGCCGTGGTCCCGGGTTACTGAATCTCTACCCAGGGCTTCGAGTGCTAAAAAAATTCCCATCCCATCCACGAACGTTCCCATCTTTTTTTTTTTTTTTTCCCTATTTCTCCCTTTTGCCATGCTTCGGGTCTGCAGGCTGTCCAAAGGGGAAAATGCCCTGGGAAGGGCTGGGGTAGCATGGGGAGGGGGCTGCCAGAGGCAGCGCGGGGCGGCACCCGCTAACGACCCGGAGGACTGCGGGAAACAGGCTTGCGGTTCCAAAAAGAAATTCTATTTTCTGCTTCAGCCCCTCGGGGGCTCTCAGCGTCACCCAGGGTGAGCGGCGAGCCGAGGGGGTGTCTCTCACTGTGAGGGGTGACTCGAGGCGATGTCACCCACCGTGAGGGCCGAGCCAGGGCGATGTCACCCACCNGGCGATGTCACCCACGGTAAGAGGTGACTCAAGGCGGTGTCACCCACCGTAAGGGGTGACTCGAGGCGATGTCACCCACCGTAAGAGGTGACTCAAGGCGATGTCACCCACCGTAAGGGGTGACTCGAGGCGGGGTCACCCACCGTGAGGGCCGAGCCGGGGTCACCGGCTGCCCTCGAGGCCGGCGCAACTCAGCGCAGGCAACGGCGGGGGGCGGGGCCTGAGGGGGCGTGATTCCGCGCCTAAGTCCCGCCCCCCCCGCTTCCCATTGGCTGCGGNCCGGGTGAGCGCCGGGAGCACCGGGAACAGCGGGATGGGCCCCGCCGGCGGCCCGCCCTCACCGGCTGTGTTCGCTGTTGCAGACGGAGGAGATGCGGCAGGCGCTGGAGGAGATGCGGGCGCTGTACGAGCGGAACCAGGCGGACGTGTGAGTTGGGCGCCTGCTCCCGGCGCGTCCGGTGCTCCCCGGCCCGCAGATCTCCTCCTCCACCTCCACCTCCTTCCCCTCATCCCCCAGGTCCGAAGCGAAGTCGGGACGGGCGGACCTGATTTTCCTCATCCGGTTCCGGCACTGCTGCCTGCTCCGGAACCAGCGCTGCCTCCTGGCCTACCTGTGAGTGCGCTGGGGGGTGGCCGCCTCCCCTTGGTTCGCCCCTGCCGGCACAGGGCCCCCAGGGACACGGTGTTGGGACTCTCGGCCCGGGCAGGTGGCTTTTCCACGAGCGGCAAGGCAGCTGTGCAGCTGCTTCTCCTCGTGTTCACTGCCGATATCACCGCAAAGAGAAGGCTCTGCTTCCTCCTGCTCTTTAAAAGTTTGGATTACTGGGTATCGCTGTTGCCTGGGGATGTCGTCAGCACTCACCTCAGCGGAGGTGGTGGGTTTGCCCCATTTCTTCCCCTAGGTATGACCGGTTGCTACGGATCCGAGCACTGAGGTGGGAGTACGGCAGCGTTCTGCCCAACACCATCCAGTTCCACATGTCAGCGGAGGAAGTGAGTCAGCCTCGTTTCAAACTCTTCCCCTCTTTCCACATATTCCTCCTGATGGATTGTTTAGTACAATCAAACTAGGGTAGTCTTCCCTGCAGTATGAACATGACATCTAACATGTTTTTCTGTAAATACTTACTTGTGCATATTCATTGTCTGTGGGTCCAACCCCGTTAATGCCCACAGGTGGAGTGGTTCAATCGGTACAAAAAGTCTCTGGCTACCTACATGAGGTCAGTAGGAGGAGAGGAGGGGCTGGACCTCACACAGGACATCAAACCTCCTAAAAGCCTGTACATTGAAGTAAGTGCATGATTTCTGGTTTCTATCTGTGAATAAACATTTTCCTGACAATCTCTTTTCGAGCATTTCATCCCCATCCCAAGTCAGTCATCAAGTAAATCCTTTCAGAGTTCCAAATCTTTCACAGGTTTCTGTGTTTCACTCTGCCTGCCAGCATTTTACTCCTTCTACTGAGGACACAAAGTATGTTGAGAGATGGCATTTCTAGTCTGCAGGGAGTTTGTCAGTTATCCAGTAAGAGGTTTTTGCAGCTTTTTGCAGAAACTTAACTAACTAGACCGACTGGAAACCATGTTCCCATGCTAAGGCCTGGAAGGGGGTGGTTGTTTTTTTTCCACTGGACTCTTAGAGAGCTGTGTTTCCACTTTGCAGGTGCGGTGTTTGAGAGACCACGGGGAGTTTGAGATCGATGATGGCACCACCATCCTGTTGAAGAAGAACAGCCAGGTACCTGTGGCAGGAGTGTGGTCTGTTCTCTTCCTTCCCTTCCACTCCCATGACATCCCCCTGCTTATGCTGGCCTTGCAGCATGTCCCACTCCCTGCACACACAGCTCCTTGCACGTGCTGTCTGCATGCTCCAGAGTGCAGCCCTGCCTGATCTGGTACAGCACAACAAACAGAGCTGGTTGTGGGCAGCAACAGATCCAACAAATCCAAGGAGGGTTTTTCTGTTTCTGTGCAGCACTTTTTACCCCGCTGGAAATGCGAGCAGCTGATCAGACAAGGAGTGCTGGAGCACGTTCTGTCCTAAGTGTGCAGGACAGGAGGGACAGCTCTTGCTCTGTGGCCTGCCCAGGATGGGCACTGAGCTCTGATGTGTGCAGGACTTCAAACACCTCAGTATTTCTGCAGTGGCACCCTGCCACTCCTCCTAACAGCCTTTGATGCCTTAAAACCACGGCTCTTCATGAGCAAAGGGTGCATGCTGGTCATACAGCAATCCTGGGAATCCAGGATAGCCAGGGGGCATTATCCAAGCCCCACAGCTACAACCAGGGTTTGTGAATGCATTTTTGTTTGGAGTAGTTGTTGGTTCACACTGTGCATGTGGGAGTAAGACACCAACTGGCTGGGCCCTAGAAGCCAGGAAAACTCTATGGTTGCAAAATAAAGAACTCCTTCAGCCTGAGTCTCTTGGGTGTTTAAGAGTTAATGTGTTCATTCAGCACTCTGATCTGGCTCCCCAACCAAACCCATCCTGACCCTGCAGTGTGATGGTTATTTAAGCATCTCAGTGGAACTGCTCCTCCAGGTGTCAGATAAGGCTGCACAAGATCCTTTCCAGGATTAGACATGAAGCCTTGTCCCCATCAGAGACCCCTAAATGTTGTTTCTTGAGATGCTGTGTGAATGATCATTGCAGTCTGGGTCATGGGCCTGGGTTTTTCCCAGTGTGCTTGGTCTGTGCCTCTGTTCCTCTGCAGAATCTCTAATCCCAGAGCACAGGCTGTTTGGAGTAGGGGTAGGAAAGGGAAGAGAGTTTTAAGGATTCTGGATAGCACAAAACCAGAACAAGACTGAAGAGCTGCTTTCCCTGTCTTGTTTTCCTAATGGAGCTGCTCAGCTCTTGCACTGTGTCTGGGAAAACAGTTGCAGAAACATTAGCCCTGGGTAAGAGTAGAGGTTTGCTTAGCCCCCATCTCAGACTGGAGCTGAAAAAGCAAACAGTTGAGGAAGAAGGCAGGAACAGGATAAATGCCTGGGGCATTACAGCATTGCTCTGTCCTGCTCACTGCAGAGGCAACAGTCTGGTTGATTTTGGATCCTAGGCTCGGGCTTTAGGAGGAACTGTCTGGAATAAATCTTCAGCAGCAGTTGGGGAAGGTTTCTGAAATACAGAGCAGACTGGGGATAGCAGGAGGCACTGTAACATTACAAACATTTTAATGCCACAACTCAGCTTTCCTGCTCGGAGTGAGCCAGGCACAGGGACCTGCAGACCCTTCTGCCCTGGCTTTTGAGATGTAACTGTGGCTCCAACATCAACCTTCTGCATAGAGGGAGCACCTGCATCACCACCAAACACTGCCAGAGAAAATCCTGTGAGGTAGCTGCCCTGAGACAGACATGACATAACAGCACACTGCCACTGAGAAAGGCACCAAGGCTGCTGCTTTCAGTTGGAAAATACAGCTACCCACAGGACCAATTTCCTCAAAGGACTCCAGGCTTCCCATTTGCTCTTTTCTGCCCAGGAAAATCCCAGCAAGGCCAGAGAGGACAAGGCTGATTTCCCAAGCCAGCCATACCTCCCATTCTGCACCTGACCAGCCTCAGCCAGGACCAGGGGCTGCCACTGCAGATGTTCCATCACCCACTCAGAGATGCTGGTGTGATTTTCCCAATAAGCTGCTTCAGAGCTGAGGCTTGTTCCTCCAACAGCTGGTTCTTCTCCTCCATGCTCCTGTGCTTCAGCTCAGCAGCCTGCAGGGCCATTGCAAACCTCCTGTTCTCTCCACGGAGCTCCTCAATCAATAGTTTGTTCCTGGAGAGTTGGGCCTAAAGCAGGGACAGGAGGCCTCAGGTTCAGCATCCCGTGCATGGGTACCAGATGGACAGGGACACACAGCACCAGCCCCTCTGGCACTCACCTGGGCATCTCTGAGCTGAGCTGCCCTCTCCACCAGCACAGCTTCAGCATTCCTCAGACTCTGTTCCAGCCCCTCTGCCTGCTCCACAGCTGCCTGCAGCAGCTGCTCGTGTTCCTCCTGCAGTGGGCAAGAAAGTCTGTCTTTGGGTTGCTCCAGCACTCTCCTGGCCTCTGGCAACCCTGGACTTTTCCACAAGGTCCTGTTCATGGACCCTCATGCTCCTTGAGGCAGAGCCAGGGGGTTCATCAGAGGTGCAGGATACAAAGAGCAGTGAGACAGATGTCTACAGCAATACAACCTTCCCTAGAACTGCACCCAGCCAGTTTTAAGACAAGGCACAGATTTTCTGGCAATGTTTTCTACAAAAATAAGCTATTGGCCTTGCCTCTCCCAGCCATGTCCAGGAAAGCTCAGGGAGAGACAAAGTCTCATTGGATGCAGTCCTTGGTGCCTGCTCATTATAATTCCTTAGGTTATAATTTGCTCTATCTTTGCCCAGAAGACAAACTCACAAAAACCCAACACCTGGTTGCTCAGTGCCCTAGAGATAAATCCACCTGTTTGAGTGCAGGGTGGTGACTGGAGGATTCATGAAGAATTAAGAGCTGCAGCTGAGTTTGAAGGTAAGTGCATTTTTCATGTGGGTTCTTTATATCTAGCATCTTCCACCCAAACCTCTGGTGGCATCAGTCACAGCTGCCTTCCAGGCTGCCAGGCCAGCAATGTTCCCTTCACAGTACCCTTGCCTGAGCTCCTGCAATTCCCTGCTTACCTGGGTCCTGACCAGCTGCCTGCATGTTTGTTCAGCCTGCAGCTGGAGGCTTTCCTGGAGCTGCTGAGTCTTACACTGTTCCTCTCTCAAGGTGTTTTGCAGCTGCTCAAACTGCTTCTTTGGCACCATGTTGTTTATCTGGGCCTTGGCCTGCTGCAACTGCAGAGTGTGCTGGGCCTGGGCCAGGCTCAGGCCTGCTTTGGCTTCCAAAAGCTGTAACACAGAAAGGTTGACAACTAGTTACAACTTTGAGCTGACAAAAGGACAGGCCCAGACTGTGTTTAGGGGGAGAGGGGAGGTTAAACAGCACCCACAGCTCTCACCCCAGCATGGGCACAGCAGAGTGCAGGACCATGGGAGTGCTGCTCACTGGGCAGCCTGCAAAGCAAGGACTGAGAGCACTGAGAGCTGCAGGAGGAGAAACAGAGACCCTTTGCTGAGAGACACTCCTCTTGCTGGGTAGCAAGGAGCAGGAGTCACTGGAGGGATTCTCTGGGAGGGAATCCCAGCACCAAGGGCCATGAGGGCAAGAGACAGAGGGGACTGCTCACCTGGGTTCTTGGATACATCCCAGGCTAGCTGTGGTGTACTTAATGTCCTGTACTACATGTCCTCTGCTTCCTGTCCCCAGCAAAGGGCAAACCTGGTACTGGGAAGCAGGTCTGGTCCAGCTTTGCACTAGGGCTGCCTAGGAGTGGCTGGCATGGCTAACTGTACCTTGGAAAGCCCCAGGGTGGAATGCAGAAGAGGAATGTTAACACATTGGATGGTTTCTCACATTGGCTTTCCTTTCTCTGTCCTGGTGATCTGAGTTACTTTGCTCTGACCACCTCATTTCTCATCCCTCAACAAGCCACATCTGGCTGCTGTCATCCCTTCCCAACCCCATATCCAATTCTACCACTCTTCCAGCTCCTCTGTCAGCTGAGCCATGGGGAACCACAGCTCCTGGCACCCCTGTGTGAGCCTCCTCCACTCAGCCTCCATCCCCTATGCCCACAAGGACAGAGGGGATACTCCAGGGGCAGCTGCAAGCAAGGACCTGTTCCCAGCTGCACCTGAAATGGCTTCAGCCATATCTGAGCAGGAGGGAGAATCCTTTGTCACTCACAAAGAGGAAAAGGACAACTTTTTTCTGACCGGGGAGGGTGCCCAGCACAGCCCCAGGCAGGACAATACCAACATGACAGAGACCACTCAGCAGCCTGCCACCAAATGAAGGACACCCACTTTTTCCTGCGAGGCCTGGAGCTGCTGTTGGAGCAGCTCCATCTCCATCCAACATGCTGCATGCCTCTGGTGATGCTCCAGCCTTGCAGCAATCTCTGCTCCTGGTAGCCACTCAGCCTCCAGAAGCCTCTGGCTCTGCAGCTGGGCAGTGCCAGGGCCATCACTGTGAGCAGCCTTGTGCTCAGGGGCTTCAGAGCCCAGCTGATGCCTCTTGACATCCGAGTTAGAGAGCTCCTCCTTGTCCTTCTCACTCTGGAAAAGGAGAAAGAAAACAACAAATCATGCACAAGAGGCTTGGGATGGGAAGACAGGCAACAAAGACTGACTGAGCCATGTGGGTTTGGGACTGAGAGTGAGACAAATCTCAGGGAGAAAGAGTGAAAGCCATTAAAGACTTTCCCCTTCTGTAAGACTTTCAGTGGCTTTTGTCACACAAGGTTTTACTGCTTTACTAGTTATAGGATGAAGCTGGTTCTTCAAAGCAAGACTGGGTTTGAATGTTTGACTCAAACATTTTTGCTCTCCTCTATGAACACGTGCAGTTTTTGTCCTTCTAAATCCTTCAGCCAAGAGCCTGGCAGTTGGGGCTAATGGCTTCTTACCAACGCTGTTAACTCTGCTATTTCAGCCAGCTCCTCCACCTTCTCTCTACCCAACTCACTCCTGTTTTTCCTGCTGGGAAGAGGGGTAGGATCAGCTTCAGACCACAGAGAAGCAAAGCACAACCCCCCAGAGGAGAGCTCTGTTTTGGGTAGGCTCACATCTGGTTTTGGCCTGCAACAGGAAGCAAAGCCAAGCCAAAATAGATGCGGCCCTGAATTGATTCAGGAATGAGTCAAGTGCCTCTGCCCCAGCAGGTGACTCAGCTCAGCCCAGGCTGGGGACATCCAAAGTCCTGCAACTAAAAATCAAGGGATGAAGAACAATGGGAGGGACAGTTTAGCAGATTGGGATCATCCACACCAGAAACTTGTCTCTCCCCAAATTTATGGCTCAGTTGGTGACCCCAGTACCTATCTAAAGCTTCTTAAGGAAGAAATCCATCCCATGTTAACTCTTCAGCAAGCTGTTCTCCAGCAGCCAGCACAGGTCTCCTGTGCTGGGAGAGAGAGCAGAGTGAGAAAACATGCACAAGCCCATTTACCCTGGCATTCTGTGCTGGCTCCCTGATCCTTTCCAGTTTGGTTTCAAATGACAGCAAGGACTAAAGAAAACTGAGAAAAAACCTTCCCATAACTCAGGCAAGACATGTGGGGACAATCAAGAGACAATAGAGAAGGAGCAGGTCTTCAAGGGAAGGGAAATAAAGGGGGGATAAGGACAAAGAGCATCAGACTGAATTTATGTGGCTTCCAGCTGGCTAAAATAATTTTGCAGTCCTGTGGATACAACGTGATTTGAGTCACCAAGACACACCAAGACTTCATTACAGGGTAACAGGTGGTGAGGCCAACTCCTCAGCTGCAATAAAGCCACATCTGGAGAAATCAGCTTGTGAGGCCTCTGTGATTTTACAGTGCTGGACACAACAGCTGTGACCCCAAATCCAAGGTGGCATCATTATCCTTCCACTTGCATTGGTACTCCTGTCTCCCAGGAGGCCATGGATACTGGCACTTGTGGGAATGAAGCTTAGTCCTGTGTTAGACAGTCCTGTGCAATAACTGCTGCTAAACACTAGAGCCATCTAGGACCCAAATTCCTCAAGGGAAGGTGCAGGACAACAGACCTTCCATCCTGGCACGGAGGGCAGCACTGCAGTTTGTGGCTGTGCCTGTGGCACTCAGAGGAGCTGTGTGAGGAAGTTCTTCCTCTCTTCTTGAAGCACAAGGACTAGTCCATGGGCTAGGTGGTGTTTGCTCACCTCAGTGCAGCTGCTTTCCAAGTTTTACATCAGAATTCACATGCTGTGCCTCCTATGGCATCTCCAACACCTATGTACAAGGCAGAGGAGATGAGTGTGCAGTCAGCCACAGGAGCACATCCCAGCTCCCTGACCACACTCCCATGGTCAGTTAAAGACATAATACAGCTTTTACATTTGTCTACATGTGCTCAGTAATAGTTATTAATTGGAAGTATCCTAGTTCATTGTCCACTTCATGTGAGCAGCAGAACAAAGCTGCTGTTAAGAACAGCCAGAGAGACCACAGCTGCTGTTACAGTGCTGTTACAGCACCATCATGGTGTTAAGCAGCCTTGTGTCTCACAAGGCATCTTTTTCGTTGCAGCAGCATGATAGTTCTTCAAACCACCTTTGCACTCAAACCTGCCACTCTCTTGAGCTCTGGGTTCATTTTCCAACTACTGCATGACATCTTTGAGCTGCATCAGCTCCAGTTTCAACCTGTTCCTCTTCAGCTCTGTTTTGACAGCCTGAATGTCAGGTTTCCTCCTATGCTGTGACACCACTCTGTCTCCCAGAGCTTTTTTCCTTCTCTTGTTGCCCTGCTGGTCAGGTCTATGTCCTGAGATGTCTGCTGTATGAATTCATTTAACTGTGCTCTCTCTGCCTCTTTCCTAAGCACATCCCCTTGTCTATCAAGATTCCATGTCTCCCTGACAAATGCTTTCCACTTTGGCTCCAGCTCCTAGATTTAACGGGCCATTTGTTACATCTGCATTTGTCTGTGCTGGTGTGTCCATCATACAATTGTTCATTTCTTCTCTGTTCCTTCAGTGTTGAAGTTGGAGCAGATTTTGGTCTACCTGCTCATCTGAGTCTTAGGGGATGAGCTCCTTTTCCCCCAGAGGACAGCTCTCCAGACACCTTGTCCCTTCCAACACCAAAGCCCTCAGCTTCACTGTCTCTGCATTACTCCCATTTCGTCCTGGTGCTTTTTAAATATTTTTATACCCAACAGCCAGCATTTCACACATCTTGGCATGTTCACCACAAACCTTTCCTTAAAACTTGAGCTGCCTTTGCTTGCTCAGAGACTTGGTCTTTTTTCTTAGGCTTCCACTGCTGCCTCTCATGGGTGCCCTGCTCTTGAAGGCCTCACCTTGGAGCCTTTATAGTTGGGAAATCACCTCCTCTCACACCAGTGTTGCTGCAATAAAGCCCTACAGCTGTCCTCATGCTGGCACTCACTCCATGACAGCTCTTGGTTATGCTGAACCTCTGCATCTTTCTTGAAGATAAAAACTATTTTGCTGACCTGGGTTTGATATCACAGCTTGGAAAGCTCAGCCAGCCTCTGAATGTACATTTGCTGGAGATGCAATACAAAGGGTTTTTATGTTGCAAAGTCAAGGCAATTTGTTAAACTTCACAGAAAGTTCCCACACCGTTTGCACTTCTCAAAGACTCACACCCATCACATCTCTTCCAGCAACTCTGAAAGCTCCCCACTGCAGTCAGTCCATCTGCCATTCACCAGAGATAAAACAGCTTAAATGCCTTGCATTCCTGTTATTTGGGTTTGTTTCTCTGGTCTACCACAGACTTCAGCCAAGTCACCTCCCTTCTCCCTCACCTACCCCATATCTCAGCCCTCAAACAGGGACAATGACCTAGCAAAATCCTCTGCTTGCATATTGCCAAGGAGAAGGAACACTGCTCCTAAAGGGAGACACAGAGGGCAGAGGCAGGAGGAAGGGAAGATAAACAGTTACTCAGTGACAACTTCATTCTTTCACAAGCCGGCCTCTTTTACCTATATGGAGAAATTTAAGATATTTTTTACTGCTTTTAAGATAGCAAGTTGTGATCATCTAGCAAGTAGAGGCAGGTTTGCTGAAGGACCAAGAAAGAGGGAATAAGAAAACAGTAATGAAAGCTCTTTTATACCTCTCACTATTTTAAGATGCTGTCTTCTCTGGGCACCGCCTCTAACACAACCTTGTAGAACATGCAGAGAAACTCAGAGTCTTGAAATAAAAGCACTCATGTAAGGGGAGTTCAGTGTCTCACTTCAAACAACTGCAGCCCTGCAATTCTGCCCAGATTTTCTTCCAAATTAAAACAGCTCTCCAGCCCTGTGAAAAATCAGCCCAGCCTATGCTGGTACGAGCAGGAGACGCACCCTAATCTCCTCCTTAACCCCAGAAAGATCTTAGGCTCAGTTTGTCCCTGTGCTCTGTCTTTATTTCCTCTTTGTCCTGGTCCAGCTGCTGCCCTGGATGGCAAATGTCTTCAGTGTGCTGCTGTCCCACCCTGGCCTGCTCTGTCGCAAAGCCTTCCCCCAGCTCCAGGCTCCATACCCATTTTTGCTCTTTCAGGCTATTAATTAGAGCCCAGTACTTTGCAACTGTTTCTTCAAGATCTCTTTTCTGGTCTTCCATCTTGCACACCTCAGCCTTGAAGCTTTCCTCACTGTCCTTCCTCTCCCTCTCAAAGTTTTTCCACATTAACTCTATTTCTTCCTCGTAATAGTTTATCTCTTGGAAAGAGATAGGATTGGGATATTAGCAGCATGTTCCTGATAGCTTTCCTCTCCTCCAATAGCTCCAATTCAGATTGATCTATTGGTCCCACTCAACAAGGGACTCTTCAGGCAGTTCTGGTCCCGGCTGAACTCAGGGCAACAATCAGTCTCATGCAGCAGTCTCTAACAAGCAGAAACCAATGGGTCCCATTTCTTGCCAGCAAGCAGCACGGTTCTCCCCATTCTCCTTTTTGCGAGGAACCCCAGACAGGAGAAGGGAGAGACCAGGGCATCGTCTACCACTGCTCCTCATATCCTTCCTCCACTGCAGAGTGGTTCCTTGTCAGGATATGGTGGTGAGAAGCTGCTGCTCCCCATAACTCCCCTGTGAGCACTGGAAAGTCCAAGATTTGATGTGCACAAAGGCAGGACTATAGAGCAGGCAGAAGATCTGTAGGCAGCTTTGTGCTCCTTGAACTGTTCCATCACCTGTGTGGCAATTTAGGATTTTCTCTTGCAGTGCTGCAACACAAAACCCAGCAAGCATCCCTGACCTCTTAGTTCAGCAGCAAAAGGAGTAAATGTGGAAACTGAGGCCTCTTCCATGAGCATTCACAGCTGTCTGAAGAGGAGGCTGGGCTTGCACTGTCACCTCAGAGCAAGCAGGTTAGAAGTGTGCTGCAAGCAAGGGTGACAGAGCTCTGATATAGCCCCTACCATCAGGAGACACCTGGCTGCTCCTCCTCTTGGTCCTGCCCCTGGTTTTACTGTGACAGCAACACTGAGTGACCTCTGGTTCCTCACAAGACCCACACGAACATTTCCCGAGGTGACAGTGACTTCCACAGAGCCTTTGCCAGCCAGTGAGGCAAAGGCTCCAGACCCTCCTACCAGCTAAGACAGGCTGGAGAAGCACATGAAATAACCCCACATGAGTGATGAGGTACCACCCTGCTCCCCAGCCTGAGGAGCAGATGTCTCATCAGTCACTCTGTAGCAGTTGTGCTCACCAAGCAGTCAGGACATCTCCCCCCACCACACTCACCTTGGTTTCCAGCTGCACCTTCAGGTCCTGCAGCTGCTCTTGAAGCTGCTCCACTGGGAGTGACATTTCTGTAAACACAGAAGTAGGAACAAGAAGGCTTGGAGAGGGGTGATGGCAGAGAGGAGCCCTGTGAGGATAGGCCTACAAGACAGGACTGATCAGGATGGCTGCAGCTTCATCCAATCCTACAACCCCAAAAAGATGTCCCCCACCTATCTGGCATCTAGTCCCAGGGCTGCATCACCCCTTTGGGCCAGAAGCTTTTATCTCATGCTCAACTTGCATTTTCCTAACCACAGTTTGAGGCTACTTCCTCTTTATTGCATTGTTTCCTCAGTATATTCCACACTGAAAATCTGCCAGTTCACAGGTTCCATCACCAGCTCTCAAGTTGGAAAACCCTTCTCTCCTCCATCTCCCTCCTCCCCACCACCCATCTTCTCCTTCTTCCCTCCCCTGGCCGCACAGTACCAGAACTGGCAGCAGTAGTTCAGGCACAACAACCTCCCCACACTCCCATGCAACCTTGGATCCAGAGGGAACTTTGTTCTTGCTGAGAGATGGGGCAGTGAGCCCTCTTGCAGGTTACCTGCTGCTGGCAGCCCTCCCTCAGCCCTGCTCTCCTGCAGCTGGAGGCGCAGCCTTTGCAGCTCCCTTCGCAGTGCCCCGTTCTGGCCGTGCAGCACCTGCAACAAACACTGCTCAGCACCCAGGACAAAGCTCCTGCAGCACAAAGAGCATGAGGGGCCTCCCCCAGCCCCAGAACAGCCTTCCCAAACAAGGACAGACGTGAGAGAATTTGGGGGAGCCAAAGAAGAAATGTAACCCCAGATTTCCAAGACCACCATTGCTACACACTGTAAAGCACAAAGCAACAGCCCCTGAATGCAAAAGCACACAAAACCAGGGGGTTTGCAGACACCTCAGGGGGCTAGGCCTCCTGAGACCCTCCCAACCTAAATAACCATTGGTAGAGTCCAACACAGAAGAAATATCATGACCTCAGCATGAGCCCAGAGGTTTGTGTTTGCATCCTCAAGACTCTCTTGTGGGCACACAGGCTGGCCAACAAGCACTACAGGCAACCAGCAGGATTCACAGTGAAGCAAGGCCCACAGGCCTCTGGGAGAGAACATTTCCAGGTTGCAGAAGGCATAAAACGAGGTAAGTTGGTGCTGATCCCATGGGAAGCACAGCACAAGGCAGGTCCTGCTGGTCTCCTGGTGCCAGAGACACCCCACGGCCAGCACAGGAGTTTATCCCATCTCCATCAGCAGGGAGTCCCAGAGCTGAACACCAAGTAATGAGCCACTTCCATGGAGGTGTCTGGAAATGGGCAGCTGCTTGCTTCACTTCACAGCCTCTGTCCTGTACTGGAAGCAACAGCATACAAGGCATCCTGCCTTCCTCAGGACTGTCCACTTTGAGCAGACATCCAATTACACCCCATATCCTGCCACCCAGGAAACTGATGTGCTGCAAGAGACTATGAACTAGGACACTTCCAATTAACAAATAATACTGAGCAGATGTAGATAAATGCAAACACAGTTTGTTTCATCTCCATTCTAAACAGGAAAGGGGAGCTGAGAGCATTCAACGAGGGTAAAGGATAAACCCAAGTGGGTGCCTTCACAGGGGCAGGTGAAGCCTGAAGATGAAACCTTTCCATCCATCAGCATTCTCATGGACAACTCTGGGGCTGTTCAAGGAGAGGAAAAATTGCAGCACCGAGCATATTCAACCCTCTGGTGCCACCTGGAGCAATGCTGCACTGGATAGTGCTTCAGAATGTTTGCCTTTAATGACAGCTTGGAGAAGGGCTGCCTGATGCATCCAAAGACTGGCTTTGCTGAAAGTCTGCATTTCAGCCCTTGCTGGGGGGATGTGACTGTCACTGTCCCTGCTCAGGGGTGCTCCTCAGCCACACACAGCATCTGGGAACAAATGAGCAATGTAACAAACACAGGACTCAAAGAACAGAGCACCCAGCACAAGTTAAAGATGCACAAGTTAAAAATGCAAGATACACAAGTTAAAAATGGGAGAAGGGAAACAGAGGTTGTGCTCATGTCCCAGAGATCCCCAGGCTCTGGGAAGGAGGACAGCACCCTGTAGGAGGTACAATACACACAGCACCAATTCTTGGACCACACACACACACAGCAGATATCTAGACTGACTTACCTTGACTCTCTAGCACAGTTCAGCAGCAACAAGTTTTTTAAGGATTTTTCAAAGTGAGGGCAAGGAGAAGGACGGGGAAAACAAAAAGATAGAAGAGTTCAGCTGTTAATATGGTTTCCAAATTAGGAGAACAGCTTTCTCCTTGTCCTTAAGAAGAAATTCAACAGAACCCAGGGTGGTCTGTCCTTAACAACAGAGGTACATGGTTCCCTAACAAAGCAGTCCATGGCTACAGGCAGGAAGGAATTTATGATCCACGCCTACTCTCTCCTGCCAAAATCCTAGCAAGGCAAACAACCCATGGAGGGCTTCAGAGTGAGGAGATAGGACTGTGAGCAAGGTAAGAGGGATGGGAGTTAGGGCACAGGTTGGACTCGATGATCTTGAAGGTCTCTTCCAACCTGGTGATTCTGTGATCCTGTGATCCCTGTGCCCTATGATCAGATCTGCCTCCTTGCAGTCCCTCAGGCCCGAGTGCCCAAGAGCTGTGCTGCAGAGAGCAGCCCTGTCACAGCAGCAGTGCTGCCCACACGTACCTGGCACTGCCGCTCGTACTCCAGCACGATCTCGGCAAAGCGCTCGCTCTGCTTCAGGAACTCTGGGCTGTGGGGCTCCCCCTGCTCCAGCTGCACAAGGAAACACTTCTCATCAGGAAAAACATCTCCAAATGGAGAGTCAAAAGCTCCACTAAATCACTGGGGTCATGCTGCTACACCCATGCATTCAACAGAAGGCTCCCTACGGGGCCAATCACCGTGGGATGGGTCAGGAAGAGGAGGAAAAACATTTTTCTCCATATGTGAGACATCAAACTACAGGCAGGCTTTCCTGGCTAATAAGATCACAGACTCACTTCCTTCCCCAGACTCATTTTAGTAGTGGAAGATACTAACACAAACCCTTTACTTCAATCCTAGTGAAAAATAAAACTTTTCTAGAAACCAAACTCTATAAAGTTTTCCCTTGAAGACTGCAGCATTTGTAGAATTCTCTACAGTTGGAAACTTTCCCCGCACCCTTTTTTTTCCCCCCAGCTTCCAAGCTGTCATTAATGTGCAGGAGAGCTCACACCACAGTGACACAAAATATGCAATATCAATTTTTTAATGAATTCCTGAAAAGTTCTTATTTGACTGCAACAGAGAAAGGTTACCTTATCCTTCACAATGAGGTTGAGTTCTTTTTGCAGCTCCAGCACCATTTCCTCAGAGGCTGACAGTTTCTCAGCCATCTCTGTGACCTTGTTTTGTAGCTGTGTATTCTCCTGCAAATAAAATGGAGATTTCCCTGATGCAGTGGATCCTGACATGGCAGGATGGGTTTATCAGCCACAGGACCTCAGCTGTAAAACAACTGGCATATCAGCACACCAAACACTGCACAGCTCCCAGGAGACCCTGGACACGGGCTGGTTTTGGCCAGGACAGGGTTGATTTTTGCAGTAACCAGGAGAGGATGTGGCTAAGGCCCAGATGTTATTCTGTACCACCTCAGTCATTGCTGGGGACAGAAGGAAGGCACTCTCTCTCAATTCCAGGGAGAAGGACATGCCTTCCAGAGAAAATGTGGCTGCTCTGCAATGAGCATTTTGCATGTAAATCACCCTCTCTTTTGTACACTTTTGTTGTTAATGTTGTTGCTGTCACTGGTTGTTTCTTATCTCATTGCTGTTTCCAGTAAATTGTTCTTATCTCAACCCATGGTCTTTGCCTTTTGTGCCTCCAATTCTCCTCTCCAGCCACTGAAAAGTGGGGAGAGGGAGTGAGCAAGCAGCAGTGTGGTTTGGAGAGTCTTGGTGGGAGAACTAAATTAGGGATCACCATTCCTAAACCAGGACAGAACAGCACATTGCTAATACCACATGGGCTCATGTCTCCAAAGGACAGGAGTGGGTTTTGCAGAATAAGAGCTAGACAGACCCACAGGCTCATCTCTACCTCTGCTCCAAAATTGTGGTTTCCCTCACAGCTAACAAAGGCAGCAAGTCCTGAGCTATCTCTATCTGTACTTCTACACTGAACAGAAGTGGGGTAATCCCAGGCATGCAGACACCACCATCTCTGCTTTTGACATGGTCCCTGGCACAATTTTAGGTTTGGTCATTGTGTTTTCAGGTATTACCTAGGGCAAACCACTGCCAGCAGACAACACAGCAGTTTAGTAATGGCATGGCAAGGCAACAAGCTCAGTATTTAATACAACTGCATGGATGTGGCTGACAATTCTTCTGCATAAAACTCCTGTTCTTCCCAACAAGAGCAAAGTGAACCATCTATATTTGTCACCACCTCTGCTTTGCCACCTCTGAAGATGTTTCATCCAAGGCAGTTTGACTTACGTTCATCACATGCTTCAGTCTCCCTTGCAGCTTGGCCTCTTTGCCCTGGAGGAGCCGTGTATCAGCCTCCAGCTTTGCCTGGTGACTCACTGCTTGCTGCAAGAGCAGCTCTTTTGCCTCTATTTCTGCCTGAAAATTCCTGGGGGAAAAAAGCAACACGGCTGGGACAGACAGAGGATGGCCACAAGGTACAGACACCCCCTCTCACCACGCACAAAGCAGGAGAGGAGAGCTGGGCTGCAGGGATGCTGAGACCATGGGGGGTGGACAGAGGTCTTCAAGGACTTTCTGTCACTGACACATTGGCAAAACAAGTGGGAGTTTCCAAAGGGACGCTGGGATGTGTAAGCACATTTTCTCCACCCCACCAAAAGAGCCCCTCCTACCTGAGCTTGCTCTGGGTGTGCTCCAGAGCCACGTACTGCTCGTCCAGCTCCCTGCCCAGCTGCAGGCACTGTCTCTCTGCCTTCTCCAAACTGAGCCTCGCCTTGTCCCTCTCCCTGGCAATCTGCCTCACCTGGCTCCTGCAGGGACAGCGAGCGGGGCATGAAGAGAGCCCTCAGGCAGCCACAGAAGGGCTCTCCTCTCAGGGAGCCCTGCCCTTACCAGAGGCACTGCAGTTTGTATCCATAGGAGGTGCCAGCTGCGTGCTGGAGGCCACTCCTGGGGACCATGAGCGTGCTGGCCAAAGCTAGAGGCAGCCCTACCAGGCCCACCTGCTGCTGCTTCACCCCTGCAAGAACAGCACAGACTGAGATCACTTCCTCCCTCTTCCAACACTTCCAACAGGATTCCTGTTGTCACACCATCTGACCACTCCCCAGTGTTCCAGGGATGCCCCCCTCCTTCTCACAGATAAGCCCAGATCACATCCAGCCCTGCGTTCCCCCCGCCTCGGGGTGACCAGAACCACCCTGAACCTGGCTGCAAGCGCTCTCTCACCACAGGCAGCTGCTCCCTTCACCCACCAGGGACCCTGAGGATCTCCTCTAAGTTCTTCCAGGGCTCAGGTGGCAATGACAAGTTGAGGCTTGGCAAATCCAGTGCCTTTGCTGACGCTGGAGAAGTGATGTGGGCCCAGCCAGAGGGACAGGCTGCTTCCCTGAGTGTTCCCCTCCGATTCTGAGGAAAAAAAAACAGCAGGAATAAGTCAGTGGGGCTAAAATGGCAGAAGAAAACTGATGGTTTTCAATACTAAAGGGAAACTTCAGAGGCCAAATCAATACTGAAGAACATTTTAGAAACAACCCCAGGCTGCCAGGAGGGAGATGTCCTGAGCTGCCCTCATGCCCTCAGGTCTGCAGGCACAGATCATTCAGTTTGGTCTCCCTGCTGACCACCAACACCCAGTATCCACAGAAAGAGAAGCACTGGAAGTTATATCCCTTACAGGGTCTTGTGAAAACTGCCACAAGGGCACTGCCAGCCAACATTTTGTTTGACCAAAGAGCAGACCCCAGAGAGCTGATACAGAACTCACATTTCCAAAAGCACCAATTTTGTAACAGGGTTGGAAGAAGCTTGTCTTCAGAGAGCTGTTACCTCAAAATCTTAAGCCAAAATAATCTGAAACTTTTCTTCTTCTTTTGCCCAAGATCCTGGATTGAGCTGTCCTGGCTGTCAGGGCAAGCAGAGATTCACTTCCACCTTACTGCATTAATGTGGTGTTAACTTCAAAAGGAAATGCCTTGCTAGTCCTTGGAACTGAAAGCACTACGGAGAAAGAAGTATTTTACATCAAACAAAGAACACGTGGATGAAGCTTGTTCATGCACTAAAGAGAGGACAGTCTGTGTCACATGTGAGGTGCAGAGACATCAGCACTTCTGAGGTCAGTATTAGAACTGGGGTGCTGTTTTTCCTCTGCCAGGATGTGCATCCCTCTCCCTCCCATAAAAAGACAAGGCTCAACAGCTCCCTGTTGTTCTGTAGTACAACCCCACACCACCAAGGCAGGGATTGCTCCTACTCTGGCAGTTCCCAAGAGAGCCTTTCAGTCACCATGCAGTGGCTGCAGTACAGACCAGACCTAAAAACTCTTGCAGGTGAAGAGCTCTCCCCACGTCACCACCCTCAGACGTCTGACTGATGTCCACAGAATCACCCACTTGTGAAAAGAAGTACTTGGCCCGATTTGTTCTCAGCAAATCCTGATCTTTAGCCTCCTTTTATTTTTATTTATTTTTTTTTTGGGGGGGGGAGGGCACGGGGAAATGGATGGAGAAACCTTTTTAGGTGTGTGAAGCCTGGACTCGTGTCTGGATTCCCTACAGGATCGTTTTAAAACACCAAACACAAACGAACAGCCCCGTGTAGGGGACTGGCAAGGACTTAATTCCAAGGTTAGCGGAAATCGCCCCATGGAGCTGCAGATCGAGGCCATCAATCCGGATCCTTTTTACAAACCTCAGCCCATGGAGCTGC
>VXBQ01011267.1:73735-118704 GCA_013400175.1 Phainopepla nitens | reverse complement strand
TGGGCCGCGGCGGGGCCCGGATGTGGGCCCGGTCGCGCCTGCGCCGTGCGGCCGCTGCCGGGGCCTGCCCTGACCGCGTCCCTTGGCCCCCGCAGGGTTCGAGAAGCCGTCGGCCATCCAGCAGCGAGCCATCAAGCAGATCATCAAGGGCAGGGACGTGATCGCCCAGTGAGTGCGGCCGGGGCCGGGGCGGGGCGTGTCGGTCGCAGTCCCTGCCGTGAGGCTGGAAGCGGGATCGGCCACCCGTGGGCGCCTGGCAGGGTGTGGGAATGACCTGAAATTGGGGGGACACTGGGACAGGTTGGCCAGAGCGGCTGTGGATGTCCCATCCCGGGAAGTGCTCAAGGCCAGGCTGGGTGGGGCTCTGGGCAGCCTGGTCTAGTGGGAGGTGTCCCTTCCCATGGCAGGGGGGATGGAGCTGGATGTTCTTTAATTCCCTTCCAATCCAAACTATTCTGTGGCTTTATCATGTGACAAGCAAAACGGTGAAGTTGCCTAACTTGTTGTGATCCTGCCAAAGTTAATTAGGATTAGTCACTGTAAAAAATATATCTTAGAGACAAAGAAGGCTGTGCATGCCACTGAAAAAATCCTTTCTTGGTCACTAGTGCAAATTGCTAGCCTTGCAAATTGCATTGGCTTATGTGTGTTTTACTTGAAAAAAAGTATATGTGTGATGGCAGAAAGTTGAAATGCTGGTCTGATAAGGAGTGAACGTGCCAGAGCTGGGGACCCTGGATTGTTCCCTGATATTGCAGTTCTCAAAGCTGCTTGACAGCAGACTGTGCTCTGATCATGACAAGCCTTTGTTGGCACTGATGAATTCTTTGCAGCTTTGAGTTGAGGGGTGGGAGAGAGCAGAGGGGTGGAATGTGTTGAAATTGCCTGTGCTGTTTGTCCAGACATGCAGAGTATTCACCACACATCTGTTCCTCAGGTCCCAGTCGGGAACAGGGAAGACAGCAACATTCTCCATTTCTGTTCTGCAGTGCCTGGATATACAGGTAACCTCAGAGCAGCACATGCTAAAAATAATCATTACTAAATCACTGGTCTTCATTGTAAAAGTGTGTTCTTTAAGAGTGAATAAATGCAGCTTTACATTGAAATCTTTTCATTATGGGCAGTGAGCCTCAGGCAGAATTCTGACTGAGAACTTCACCAGACTCTATAACAGTTTAACTGTTAAAGCCAGTCTGGAAAAATAAGTTCAGATGATGTCTTGTAATCAAAAAGTTGTCTTTGACAGCTGACCTGTTTCACCTGTTAGGGCTAAGTTAATCTCTCAGCAAGCAGAATTGTCTTCAGACAGTCCTGGGAGCATCATCAGCCTATCTGAACAGCTGCCACACACTGCACAGAATCAAACCTAGATTCTGGACTGAACTAAAGCTGTCTGCTTTAGTTCTGCTCAGGGGCATCGTGTCCTTCCAGTATTTGGGGTGTAACTTGGATGTGTGGATGCAATTGAATAAAAGGGTGGTTTTCAGTGGGCTGGGATTGTTACTCATCTGTCACTGTCTGGGGGCATAAAAATAAAGGTTGCATGTCCTAAGTGGAAAGAACAGCTTTTGCTTTATTTCTGGAAAGTGCTCATAATACTTTTAGAGATGACACTTCAAAATTTTGTCTTGGAGTCCTCGAGCAGCACAAGATGATGTGAACCAAACACACGGAACCGAAGGGCTTGAAATTTGGGTCTGTTTTGCAAGAAATTAGCACACCTTTTTATTCTGTAATAAATCCTTTGGCTGTGACATGTCCCAGCTTTGGTTCTGTGAGATCCACAGTCTCTGGGCTGGGATTGACTTCCATGTGATTCTGTTTCCACCAGGTTCGTGAGACCCAAGCCTTGATCCTGGCACCGACTCGGGAGCTGGCTGTGCAGATTCAGAAGGTAGGAGGATTTCAATCCCTGTCTGGAAAGCCCTGGCAAGGCTTGGGGCTCTGGCGTTTCTCTAGCAGAGCTCAAAGCACAGCTTCCACTTTTTCTTTCTGTTCCTGAGAGAAATAACAAAGTATCATCTGATGCAGGGCTGTTTGCTCCTCGGTGTTATATTCATTACTTTGGCAGTCTGAGGTTTTGCCCAGCCCTATCTGAGTTTTTAAGTCCAGTGTTTCTAAAGCAGTTGTGATCCCTGAGGAACTGAGTTCCCCGTGTTTTAAGGCCTGCTGTTGTGGAGGTTTGAGTAACAGACATTAAAAATATCCCTCAAATTCCTTGTGCTAACATCTATTTAAAAACCCCACAGCGTGGCTGCACAGACGTTTCACAAATGCAGCCTGAGGAGAGCCGGGGTAGTGAATCCATTTCTTTGTGTCCACGCAGGGACTCCTGGCCCTGGGAGATTACATGAACGTGCAGTGCCACGCCTGCATCGGGGGCACCAACGTGGGAGAGGACATCCGCAAACTGGACTATGGGCAGCACGTGGTGGCCGGCACCCCCGGCAGGGTGTTTGGTAGGAAACCAGACCTTTATGTAACAACATTAATGTAACATGACCGTGAAGGGTAACATAGTAACGACTGACTGCTGTTGTGCCTGGAAAAAGACTAGAGGGAAAGCAATGGTGATGGTATTTTCATCTTCTGTTTTGCTTTTTGTTGTTGAGGTGACTCTTTATGTGGTGGCTTTGGGAAAAGGAGGAAGAATTACAGTCCCAGAATCTTCCAGGGGATAGGAGCCAGGCCTATATGAGTACCAAAATTATGGCATGTTTTCTGTGTCCTGGTGGTGGTTCCATCTTTGTTCAGTCAAGTGCACTTGCAGCTGGTGCCTTCTGGTTTCACTGCATGAAGAGTTTAACATTCACTGTTCGTGGCAGTTACCACAGGGGTAGTGTTGGCCTTCAGGCTCACATCTTCAGGGTGTCTGAGAAACACTCAGCACTTACACAGGCTCCTGTCACTGGGAGAACGTGAGCTGGTCCCAGCAAGTGAAAAAACACAAACAAAAACCCAGAAATTTGCAGCTGCCGAGCTGGGCTGACTCTCAAACAGGATTTGTGGGTTCTGTTGACATAAAGTTCATTTGGCACTTTGTGTTTCTCACATCTGTCCCTCCTCCACCAAAATGCCCTGCCAGTGATGGGGCTCACTTGCTTTCAGAGCATTCTCGTCTTACAAAGTGAAATCTTACAGATATGATTCGTCGCAGAAGTCTGAGAACTCGTGCCATCAAAATGCTGGTTTTGGATGAGGCAGATGAAATGCTCAATAAAGGTAAAACATTTGTCTCCCTTCTACTTGCTTTTTCCTTGCTTCTTTGAGATTCTAGGGTGTCCCAGCTAGCAGGCCCGCTTCTAAAAAGTTGGAAGTTAAAGTTTAAGAAGTTAGACTGTTACAGTTAATTATAGTCTGTAATGGGTTAAGCTACACAGTGTGCCTTGTGCGATGTTACTGATTCACACAGTAACGTTCCTCCCAGAGCACAGACCCAGTTCTGAATTCCAGCTCAGACTCTGTGAAACAGGAGGATGTTTGGGAGAAGGATGTGCTGACTGTTCTGTGTGGTTGGTTTGCACTGCAGGCTTCAAGGAGCAGATCTATGATGTGTACAGGTACCTGCCTCCAGCCACGCAGGTGGTTCTGATCAGCGCCACTTTGCCGCATGAAATCTTGGAAATGACCAACAAATTCATGACAGACCCCATCCGCATCCTGGTGAAACGGTGAGGGAGTTTCCGTGGAGAGAACAGGGACTCTCAGTTGGTCCAGCCCTGGGCAGTTCACAGTATTAACTGATTTAAATGTACACAGAGTCTCTCATGTTCCTTCTCACCATTCCTGGGTGTCTGCAGAGGTGCTCATGTCCTGTTTTCCAGCAGGGGCTGACTTATCTCCCCGACTTTATCCTTGTCCAGTTCTGTGTGCTGCTGCTCAGCCTGGCTGTCCCCTCATTCTCCCCATGGAGAGCAGTCTCTCCTGATGGAAATCTATCCTTCACACTTACCCAATTCCTGGGCTCCCCCAGAGCATTTTTTTAGGCTTCCTGTTATGATTTCCTGTTACATAGCAGGCAAAAAAATCCTTTAGCTGACTGATCCTGGATGTTCTTGGAGGCACAGTTTACACCTGGTGGTGTCACAGGTCCTTGTGCACTGGAACTTGGGAGAAGTCTTCCTCTTGCCCGAGCTCTTACACTGCCCCATTTAGTACACTCAAGCTTCTTGAGACTTTCTTCAGTCTCTCTTGTCAAGAAGCTGGAATGTGAAAATGATGGGAACAGAAATATTCCCCTTTGGAGCTGTCTCTGGAGCAGAGCAGTTGCAGTCTCTGCTGAACTGGTCACATTCAGGGCCCTTCTTAAAGCTGAGTTTTCCCAGGACTTTGTAGAACAACCTGGACTCCATCTGGACCCAGCAACCCACAGCACATGGGGCAGAGGGGTGGTCTCTGGTGAAGCACTCCCAGCCTTTCTAACTGCTGTTCACCTGCCTGTGGTGTTCTTCCCCACAGTGATGAGTTGACCCTCGAAGGAATCAAGCAGTTTTTCGTGGCTGTGGAGAGGGAAGAGTGGAAGTTTGACACCTTGTGTGATCTCTACGACACGCTGACCATCACCCAGGCTGTCATCTTCTGTAACACCAAGAGAAAGGTACAGGGGCCATCAGAGGGGCTTGGTGCTTCCTGGGGGTGACTCAAACGGTGCTGGGTTAGTTCAGAGGTCTGGTTGCTCCCCCATTTGGAAATAGTTCAGTAGGTCCACTGGTGAAACCTTTGGGATGTGCCTAGTTTAAAACAACAGAGGCAGACCTGCTGACAGGAATTGCCTGTTCAGACAGGTAGGTAAGAGTGTGCTCAATCTAATTGCTTAAAATTCCTGGAGCAAACTTGTTGATTAAATGCTCTTAATTCCTTTCCTTTCAGGGCTTGTGGAGCCCTGTGTCATACAGCTGATGCTTTGTAAGGATTATTTACTTCCCTTAGTCTCAGAGGAGCTTGTGGAGGTGTCTCTTAGTCCATAGCAGCACATCTCAGCAAACATTCTGCAGCTCAGCTGCTGTGTTTGGCTGAGCAGAGCTAACCCAGGCTGTGTTCACAGGTTGACTGGCTCACAGAGAAGATGAGGGAAGCCAACTTCACAGTCTCCTCCATGCACGGGGACATGCCCCAAAAGGAGAGAGAGTCCATCATGAAAGAGTTCAGATCCGGTGCAAGGTGAATGCCCCAAACAGCCCCAAACCCCATGGCTTCCATCAGTGCTGCCTCAGGGCAGGGAAACAATTATACCTCTCTCTCAGGGCTCTGTTCTGCTCAGATTAAGGAGAACTCTGATTTCCATCCATCTCCTGTGGTGTTGAAGGGTTGAGAGATTGCCACTTTGCAGGGAGGGATGCTCGTACCTCTGGGTGTAGAATTATTCTGTTCTATTTTGACTTTGGGAGTTGCTGCATTTAAAATACTTCAAGGAAAAAATGTTTGTGCTCCATCCTTTGTATTTTAAACACTTGGGAGCATTATTCCTTCTGAAAGGTCCAAGCTGTGTCGGCCCTGTCTTGACTGAAGTGTGGTGGCAGTGAGAGGCACAGCTTTCCGTGCAGCAGAAGTGTGGAGGTGCTGGTGTGCTGTGGGCAGGGGGAGCGTGCAATAGCAGGGGATGCTCTGTGAGCATGAGACTGGGGGCTCCCAGGAAGGTCCTGACCGTGCCCTTCTCTTTGCAGCCGAGTTCTTATTTCCACAGACGTTTGGGCTCGAGGCCTGGACGTGCCTCAGGTGTCGCTGATCATTAACTACGACCTGCCCAACAACAGAGAGCTCTACATACACAGGTAGGCTGGGGCCTCCCGCAGGGCTCTGGGGCTGGGGGAGCTCTTCCCACAGCAGCTCCATTCCCTCTTCCCTCGGCAGGATCGGCCGCTCGGGCAGGTACGGCCGGAAAGGCGTCGCCATCAACTTTGTGAAGAACGACGACATCCGCATCCTGCGGGACATCGAGCAGTACTACTCCACACAGATCGACGAGATGCCCATGAACGGTGAGCGCTGCCGGCCCGGCTCCTGGCAGGAACCTGGCAGCAGCAGGGCTGGGCTGTGGCTCTCCCCACGCTCAGCTCACACTTGTGATTCTTTCCTTTTCTCTCATTACAGTTGCTGATCTTATCTGAAGGTCCGTGGTTATTAGCAGGAAGTTGTACCATTTGGTACCCTCCGTCATTCTGTTTTGGGCCCACATCCTTTTATCGTATTTTTGGTCATATGTTCTTGAGTTGAGCTGCACTTGGGAACTTGTGTAAATATTGTCTGTACTCCCACCCATGTTTTGCAATAAAAAAAAGGAGGTTTTACCATAACCTGTGCTTAATTACTTTAACCCAGCACAGTAACAGGCAGGGAGTTTTGAGATACTGCCATACTTGGCTAGCATAGTGAAACAAAACATTGGACACTCCCCTCTCTGGGTTTATAAAATACAGGGCTTCCTGTTCTCTACTCATTCGTTATTGTTGTGCCATACCACCTGATGTACTTTTAGTTTCCTTAACCTTTAAGGATCAGACATCTAGAGGAAAAATCTGTGGCCTGACCCTAGCCTACTGTAGGAAAATGCAGTTACAAGATAGCCAGAAATTTCCTGCTGGTTACGTCTTTCTGGAGCCAGAAATCACCACACTTACTGCTCCAGATGAGGATTTCCCATCCCAAGGAACTTGGGCTCACGCTTCCTGACCAGAAGCAGCAAGCATCCCATCTTTTTTCTTTACCTCTTTCTGCTCCTGTACCTCATTACATCTTCCCAGTCCCCTCTGCTGCTGTGTCTCTCCCTGGCATGGTGCTGTGCTTTGCCAGCTCTAGGATCTTCCATGTAGCTTTCCTACCTTGTTCTGCTGTGTCCCTTTGTGAGGCAGGGGGTGGCCAGAGGTCAGTTACCATCTTCTGCTCCGTGCTGTCCCTGCTAAATTTGGCTTTTTGCATGCTCAGGGAGCACAGGGGAAGCAGGGCCTGAACACACTGCAGTTTGCACAGAACTGGATCAGCTCTCAGAACTCCTTTGCTGAGTAGCAGCAGAGTAGCCCAGGGTAGAGAAAGCAGCTGTCACCTCCTTTAAAGCTCTGTGAAACTGCTCAGTTCCCTGAGGAACCCACTCCATGCCCAACCTGATGTTCTTAACACTACACAGATGGAAGCTGAGGAATACTAAGCTTGTTCTGCGAGGAATACTAATTGTAGGGTTGCCCATGGAGGTGAGGCCACTGCAGCTGCATGTCTCTGTGTGCCACCAGCAGCAGGGCTGAGCCAGCGTTGCCACTGGGCACACACGGAATTGCTCACACCGTCCATGCAGGTCAGTGTGCAGCACCAACACCCTCCCCCTGCCCCTCCACCGTGCAGGGCTGTTGGGGGCAGTACACACACAGGCTCTGCATCCCTCAGGAACTGGGCAAGGAGGCTCAGCTCATCCAGGATCCAGCCTCAGGATCACCAGTTGTGCTCCAGCAACCAGCAGGTGGACCCGGCCCACCCCTGCACACCCCGCTGTGCCTGCCCTCCGTGGCTGCCCTTGGGACACAAGTCTGTCCTTAACTGGCCCTTGCAGGGCCTCTCTTGGCTCCATAGAGGGAGTCCCACCTAAAAATGGAGCCCCACACCCTCCAAATCAGCCCAGACTGTCCCTCCAGTTGCCTCACGCAGAAATGGATGTGTCCAGCCCAGACCTGGAACTGGTCCAACGCCTGGCTCCCAGGCCCCTTACCCTACTTGCTGCCAAACCCAGCTCACTGCAGGCTGCTGCCACTCCAACCACGCAGCCCCTGTGACCCCAGGTCCCATTCCAGTCCCTGGCACTTTGACCTCTGTGCCCACGGAATGGATTCCTCTCCTCCAGGGAAGGGTGAGATGGGGTTAACAGTCCACATGGCCAAACCTGCTGCCCCCCGACTACCCCCTTTTATCTCCTAAAACATCCGTTTCCCACACTTGACTAAAAGTCATTTAACCCTTTCCTTTCCCTACCTTCAATCCCTCCCACAAGCTTGAGGGGATTTTGCATTCATGCTACAGCTTGGTTGACTCAGTGTTCAGGAATTCTCCCCCCACAAACCCTGAAGAAGAGTCCAGACAAAGCCTTGCAATTCCTTGTCCACTGCTGCGAAGAGTTCTGCTTCTGCCACCTCTGCAGGGCACAGCCTCAAACCTGACTCACACCTTGCTGGAGACCACGAGCAGCAAGGCCAGGCCCCCCTGTGACTCATTTGATTAGTAAGAGATTAATCACCAAAGCATTGGTTTGTTTGAATAACAGTATTTAATCTGTACAGGTTGAGATATCATAAAATGCGACATTCCTACCTCATCTTTAGCATCATTCCCCTGGAGCTGAGCCCTCACCTGCAGAGGGCAGGTAACCACCACCACTCCCCAGCAGTTCTTTGCGGTGCAAAAGTCACAGTGCAATTGCTTTAGTCCTAGACAGATGATTTCTCTCACTCAAGAGAGGGGAGATGTTAAAGCTCAAATGCTGATGAAAATTGTTACCATTTAGGAATGCAAAAAACCCAGCTATTTCACACAGCCATTTCCAGCTGAATCTACAGCAGTTACTTAATTATTTAGCTGCCTTTACACTCCACACAGTTGATACTGATTTAGCCAAGAATGAAAGTAAAGCCAGTAACAAGATTTCAGAGTGATACAATTGTTGGAGGGCAGAATCTGACAAGCAACTCCACAAGTCAAAAGCGTGCTTAAGAACAGCAGGAGGTTTTCCTATACAGGGAGGGGGTATGAGCTGGACAGAGGCCACCTTCCAGAGACAAGCATGAGAGGAACATCGGCTTCAATAGAAAGCTATGAAGTACAATAGAACAAATCTGTTCATATAATTGTCAGGATAAGTATTTGACATAGTTTATGTAGTAGAATACAATACTTGAACATCTTTTAAAAATAAGCACGGATTTCATTTCATATATACACAACTGATTTTAATCATGTACTGAAAATAAATTACAGGAAATAACTTTAAAATGCAACAGAAGACAAGAGTTTCACAACAAACATTCCCACTGATTTTTCCCAAGGGGGTGAGAGATTGCAGTGCTCAAGGCAGGTAAATATCACAAATATATCAAAAAACTTCAAATTGTTGATGCATTCACACATTTACATGAGCCACAAACATTCCTTTACAGGAACTGCACTTAGCTACCACAGAACCAGGTTTTGCCATAAACTACAAAACTTTGATACAAAATCGTATTTATATATTTATATTTCATATACATGCCCTATCTGTGATTTCTTAAAAAATAAAAACTAAACACACTGTACAGACAATCCTAACTCATTGCTTGGTAGCTGTAGGCAACATTTTTTGGATGGAATTTCTTCCCCAGTAGAATTAATGGCAATATTATATACATGAAGGCTAAACTGCAGAAAAAGACAGCTCAGTTCTGATATGCACCTCCCTCGGGCCCAGGTCTGCGAGTTCAAGGCAAGACCCCCTCTGTGCTGAGCCACTGCCTCCCTGACAGCCCAGTTCTGCGTGAGGAACCAGCACATGCATCTGTGTAACACTGGTCAAAGGCAAGAAAGCAAGAGACGCGTTGTGATGGAGCGGCTGCTCCGGCCGCGCACAGAGCCGCTCGCTGGAGCCGGGGGCGGTGCCGAGCTGGGGACGGCGGGTGAGAGCGCGCCTGCTGTGCGGCTGAGCGTGACACTTCCCTGAAGTCAGCTCCTGCAGGAGACAGGTTCCCCCTGTAAGCCAGAGCCTGCACGGCCTCACAACGCAGGGGAAGCTCCCCCTCCCTCCCCCAAACGCGGGGCACCAGGGCTATGTAAAACTGAGCCACTCCCTCCCCCCTCAGCGGGCTCCGTGGCACCAGTTTGTCTGAGAAGCTGAGCACTGACAAACTTAACTCTCTTCCCGGTGATGGCAGCAATCTGTGAAGCCAATCACACTAAACTACTTCTACAGTTGATTGTAAACTTTGGTTTATTTTTATTTTTTTTATTATTATTATTGAGTTCTCATGGTACAGCAAGCATGTTTAGGATGAGAGGGCAGAGTTGAAGAGGAGACGAACTGTCAGTCTGTCTTTAGTCTGGCATGGTGAGCCACCTGCTCGGTCAGGCCTGCTTTGATAGAGTTTTTTACAGACTGCCTCAAATGATCCTCCATCAAATTATCACTCATGGGCTTCAACACCTGTGGAATGAGAAATGTGCAAAAGAAACAAGAAAATGAGGTAACCAAGGAAAATCAGAGATAAAATCATATAAAGAGATGAGACTTGAAATCATGAAAAAACTTAGAATGATGAAGTCTGACACAAAGTGGCATGAACTGAAAGAGAAATGAATTTTGCTGCTAGAGTAATGAGGTTAAAGCAGTCACATGCTATGGACACAAGTGATACCCCTCCTACACAGCAGTATTTCACTGAATTCAAACCACTTTACAGTTCCTAGAAGATGGATGTGCAATTCCATACCCCATATGCAGCATCAGTCTGGTATGGTTACAGCATTTATGCAGACCGGCCCAGACGGTCCAGCTTATTGTCCTATATGTGTAAGTGTGAACACTTCAGATACAGAAAGAAAGTTAAAAATACTGGCTAGTTTTTCTTCTTGTTATTGTTGGATGAGAGTCGCTGTCGCGGCACTGATGTGAGAGCACGACGAACCGTTCGGCGTCTAAGGACTTCAAAGAGTTTGGAAAACACCTAAAACACGAATTCAGCTGTTAGGAAAAACGGCTCTCACAACACGGCAGAAACTCAATCAAGTTAAAAAAAAAAAAAACAAAACAAAAAAAACCAAAAAAAAAGCCAAAACCTGATTGCCAGTTAACTTCTCACCTTCCTGGGATTCCTCTGAAGCAAGGAGGGAAAAGAAAGGCAGAGATTCAGAAAAATCAACAAGATTCAAAAAAAAAAATCAGCAAAGAATGAGTATTTAACCAGAGTGATTCAGAGAGGACCTGCAGTGCTTTGCGTATTACTGGTGATGTGCAGCTCTAAGAGCAACACTGCTGAGGTCTTCTGGAGACCAGCTTCCTCCAGCCCACATCTGCAAGCTCCTGCCAGCATAAGCCAAGTTCTCCCCCTTCCAGCAAGCCTTGTGCACTTGGGGTATCCTGCAGCAGCAGCTCCAGTAGTACTGGAGAGCCTCAATTTTAATCACCAGTGAGTGGTGCTAACTCAAGATTTAGTTACCGATTAATTTACTGATGCTCACTTCCATATTTTTAAAAATCCAATTTTTCTGCTCCAGTGTAACTCAAAACCTGACTGGGACCCTTAGCAGGTTGCTCAGATAGGCCTAGTGTACCAGTGCCTAGGATTAGGCTTGAACACAGCAAATTTTCCAGCTGTGGAAGCAAGCATCTGTGCAGAAGGCTCCAGTTAGTTATCTGCTCATGCCTCACAGGACACACTTTAATGCCACCCCAGATAAGCTCAGTGCACCCTTTATTTCCAGTAACAACAGCAGGAAAGTGTTTCCCTTCTGCTGGCACTGGACAGAGCTAGTTAGAATGCTCCAAAAACTACTGGTCAGGAATTCTCTACACTGGCCTTGCTGGCACAGCTCTGTCAACTGAGTTCAGGCAGCAAAATCTCTATGCAGAAAGTTTTCTCCTCCAGCTCTGTTGTCCTTATACTCACATATTTTCCTTCAGGAATTTGGTGAGTATTCCTTGCAAACAGCAGTTGCACCCACTGAAGCTGTCACAGACAGCACAAGCCTCCCTGATGGAAGACACCTGCTGTGCACCCTCTGGTAGCAGCTGCTGAAAGCCATCACCCAGCCAGCTCTCTCCAAGGACTAACCAGTTCCTTGCTCTGAATAAGGAAAAAGAGTTTCGAAGAGTCCCTCCACTCTTTACCATCAAAGCACTTACTAAGTAACCTTCTGCACCTTAAGCAGCACTTCTTTGATAATATCCTAAGCTTATTTAGCACTCCTTGTGTGCAGCATCTGTTCCTGAAGAGAGCAGTCCCACTACTGAGCAGATTTTCCCTTTGGCAGCACTAGGATTCTCTATTAGGTCTAGACCAGCTTTTCCCTCTCAGCACTGAAGAGAAACTGTTTGATGTGTCTGCTCAAGACAGTAAGATTTTGCAATAAAAACAGATACCAACCTGTTCCCATATAGCTTCAGCGATCTGATCAATGGCTGTTCCAACTTCTCTGAATTCCCCAGAGTACTTAACGTACGCCCACGTACAAAACGATATAAGAGCCATCCCCAGCACGAGATTACACAGGGCAGCTATGGAGTTCATGCCAAGGAACCCAGTCAGTCCTGAGATTATGTACATGGCAAACATGACTGCAAATAGAGTGGCAGGGGTACGAGCAGCATAAAAGATGTTTTTGCCATCGTTGTGCTTCACAAAGTTTGCATAGATCTCGTCGATTTCCACTTCCAGTTGCTCCTGGTAGCGCCGGCAGAACTCCTCCCCTCCCATCTTCTTCACGGAGCGGAACTGCCGGATGGCGCTCTCTCGGAAATCCTGGTGCTTCTGCTCCAGGTCCGACGGGGCAATGTAAGGCTTATCTCCCCCACACACCTGTGGGAGCAACCAGACACCAGGGAATCACGCCCTGAGCACCAGCTGCTGCACGGAAAGCACCTGCCCCTCGCTGCCCTCCTCCCCCTGCAGCGGAGCAGCCAAAGGTGGTTTTGGCAGGGCAGGAGTCTCACCTGTCCAACCACACACAGACCCACAGCATGGCTGAACCCATACTGACACACTGCTCTCTTCAGGCAAGCCCAGAAGGACAGGACAACAGCCAAGTGCACATCCCTGCTTTCTCCCAGAATGAAGCCCTCCACGTCCACCAAAACTCCCCGGAAAATGCCTGCCCAGTCTCATCCTCCAGAACAGTTTTTTTCCCATCACCCAAAGCATGTTAAACACCAGGAGCTACTGAGGGATCAAGAGGCTACCACACCAACAACTGCCACTATTTTCTTATACTCTGTGACACTGCACCTGTTGTTCCTTACATTTCAGGTCATTAGGGGGACAGTATTTTTGTTACGCACACTCAGCAAAGGAGGGCTTTGGTTCATGAGGACAACTCACAAGCTGCAGCAAGAACTACCTTTACATAATCGAGTTTTAAATCCAGAGAGTTCCCACTTCTGTTCTTAAAAATAGAAGTTTCAGAGCTGTGTCAGATCAAGAACATCATATGAGACATCTGGATAAAAAACTATTCCATAATTTGTGCATATCTCTACAGAGATATAAAAATATACAGTACTGGGGAACATTACTATGGAAACAAAGTCTGTTTAAAAGAACATCTGTTTCTGTTTATTCCCCGCTCCAAGTTAGAAACCTTACAGCTACAGTATCTAAACAACCACTGAAGATTCAAGTTTGGAAGGCAGACTTGGCACTTATTAGAAACAACACATTTACTATTTCAAGACATTTTCCAAAATGGAAATAGAGGAGTTCCCTTAAACCAGCAGAACATTCTCTAAACAGCCTGCTAACAAATGGAACTGGCTTGTCTGCCACCAGCACTAGGTCTTACCTTAATTTCAAAACAGAAAACTACTTCAGCAATTAAGACCACAATTAGCCTAATTAATGGGGAGCTATGTTTGTAGCATGTTCTCACACCTGCTGGTATTTCTGGTTGTAGAGTTTCACATTAAGCACAGTCTGTTAAGCTTTACAAGACATGTAATGGTTTTCAGAATTTCCTATGATAAAACCCTGCATACCACTACAATAAAGTACAAAATCCACCCAGCATTCAGCTTAGAATCATAAAAGATCACTACCATCAAGAGAAGCAGCAAGCGGGAAATTACATACACAGGTTTTTCAAAGTAATTCTTTTATTCCAAGGGGTTTATTTGAATGTTTGAATCACTTCAATCCTTGCATTTTACAGCTAATGAATGGCCACAATTCAGAGGCATGAGACTACAGAACTGGAATTCCACCACTGTGCAACCCTGACACAACAAATGTCTGCTCACCTGCTTGTGCACTTCATGTCACAGGATTTTGGGATGCCTGCCAAGAGCCATGGAGGGAACTAACAGGTGGGAATCCTGCAAACACACCCATTTTCATACCTCCCCAGCATCAGACAGCCAAGCTCAGAGCAGAGGGCAGAAAACACACAAGTCCTGGCCCTGAGTTACCTTCCCCCACTGAAGTGCTCACACCCCCAGGACAACATGGAAGCTGAAGGCCTGTATTTGCATGCAGGTGTTTAGGAAAGCTTGTGCCATCATACCTGCTCCATGCCTTTGCTGTACAAGTCTTTTGCTCCTGCCACAGCAGCAAGATTGTTCGCCTCAGCTGTTGCCTAGAAAACACAGAGCATCCTGTGTCAATCACAGCATTCCATTCCCAACATACCCCCAAAACCTCCAGAGCTCCTGATGGCCAGGAAAAGACCACACGGAAATAAGTGAAGTTTAGCAAAACACATTAAAAACATACTGCTGCCTTTCTTCAGCTTTCTTAGCACAGCTGCAAACAAACCTCAACTTGCTTGTACAGGCTTGTCATTGTGAGCAATCTCTTCTGAATGCTCTACTGTTAATAAGCACATAAGGGTCACTAAACTACTGTATTTTAATCCTGGTGCTGGATTACTTCCACTACCTGAGAGGAAAGAAGGAAGCTGGTATTATTTCTGCATGTACAGTTTTGCTGCTCATCATAACTGTCAAGTTTGTTAAGAATTTAAGACTTGTTTTCTACTTGTGCCATGTCAGGGACAATTACAGAAATTACAGCTACAAGATGTCATTTTCTGGATCTCCCAGCCTAACAGCAAGTTACAGGAAACTCATACTTAGAGAGTAAAGCAGCTAAAAAACCCAACCAACCAGACAGACCCCAGCTCCATTTGGTGAATTTCATTTCATTGGTGAAACTGAAGGAAAAGTACCCAACTATCACAGTTAAGGTGGCTTTCAAAGTACACAGATCCTTCAAGAACTACAGCTGCATGGGGGAGCTTCAGGCCCACAGCAGTCATGACTCTTCCCTTGCAAAAAACTTAAAAAGTACACATCATCAAATCAGGTTATTTGAAAGAAAATAAAATACCTGCAGCATAGATTTCGGATGAGGTAGCTCCTCTCCTTGATAGATTTTAATGTAAGCCTAAATGGGAGGAAAAAAAAAAAAGGTTTATTTTTCTAAACATTTATGTTTAAGGAGAATAAGAAATGAGGGATGATACAAAGATAGATTATTTCTTTGTAATAGTGCTAAATACTAAAGTATGCAATTTTCTTCATTAAAGTCTGGCATTTTTTTTCCCCTCACTTTCCTATGCCTGAGACTGGGTTCCAGCAGGGCAGCAGTGCACCCTGAGGAGACACCACCACTGTCTCAAGAAGAGACAGGTTTTGACAGCAGGTTTCAACTCCCTCAAATGCATAAGGTCTTGGCTGAATTGGGAATCTTCACCCATAAAAAAAAAAGAGTGGAGGTAACTATCCCAGCCTTTCTGGCAAGGAGCCTGCCCAAACTCACCCCAGTGCTGGGAGAACCAGTACTTACATTTCCCCACCTGCCTTGATCTACTGAAGTGTAGGAGGAAAAAAAAACAGATCAAGGCACTTAATGCAGACACAGCTGAGCAGACAAAACACTTCCAGAAGCTAAGAAGGCAGCCTATCCCACTGTGCTCCACCCCACTGATCCTCAGGTGTCCTTTCTTTCCCCAGGGTTTCAGAGGGCTGGAACAGAACACACACTTCATTTCTTGTCCAGCCCAGGAGCTGGCCCATGGCACAGCTCCTGGGGACAGGTAAGTGGGGCACAGCAGGCAGCAGCAGCCATTCCAGAGCTCTGGACAAGCTGTGCAGGTTACACCAGCAAGGCCACTCTCAGTCCCTTGAGGGGGACCTGTTTTCACTCTCTTCACACCACTGCTGCCTTCCTCCCTGCCCTGTCTGCAAGCCTCGGGCCTGAGGACTTTTTGCTCCAAGGGAGGAGAGAACAAGGTTATCAGGGTCCCCATGTACTCAATGCTCTAGGTTGTAGAACAACCTACAAAAACATATAGAGTTATGCAGGACTCCGTTCCCTTGACACCCTCCTTGCTTCTGTAGCTATTTCCTCCAAGTAAAAGCCCTACAGTTTCCAGCTCAGGCCTCACAATCTCAGCTTCAGATGCACAGTCCCAAGGGAGCAGACCTCTTTAGTTATGTAAGCATGGCATTCCTGCAGCACCCCACAGCACTGCTCCCCGACTGGATACAGCATGGGAATCAGCTCTCCAGTAGAGGTTTTACACCTGGGTTTTTAGGAGATGCATTCCTTTCTAAACTGCACTGAACATGCACTCCCTGCACTGTACCTAAATGGGTCCTACTAGAGAAAAACTGGAGCAAAAAGCAGCGTGCAACCATGTAAGCAGAGAGACTGAACCCCTGAGCTCCCATGCTGATTTTATGCCTGTCAGAACAGCCACCCCTTCTGCATCCCATACCACGCCTTTCCTTTAAAAAAAGTTACTTTGTTTTACAAGTGAAGTTAAATCACCTCTGGTATCAAATTCCTTCATTGCATAATTTGTTTCTTAATTTCAGCCTAACTTTTCTACCCCAAAAGTAGCAATGCAAAATTTCTCTTTGAGGACCAGTGGCATCATTCTTACCAAGCCAATTGTATAAGTCATTCCAATAAAAAAAAAAAAAAAGAAAAAAGAAAAGAAAAAAAAAGGCTACACACACCAAATCAATCCCTCATCCCTGGTGATGTAGAGATTATGTTATCACATTTCTGCTGGTGTCACCATGATACCAAAAAAGACTAACAGCTGTGAGTATCATACACAAATATTTCAGAACACAGTGGTGCTACACATGCAAGTGTTTTCAAAGCATCTTCCTTGCATGTCAAAAATCCAGACGGGAGTATCTGAAATTTTCATTGCATACCTAGCAGTTTAAGAGCTGGTTTTTTATCTGTAAAAACTACATGAGACCTACTTCAATTAAAAATAAGCAAAACAAAACAAAATAAAATTTTAAAAAAACAAAAACAACTGGGATTTTAAAGTAGGAAAAAATACCTAATAAAGCTTGAGCTATTTCAGCCAATTCACAGGGAGGAAAATAAAAGACACCAACCCACAAACTCTGCTAACAGTAGCTTGTAAAGAGCTGTACTGTTAGGAAGTAGTGTGCCAGTTCTGAAAAGTTAGAGTAAAGAAATGAAAATAAAAGTGAGCTGATCAGCGAGTGTCAGCCTAGATATCTTATCTTCTCTGGGAACAACATGGCCTAAAATTAGAATACTGTCTTTTAAGCTATTAACAGAAATAATTAGTATGAGTTTGCTTACCTTGAAGTATTCTACAAGATCTCTACAGGTCACCTTGGATCCACTAATCTCTTTTTCTACCAAGTTTTCAGGGGCAAGCAGTAACGGTACCAAATTCCGCAGTTCATTCTTAAAATCCTCATCTATATCTAGTAAAATTCAATCAATTTCAGGAAAAAAAATGTTAGTTTTCAATCTTTTATCTCCTAAAGGAACATTGATATCCCACAATCCTTCTAAATCCACAGTGTCACAACTCTGAAGTGCATTTTTAAGGTATTTAAAGGCTTACATACATAATATAGCTTTAGTAAGTTCTACCTACTCTTAATCTGCCAATTTTAACTTCAGACTGGGAGAACTGAGTTCCACTGCCCTTTCAATATTTTAAGTGTATTTCCCAATCACACTGATGCACAGTGACCCCACAGGTGTGTGCCCTCAGCACAGCAGGGGCTGGCAGGCCACCACTGCAACTCACTTTACAAAATGCCTTTGCCATTCTGAAGCATTCCCTCTGCTGGGGGACACAAATCCACTGGAGGAATCCTGACTGCCTCTCATTCTGCAGTAGCAGAAGCCCACAGCTTTTATTTCAGCCATTTCAGAGCTGACTTGTGGTTCAGCAAGTTCTTAGAGAAAAGCCTTTCCAAAAAGTAAAGTCTGTAATCTTGGGAATTCTGCCCTCTGGAGCCCTTAGTTATCTCTGGAATCTCTATTTAGTGACTTTTAAGTATGTCTCAAGTTATCAGATTACAATGAACAGCTAGACACAAAGATATCCATTCCCTCTGCCTGCTTAATTCCTCTACTTCTAAACCACTAAAAAGAGCACACAATGCACATTTCTAAATTCTGCAGTTTCATCTTCTAGCCTGGTATTTTCCAGTCAGGCATCTCAATAGCTAACCATTACAGTGCTTAATTTCCATTATATGAGAAAAACTCAGTGATTTGAATCAAGAAACACAAAATAAAAAGCTTCCTACCATTCAATCTCCCATCAAAATTTGGATTTGTTGCAACTTTAAGACCAGGGTGGGGCAACAGGAAACACCCAAGATTACTGAAACAGGAGTGAATATGCTTCCTTACATTCTGTAGCTCTTCATGTTGGTTTTGCTTTACCTGAAGGAAAAAAAAAGGCAGTAAGAACTACTACCAGTTTTACAGCACTGCAATCAGGATTAACCACCATCTTAAAAGCACAAAGAGCACAAAAGTGTGTTAAAGCTTTTATTCCTGAACCTTATAATGTCAACTTTGCCTGTCAGTGGAAACACCACAAATGTATTTTATTAGCACAAGGAGCCAGCTCATGATGCATCTTTGCTTTGACAGCAAGGTGTCACTTAGAAGATCAGAAGAGGACTACTGGAGGTAACTTACCTGCAATCTTTTCTCCAGGAACTTTTTTCCTCCTTCCAAGCCATATGCATGTTCATAAGGATAACTCCAATCTCTAATTAAAAACATTAATGTCTGCAACAGGAAGAACAATAGCAGTGAATGGTTTGCATCATTCCTAAGGTCAAAAATTCCATCACATGTGTGATTGAGTATTTGGCTGCTATAAAACTAAATATATTATAGATTACAAGCAAGGATACTATGTAAGCTTTTTGGCATATTTGGCTGCTCTGAGTGAAGCAGCCTTGTAGTTCTGTGGTGCAAGTGTTTGCTTGTTTAAAAAATCAACTGAAAAAACCCCACCACCAAACAGGACCTTTTCTCAGAACCATCTACCACCAGCAAAGACCAACCATACCTCAGAGTAATAAAGAAGAAGGCAACACAAATTTTTTTTTCCTTCACACCTGCACATCACTTGACATTTTGATTTCTTCTGTGCCTTACAACTCAGGCACAAAGCTGTACTTGCCCAAAATGTGATCCTCTTCAGCACTCTTCCACTGGGTTTTTGCAAAGCCATGTGGCAATAGTGAAGGAAAATGAGTCTTGCAAAGACTGGTTACCTTCAGCTCAACTAATTTATCTTCAGAAATTATCCTGAGCTCATTTTCTACACATTCAACTGCTTAAATCCAAATTTAACACATAGTTACCTGAAACGGCTTTTGGTAAATTTCTTCCATAGCTAGTCTTCCATATTCTGTAAACAACTGAGAGAAGGAACAGTGTAAGGGAGTGGCACACAGAAAACACATTCTTCTGCTGTGAAATATTCTATTATGTCACTAAAAAATAAAAGCATTCAATCTTCTATCTTATCACAGGTTGAGAATGGCAAACAAACCTCAATAATGAGTGTACCAACCCTCAGTAAGATTCAGGTAGGAGACATGATTCCCACAGGCTTCACAGTGCCATTCCTGAACTGTCAACACACTGCAGTTTTAAGTGGGTGGCTTGTGGGCTATTCTCAGAGGAAAGCTGGCTGCATTTCTCACCAAGCCAGCTTCCAACACTTGCTTCCCAGGCTAAGGAGGTAAGCCTGTCTAACATTTGCCCCTTACTTCCCACAAAAGGTTTATTCCTGGAAATCCCAGGGAACTTGGCTCTAGCCAATATATCAGACATTTAAATACAAGCCAAGTTCAGCAGCTTCTCAGATCTCTGCTTCAGCCCGTGACCTTAACTAATAATTGTTCTTTGCCTGCAGCATAAAGGCAAGTATCAGCTGTCTTCCTCTTTCTGCTCTCACCATCTTTAATAGCAGCAGCAGTAGAAGCATTCCTGGCTGGCCTGAGCAGGCCAAAGCACCCACAAGAACAGGAATTAGGGACTGTGCTGGCTGGTTCAGCAGAGGTCATTACTGGCAGGGGTCAAGCCAGCCTCCTCACAGACACTGGAGGTTGAGATGATGGAAGCACACCAGAATTCTGCAGTACCAGGCAATCATTATTCTGCATTCAACTAACTCCTGGAGCATCTCAGGTAAATTATGGCTCAAAGAACAGTTCCAGTGTTGATCACAGCAGCAGCTGGGAACTTACAAGACTAATTTAACACAGTTTAACCTCCAAGCCCTCGTCACCCTGAGCAAAAGCAGCTGTGAAGTGGCCAAGCACCCACATGAGTCTGGTTTCTTTGACCCAAACTCTTTACATCATTCACTTCCCTGCTAAATGCAAAAAGCAGTCAGAGACTAACAGTATTTCACAATTACATGAATTCCTGCCAAAACAGAAATTTGGAATTTCCTTCCCTCACACCACGATTCCCTGCTGCAACTTTAAATGCATGGGTGTCCCCCCTACCCAGTGCTTGTATTTATCATCCTTCCCTTCCTTCCCTCAAATCTCACCCTCCAGAACAGAACAGAAACAGATTGTTTTATTCAGATTACACTGAGGCTGTTAAAGGACCAAAGTCTCGAGGGAAGCCTGGCTTTCAAATAATTACCTACAGAGTCTTTTGTTTTCAGTGCTTGGTTGGGGTTTTTTTGGGGTGAGGGGGGTGTTGGCCCAGTGATACAATCCTGTAACTTGAGAACAGTTTCATAAGATTACTTTTAATTAGTGCTCTTCTACTTCCAGCACTGGCAGCCAGTCTGCTGTAGCACTGAAGACACACAGAACAGTTTTAAGCTGTGACAAGGTCATGGCCTTGGCATTTGGTAACACACAAGCTGTTCTCTAAAGCTATAGGTTTTAAGTTATGGAGATAAGGTTCTTACACCATTCACACAAAGCCAGAATTCAGTGGCCTTTGACCATGATGTTCCATTAGAGGATAAAAACCTCGTGGTGACGAGAAGACAACATTCTCCTGCTTTTATTTCTAAGCAGAAACAAAACTCTGCAGAAGTTTCTCAGCTGAAAAACCAGAGATGGCTTCTGGGCAGAAGACTCTTTCTGGCCCGACCCAAACTCCAACACTTCCTTACAAACTGGTTATGAAATAACATCCATCTTCCTATTTTAGGAAAAAAGTGAAACATTGGAATTTCACCATTAAGTATTTCCATAAATCATTATCCCTTCTCATTTTTTCAGGAATTTCAGAACTTGCAATACAGAGAACAGACTTTAAAAGAATCAGCCAGATTAGAACCCCATACTATTTTACCTCTACACTGGCACAGTAGAAGCATCATGGAGTTGATGCACACACAGTTTTTACAGATTGTACCAGTTTCAGTATCAGGTCAAATTCAGGGTTTTACATGAAGCAGCAAACAGCTCCCAAGTCAGTTCAGAGGCAGTTGAATATAAATTCACCATATTCCTACCTGCAAATGTTGAAGGTCATCTTCCTGAATATTCTGAGACAAGTTGTATACCTACAAGAGAGAGAACTACAGTGTCACATGAAAACACTGTCTTACATTCATATAGTCTCTTTTACACATTGAGTACTTTTGCTCCCGCCAGAAAAAGTGTAACTACCCAAAAGTCAGCAAATAGAAAGGTGTCACAGAACACATCTCAAAAGTCACCTCATTATTCAAAAACAATCTGCCAGAGCCAACTCCACAGGACAGAAGTAGTGTTCTACTTAGTCCTGTTCCTTTTATGTTGTGGAAGGTCACTTGTCACCCCTCAAAAACCCACTTGCTTTTGGCACTTCTAAGGCACAAGCTTAGAAGCAGTTTTGAGTACAGCACAATTGTCAGGAGTTCAAGTGACACTTTAACAGAGGCAGCAATTTTAAGTTTGGCTGATCACTGCATAATGTCACTCCAAACTGTATCTAGAGCCTTGAAAGAGATTCTGTAACACATCTGTAAAGAAGCAGTTGCTACTTTGACATCTTGGGGGGAAGGGGATCTCCCAGTTCTGTCAGCAATTTAACCCAGCCTGGCCTTGCACAACCTTGATTCCACCAAGCAACTTGGGTAGTTCATGTACTACACTGAAAATCAGACAAAGCATGGAATTTTAAATCAGAGTTGGAGGAAGATATGCAAGTGAACTTCCCAAGTGTGGCTCAGGAGACATTCTTTGCATGTTCAGGACAGAGGGTTCTGCCATTATTTGCCAGCACAGATATTCTCACCTGGACAGAGCTCGTCATGGTGCTCAGGGCAAAAACTGTTGCACAGTCTTTGATAGTGGATTGGCTATCAAAGGCACCTTGGGTATCCATGAGTAGTACAGCAACCTGCAGAGTTGGAAAGAACAGCAGCAGTTAACCAGATCATGGACACTCTCACACTCCAGGCCACTGGGCTCAGCTCTAGTTGAAGCAGAGCAAGTCTCTGCCCCGTGCCTGCCTAGGAAACCCCAGCCACAGCTGAGCAACAGCAGCCAGAGGGCCCTGGCACCAGCCTCAAGTCCCTGCCTTGCCTGGCTACCTTCTGCCACAGAAACAGCCCTCCCTGGCCCAGTGGGGCTGCCATGCAGAGTAAATGACAGCTCTTCTCCACTGGAAGAACATCAGCCTCAAGCTGCAGATCTAGCATAGCTCATTGGAGCTAAGAGTAAGATGGTTACTTTTAAGTATATATATATATATATATAAATAATTATTTTCACTAGAAAACAAGATAATTCATACTAACTGCCTGCTGGAATGACAAGGAAGGAAATTATATTAATGAAAAAAGTTTATCAGTCCAACTCTCATCTTTGGGATCTACTACACTTCCCTTCTCTTTCCCACTGGTAAGCAAGAACAGGTAAGTGATCTGTTCCCAAAGCATAAGCAGATTCACACAACATAACTGGTTTTTAACCAGAGAAATGTTTGGTTAGCTGTGAAATTTGTTAAACACCACTAAGCCACTATTTTTAAAATCCATGTCCCACAGATTTGGCATCAGATGTTTCCTTTGCAAATGCAAAGGGTATGAAATTTAAATAACCTAAAACTGATGGTTCAGAACACAAACAGTTTAAGATCACCACCACTATTGTGGAGTAAATATTTATTAATGGCATTAACACTTTGTTTCAGCATAAACATCTACAAGTAAACTCTGCAGTTAAACAGGCTTAAGAGTTAAAAAAGAATTAAGTTAGTGCTTTTTTTTCCCACTGATAGACTTAGTCTTTTTTTATAGACTGCCTATTAAAATTATATGGAAGGATTAGATTCCAGACACTGCAGTACTTACAGCCATGCACTACATTTTACTAGAACACAGCTAGAAGCTAGAACATATTCTCAGCCTTCAAAGAAGAGTGTGTGTTACAGGGCTTTTCACCACAGCATTTGCCTGTAGATGGTGTTTACAGCCATTACAGTTTTACAACATTCCCAGGAGCACCCACCCATCAGCCTGGATGGGGCAGACTTTGCCAAAACAAAGTACTCTCAGAATGAGACTTGTTGAATTTTTCTGCTGGATTGTAAGAATCAATCTCCATCCTTGCACTGATAGACAGTTTCCAGATATGTTACACCACTCAGTGCAAAGGAAAGCAACCAACATTCAAACAGCCACTGTGAAATCCACAACGTTAAAAGTGTCCACAGAGGCAAAAATCCTATCGAAGTTTTAGAATGACAAAAACAGTTTAGGCTGAAAGGGACCTCTAAAGATCATTTTGTTCCAACCCCTCTGCCAAAGGCAGGGATACCTTCCACTACACCAGGTTGCTTGGAGCCCCACTGAACCTGACCAGGAACCCCTACCAGGATGGGGCATCCACACCCTCTCTGCTTCATTAACCTTAAAAAAAAAATTCCAAAAAACAGCAAACCAAAAAAAATCCCACCATCCAACCAAATCAAAAAGCCTACAACTCCTCCAAGGGAGACCTTGAGTGAATCAAGGCAAGTCAAACACTCACTTTTGTTCCATTAGGTTTATCAATTACAAACACTTCACTCCAAATCTGAATGCCAGTGGTTTCCCGTTCACATCCACCTCTCCATGTAAACCCAGTCAATGGCTCCGTGTTTCCACCTATCCAGCAAGGAGAAGTCTACAAAATAAAAAGAAAAACTTATGTAAAACCAAGGAGGAGATTTCTAATTTTTTTTAACATGTTTTAACAGACTTCCACACTGTTATTCCATTTTCCTCAGAGCCAGCTGACAACACTACACAAAAATATTAAAACACAATGCTACTCTGCTGTGTTTCAAGATCACCCACAAAGCAACACCGTGGCACTTCAGTGGCTGCACAACTTTTCAGTCACTAAAGAGTAAATGTACACAGTTTTTGAGTCTCAAGCACTCTGAGGTATTGAGAACAGCACAGTTTTGTTCAGCAGTTCCCCTCTCACAGTTGAGAAAATTCTGCTCAAACACAACAGCAGATATTTCAACTCAGGAACAGCCAAACCTCTGCAAAGGACAAAACACCCGATCTTAACTTAATCCTCTCCCTTGCCCCTCACTAACAGCTGGCTAAGCATTTGAGTCCCTGCACTAACAGAAGTACAAGACTCCCAATGCCATCTTGCAGAAGCCACAGACAACAACAAGAGAACAAACAACCAGAAGATTTACCATCTGTACTTGCCAGCTACAGAGAAAAGGCCAGGTTAAGAGTTTGATATATGTCAACCAACCCACCCATATTAAAGTTGAGAAACTGAGAGGTGAGTACAGTTGGCAGCTAATATTCCTGGCTGATGGAATTGTAATGAGGCCTTCAAGGACAGGCAACACAGAGCAGCAGCTCACCCACAAGAATCCAGCCATTGTAGGAGCACATCTAACCCAGATGTACTTCAGGCACTGACAAGGAGGATGAGCAGGCATCCCAAGGAAGTTTCACTTTGATAGGTTTTTCTGTAGCCCCCTCACCAGTTAAACTGCTGTCTGCCTGCCACTTCTTTCATGTAGGATTTCAGTGTATATAAACCTTTCTTTCACAGGAGAGAACACGCAAGCTGGCGTAAGAGACATTTAATTAATTTGCTTTGAACTACCCAGAGTAAATTGCCAGACAGGAAAGAGTCCACTGAGAAGGTCAAAGTGGAGATTTCTCAATTCACTTCTGGGCTCTACCTTGCTGACTCCACACTGGCAGATTTCAGATAATGGCTCAAGACATTTCTGCACATTTCAGAACATGCATGAGTACCCTGGGACTGTACAGACAAAAATACTTGAAACAACTAAGTGAAACTGCTTTTTTCTGAAGGGAGATGGGAAAAAAAACCTGTACACTTCCCTCATGCCTAGCAGCACGCAGGCAATCCAGCAGTTCTGCACAGCATTCTCCCAAATGCTAACAGTGCACCAACTCAATTCTGCTACTTGGATCAGACAAAGGTGAGATAGGCAGATAAAAATCCAGAAAATGAACACATGTATGCAAGTAAAGAGTTCTACAGGTCTTTACAGGTAAGTTGTTTGGTTTTTTTTTTCCCCTTTCATTTGTTTACTTTGATAGGCACATACACCTCTACCAGAGACACCAAGCAAAACCTGAACAGCTTTTCCCTGTAATTTTTTTATCCTAGAAGATGTTTATGCTTCCACAGACCATTCCAGAAATGAAAGCTCCAAGCCTGGTTTGTGCTGCAGCACACTCCAGGATACAGTCTGGCAATGCTATATCATATTTCACATGTACATGTCAATGGACTGCAGCTTTTTACTTTTCAAAAATAATCTGTTATTCAGCATGTTCCATTTTTCTTTTATACAAGAATACTTTATCCCATTTTGGTCCAGACATTATTCCTATTTGTAACAAATCAGAACAAAACTACACAAACAGTTTGATAAGTCCCTCAAAGAGCACCAGATATGACCTCATTTGATTTCACATGTGATTTGTATCACAGGAGACTTTGGTGTTTTAACAGGCACAACTTCACCTGAAGTTGCTCCATCTTATGGATGATGTACCTGGAGCCTGCCTCTGACTGACCTCTGCATCACTTGGAAACACTCCTGGCTTGTTACCTACATCTTTCCTCAGCTAAAGGTCAGTATTTTAAGTCTCCATCCATCAAGATGACCGGAAAGATATCCAGGATATGGAAGGAGGAGAAAAAAAAAAAAGCTCCTACCTGAAATCAATTTAGAAGTTGCTCTACAATTTTATCTCATTCACCTAAAATAGAGAATTTCTCTACATTTACTCCACACTAAAGGAAAACCCCAATGCAGCTTTATTTGCCTAGTGCATTAACACACAGTACACCTTGAAGATTAATTCAAAATGAGATGACGTTCCTCTAAAAAAATAAACTTTTACATCTAAACTGACAGGTGTTGCTGCATCCAACTCTTACGAAAGCTTAAGACCACAGGATCCTTGCAGCAGCCTGCTGAGTACACAACTGCTGCTGTTCAATTTCCAAAGAGCAATCCTAACTCCAAGGATCAGTGCTTGAAACAAGATGTGCACCTGCCTGAGGCAGTGATCAACCTCTGCCATGCCAAAATCCTACCTGTGACTTCAGCTGGCACCACTGAGATTTGTACAACGCCAACTCTCCACACGACCTCCGGCCCCTCGTTTAAAACAAGGAAATGAGATTCTGAAGGGTTTTTGGCAAGTTTTTCATGATGCATGGTAATGTGCACATAAAAGGACATCCCAAAATTGCTTGATTGGCACATGAACTGAATGCAGTCGCTTTAGCATTTTGTGCAATATTTAATTCACAGAAAATACAGACTTGCAATTGAGCCTGACTAAAGATGGAGGGCTCAGACTAAGTACTATAAAACTATACCAAGATCTCTCCTCCTGTACTAAATTTGGATTAGCAGAGGATATCATCTGACTTCATACAACTCAAGAGTGCTCCAAAGAAGAGGCGTTGCATTTATCCTCCATCACCCCCAGTTCCCATCAATCAGTTTGCAGCAGTTCTGATGCTTGTCAAACTCCTTCCCTAAGCCAATTTACGTCACTGAGCTGGCAGAAAAACAATTCAGCAAAGTGCAGTGTCTTCTGATGCATCAGTAAGTTGGATCAGCTCAACGAAGGGTCTGCAAGCATTACAGTTTCAGAATGGAAATGCCTGGCCAGAAGCAGCACATGGAGAGCAAGACCTCTCTGCTCTTGGTAAGAAACAGTTGTTAGAGTAGATGGCCAAGCATGCTTTCATCTTCAGTTTAAGAGAAACAAATGTTATTTTCAAGGACATTTACAGAAAACCGAGAAAAGTGACTGCACAATAAAGGAAACAGAGAGGCCTGATACACAAGGCTGAAACAGCATTTCAAACTGTTTTGCTATATGGACATTTGTTTTATTTCACAATCTGAAGATTAAGAGTATTTGTTTAAAGCCCAGACCTTCTGTTTTCAAAAGGAGCTCGCACTACCTCTACCCAGCCCAGCATCTTGCTCAGATCCTTGTATGTAGGAGTTTGCATTTTTCTTTGTTTGCAGGGATTGCTGGGGGTTTGATTGTTTGGTTAATTTTGAACATCACCCATAGCAAATGAAACCTTTTTCCTCCCTAGGTTAAAAGGGTCTCAAGAAGTTATGAGTACCAGCTTGCTACTCCGTATTCCTCCTACCCCATCCTCAGGCTCCTTCTTCCAGAGCTCTTGGTAAATGAGGGAGAAGAACTCAATAGCAGGCACTACTGGGATTGAGAGAAGGAAGTCTTCATTTGCCATACTTCCTGTAAATGCAGGGTTCATCTTCATTCCCTCAAGCCACCTAGTAGAAATTAGCTCCAAACAACAGTGACCAAAAAAGCAATCAGTTCTGGGTCTCTAAGAGCTTCAAAAAGCAACAGAACACTGACCTGTCAATATTCACAATGCAGACTAAAAGAAACACCCCACAATCTGTGAGAGGCAGATGTGTATGGTTCACAGAAAACCCTACTCCACCTTCTCCACATAAGCCAAGGGTTTAAAGCATAGTAGTCACAAGACAACACTAGCCAAAAGCTACAAACTAAAAGAAGAAATTAAATTTTGGATCAGGCATTATCAGTCAATAGCTTAAAAGGATTTTAAGAGTTCCTGGACTGCATCCAGAAATGCATTCCAAGCAGCAAACAGGAAACTTTCTCCTTTTGCCATACATCATATTTAAGCAGATTTAGCCCTGCAACAACTCTCTGGTAAGCCTTTTATTTTTTGCAACAATAGGCAAGTGAGTGCTACAATATGATTTCAGGAGAAAAAGTCAAAGCAAGGCTCCTCCAAGTCACCACCTGGAAAAGCTCTTCCCTAAAGCTCAAGCAGAAGGCCATTACACTTCATTCAAGTTCTTCTTGTGTCCACTTTCACTGGACACCAATAAACTCCCTTGATAACTGCAAGACAGGGTACATTGAAAAACTGTCACTTAAATACCCTTCTTCAGAGTGTAGAAGCAGAGTAGCTGACTTCCCCTCCCAATTATATCTGAAAATTTTGACTTGCTATATTTATGATCAAGTTAACAAATGCAAAGAGAAATTACTAAAATACCAAAGCACTTTTCTCCTGCAGGAAAAATGCAAATTACTCACCCTGTTATACATATATCTAAGCATGAAGTCCAGCAGAAAAGATTTTCCTTTGCGGAAAGCTCCTGCTACAGACACAACCACTATGTTCAGATCTTTAATATGCTCCTGAAGCAAGATCTTTTCCAATGCTGATTCATCTAATTCAAAGTTATGGTCATCTTCATGAGCAAGCACAATCTGTATGGGGCGTGGCTTATCCAGCTCCACCTCGTCGTCTGAGTCGGGCAGGGCGTCCGAGTCTGGCAGGGCATCGTCCTCCTCTTCCTCATACAGCTTACCTGCAGATTGACAGGTGAGAACAGTCAGTAACTCACACCTTAGGGCAAGAAACATTTTCTTTTTTTTTTTTTTTAATTGGGAAGCCTTGAGCTGGCCTTACGTTTCCAGCAGCAAGGGTGATGTTCTTGGGAATGCAAAGAGGTCAACAGTAGCTCCCTGTCCATTTTCATCAGCTTTGTGTCTAGCTTGTATTTCAGATCTTCTCTCTTTTAGGTATTCTCTATGTATCAAGGAATCACAAAAAAATTCCAACTCTGATTTTCAGCTTCTAAACCCCTTTTAAAGGCATCTTAAGTCAAAGGCCTTTTATCTGGGAAAAAATCAATCGTTCCAAACAAGCTCCAAAGAGGACCAAAAAAGGGCATTTTTCTATCACCACCTTCTTGTACTGTTGTAAGGAAATGAATGTTTTCTGTCAACAGGTTTGCTTGCCAACAGGTACAAGCAAGGCCATGGATCTGGTATGGAAGCCCAGGATAGCAAACACCAGATGAATAAGCTCCTCTCTCATTCCAACACTGTTTCAAGCCTCAATAAAGCACAGACTTTAGGACACCTATTCCTTGTTTGCAATACAATAAACTACTGAACATGTGCATGCCCTAACGCTTCTGGGATAAGAAAACAAAACAAACAAAAAAAACCAACAACATTGAAGTAGTTTCTGGCTTCATATTCTTCCTACAATGCACTATTAAGCAAGATTTAGTAACAGTAAGTATCAGCTCCTTAAAAACAGTTAAAAGACTATTTTATACACAATTTAAGAATTAATATCCTTTCAGGATAAAACAGTAACTGAAAAAACTATAACTCAGATTAAAGTTACTAATGAATGACACGGTAACACAGCCCTTCAGACACACACTATACCAGTACCAATATCCTATTTTCCTGACTTCTAAAATTCAGGAGTTAATTGGATTAGAAGCCTAAAAGAAAACCACACTACTCTATCCAAGGTGAAGTCTCCTCTCTTATTCAGGCACAACACTGAAATTTGTCTCACAGCAGAAATCAACTCCACCATTCCTGACTCCACTTTTCCCAGCAAGCATCTGGAAAGCTTCTTTGTGCTTACAGAATTGCCTCCCACTCCCAATTTACACCTTGCCATGTTCTATTGGAAGCAAACCTGATCAAGACACCTTCCTACCAGTTACTTATCTGGGATTATCACATATGATTTTCAGCACACTGTCTCTCTAGTCATGTTTCCATTTCCAAGGCAAGGCAGCAGCCACCCCCAACCCCTTGATGTGGTGCTCACAGAGATGTTTCCTGTGGAAGCAGCCCACAAGAAGGGTTCTCCTGCAGGATGCATCCATGAGGCACCATGGAACACACAGCTTCATTCACTCATGGCAGAGAACCTGCCAGTGCTCACAGGACCTGCCAAATCATTTCTGCCAGACTTGGCATGTGGGATACCACTCTCAGCAAAAGACTTGTGAACAGGGCTCCAGTTTAGTGCATGTAATGAGACACTGCAGTTATTACCATGAATTTGAAAAACTGGTAACATGGTGACCCTGAAGTTTCTCCAGCAATTGTCTCCTTACCCAGCTCTGACAACACCTCATTTAATGGCAAAAGGACAGATGCACTTCCAAGCACCAAATCTTGTGCTGTCCCAAAGTCCAATGGCACTAAATCTTGAAAAAATTTGGTTTGAATATATTAAGCTTGTATAGTACTTGGTTTGAACAGGAAGTACACTTGAGTGCTTAAATCCTAAGCAGCTACAACTAAACTCCAACATTATCCAAGTGGGTGGGCAAAACAGCCCCCAGCATGACCCTAACTCAAAGTGATTAACACAGCAGGCCAAAATATTCATTATACTAGCAGGCCTGACAACTGGAAGGAGCAAATCTGTCATCAGGACACCAAACTGTACAAACTACATCGGCACTGACTGGTTGCCACTTCAGAGGAAAGTCTCTCACCTTTGGCCTAAAGCTTTCGTATTCCCAGATATTAAACAAGCCCTCTCCTCTTTTTTGAAAGAGTTTCTAAACAGGCTTTGCCCCTTATAGGCAGGATCCTTTGCAGGCCAGAAAACTTGAGAGGATAGCCCAGGTACGGAGGTTTTCTTTGACAGTCAGAAAGAAAGCTTCCAGCATCACAGCCTAGAAACAAAGGGAACATGCTATTGATAAAAGTATTGAAGTCAGATAGTTCCAAGAAGAGTTATGCCCCTGGAAACAAGAGTAACTTGGTTACTGGGAACAGCCTCCTGCTCTTTTATTTAAATACACACTTCACTTCAGCTGTAGTAAGGGATTGGGTCTGTAACCTAGGGCAGACTGAAAAATGGTTTGAAGCCACACCTGCAGCTTCTCTTCATTCACTTGGAGCCTGACATTAACCATCCTGCCCTACCTGGAAATCATCAAAACTTGTCAGACCTCAAGCTGTAGCAGCCTCCTTGTGCCAGTGCAGAGCACAGCCACACAAAACCTCTTCAGGCCAAGGAGATTTCTGAACAAGCAAGTGGAATGGTCCTTTATCATTAGTTATTCATAAACAAGCAGATTCTCCCTATCACAAGGAGATTGTACTATCAAGAGCTTATACCCAAGATGCCCATTAAAAGCTCACATCTTGTTAACAACATTCTGCACCACTGAAGCTCATTAGCTCAGAGGGAAGAGAAGATTAATCCTAGACCCTACTCAACTCAACTCCTATGAGATTTCACTTACTAGCAGAAACTGGAAGTCAAGTCCAGAGTACCAAGCTGGCTTTGTTTGGGTGAAGTTACTTGGCTTTTTTTTCTTTTTCCTTTGACTTATCAGACTAATCTATCTGAAAGTTCCCAGCCTACCTACAGAAAAGACCATCATGGCCATCAGTCAAGCACTTTAGAGGGTGGAGAACTACAGTGCTGACAGCTGTGAAAGCAACTTGATCCATCCAGAAGGGCTGGTTTGATAACTTCATGCTTGAGTGGCAGAGAACACCCCTCCTTTCAAGATTTTGAACTAGCTGGCAATTACCAGGACAGACTTTGCACAGGTCAAGCATGTTAACTATAGAACAAGTGCTACTGCATGTCCCAGCAGCATAATCAGCATATGCCACCCTGTCAGGTGTCCTAAGAAGATGTCATACCTTTTTTTGATCCTTTATCCAGCCTTCTGGCTGCTCACCCTGTCACTCTGGCTAGTCACTGTCTCAGGCAGCACTTAGGAAGCCTTTCTAGAAGGCTTCAGTATCATGGGCAGAAAGGTCACATTACACTTCCAAGAATTACTTTCAGTGCAGCCTCTGGAACACAAAGGTCAGGACAAGAAACACTCCCATTCCCAGTCCAGTTTTCTTCAAAAGCACTGCACAGGTTCTCAAAGCAGTTCATGAAATAAACATGCTGACAGCACTGTCAGGTCAGCTCAGGACAGAAGTTTATGCAATTCACAACTCAAAGCCCAGTCCCTTGGCTGTCCCCCATTCCTCACCTGCCCCAGCACAGTCACAGGGTACTACTTAAAACTCAGAATTTAAGCTGATTTGTTCTAAAGCCCACAGACTGCTCTAGGTTCTTGCAACAGTCCAGTCCCAGCAAACCAAGTCTAAAAGAGATGAGCACTAACTTTAGAAGAGGTGGCATTCACAGAATGGCCACTTCCACACTTCCTAGCCAGCTGGACAGTACTTTGGACTTGCCAAGTCCATGGCAGCATCCCCTTATAGGTCTCCATGACAATACATTTCAGTACTGCTACAGAGGCAACCAAAATAGCGGAGTTTTGTTGATTTGGGAGTTTTGTTTGTTTTTTATAGTAAATTTTAACACTTTGCTAAGCCCAGTTCCATCCCAGTAATGGAGTTACCACCCCAATACAGTGACACAGGGAGTGGCTGTTTCAGAGGAATGCTCCATGTTCTGCATACACAACACAGGCAACACTGCCTCTTGCCACAGAATTAAAGACTGGTAGATTCACCCAGCTTGCTCATGGGGCTGATCACTATGCTGTGATTGGAAATTCCCACCTGCACAGAAGATCTGAACCTCAGATCTTTTAGTACATACATAAGAGCTCTCATCTGTCAAACCATGTGGCACTAGAACTTGTAGCACAGTGCTGCAGGCCCAGAAAGTCACTGCTGTATTTTTCTTTTTTCAAAATGTTCACCTGACCTTTGAAGTGTCTGTAGTACTGAACTAACAGACTCCTGAATAAGGTCGTATCTGCTGCTCTGTCTGCAGCTGATGCAAAAAGATCATCAACTGGACTTGCCCCTCCAAGTGTGCCATCCAGTCACACCTATTACTGTGGCTGTCCACCAATGAATCCCTACATCATTCTGGCTTCTTCCAGCCTGAATTATTCCATCAGAACCTGTGGGCTAACGCACGGTTCTGACTGACACGATCACTTCCTAACCCAGGTCAAACAGGCTGGGAGACACGAGAGAAGCAACACTGTGCAGCAAGACACAGTGAAGAAGCAGACAGCTTTGAATGGGAGCAAACATAGCCAAGGGAAGATACTACCACTCAGCCTCCCTATAAACTCCCCACTCCACTCAGTAACAACTACAGCAGGACTGCTATTTATTCTCACCAGCTAAGTACCCAGAACAAGCACCATTTGTTGAAATACTAAGCCAGATTTTGAGAACAGTAGCTTCTTGTGAATGCAGACAGTATTTCAACCGAATAAACCCCACTAAATAACCCATTTCTTAAAGCATGAGGTAAAAAGAAAAGCTAATTCCTGCTTCCCCTAAGTACACAGCCAGCAGCTGATGACCTACTTGTCCTGCAGTAAGAAACTAAGAGTGAAAACACTCAGACACCTGCATGCTAAGAAAATAAGAGACAGCCTGCTTTAAATGCAAGTTCTTCCCTTTAAGCACATTAATTGACAGAAAGTACAAACACAGTTACCTCTAAGTTTCAACCTAAATACAGCTTGAACTCTTTGAACACATTTTCCACATCCTTTCATTAAAAAAAAAGCACATACTAATTGCTAAACTCAGTTTTAGATACAGTACAGGTTTTTGATCAAGAAGCACTGAATCACAATTAGTAACTGCTTCTATGGACAGTGAGTTGAACACAACTGCCCAAAAATGCAACAGATTAAAATAAATTTAAATCCCATTTGCTTTTTAGTTATAAGTCACTTTCATCAGTGTAGCTGTCCATCACCAGTACTTCCATTTGCTCTATCACAAAGAGTTTAAAGAGTATAAAGCTGTAAATCTTGTAGCTGGTAGTCTCATTATCTTGTTTGCACAGAGATCTGCACTTTGCTAGAAGACAACTTCAAATCAAGACTTCCAGTATCACTAGACACTTCAGCTTTCAGCATCCCTGAACTCTTTCTCCCGTGCTCTACAGCACCACACATTTGCCTCCCTGCAACAGCAGCTCAAGTCCCCTGCTCACATTTCAGTACAGATGCTTCAACACAGGTGCTCCCCCACCACCATCTGAACGGTGAAAAGCAAGCTGAAGTACCTCCACTAAGCTGAAGCCATTTTGCTTGCAATTTTGTTCAACCTCCACAGCCTGAGGGAGTTCACAGCTTGAATCAAAAGCTTAAAATAATTTATCATGAGGAAACTGCTGCACTGCATTTCAGCGTAAGGCGTTCTCTCAGTGCTTCAGGCAGGAAATTTTCCTTGGAGAGAAAGGAGACAAACTGCTTAAACATTTCTTGTTTTGGTGTAGTGAACAAAGGAAAGTGTAGGCATGTGTAAAGTGAATCCAGAGCACGGAAAGAAAATATGTTAACCTTCAAACCTTATTTGGACACATCTGCTGGGAAGAAAAAAACTCACGAGATTTAAGGCACAAAACTGTCCTCTCCTTTTTCCAGCAGTCCTACTCCCTGCAAGAAACTCACACAAAACCATGGGGCTGCCACAGACCTTAATGCATCGCTGCTTTCTTATTGCTGACTAGTAAATGGTGCCAAGTGGCTCATTTTAAGGCCAGAAATAATTAACTGTTTCGAATATTTCAGCTATAAATAGGACTGAAGTGCTGAGTTCACAGACTTGTTTGTTTGGACATCCAATAAGACCAACAGAGGAAGAGGGGCAGGGTACATGGGGAAAGACACATTTAACTCTCTGTGTTCCTTCAGGGCAATGGGATGTTAAAGGGACACATCTAGAACTGTTACATAAACTGTGAGCTGAAGCGAGAAGCACCTGAAGCTACAATTCTGCCAGGGAAGGGGGAAAAAAAAAGATATTCTGATGACCTACATACCTCTGAAGCACCACAACGAATCAAACAATAGGCTTGTCTACTCCTAAGTGCCTTAAATTGCTTCTCTGCTGAGTGGTCGGCAGGCATGCAGGAGCAGACAGCTCCCCTCTACACGAAATAACCATAGGCTGGCATTTTGTGTCCTCCGTTTACAGGGACAAAAAAGGGAGAGGGAAAACTTCAGGTAATGAAAACATGTAGCAAAAGAACGCAACGTCAAATTCAGCTCTTCTCAACCAATACAAGAAAGAGAATGCCAGTAAGCAGAGACTAAGACAGAAGCACTAGAAACTGAGTAAGTAAAAAAAAAAAAAATCTTATATAAAAGGATTGCTTTTTAGAAAGCACATTACGAACTTGGTAAGAAAGATGCTTCTCCATAGCTACACAAAAAATCGTGCAGGGTAAGGACAGTGGCAAAGCATGCTTCTCATCCTTCTTCCCCTCTGCCCAAAAATGACAGCTATTAATAGCACACTCACTGAAGGGCCTAACAGGATCTCTACCCACAGTAAGATTCACCAGTACTTTTCCAGCCCCCTCAAAGAAAGCTGTATTAAAACACTAAGGGCAGATTAAAGCATTAAAAGGCCTCTTGCTCACCTTTTCTCCCCTTTCTTACCCATCACGCAGGCTCCTGGGGATGGGAACAAGAGTACTCCAGATCTGACAATGTCCTAGCTCACCATGAACTCTGGAAATTGCAAGTGACAGATCCTCCTGAACACTGAAAGCCAACTGCATCCTTGCAGGCTACACACATTTAAACCAGGCAGACTTCTGCTTGTATTTCAGAGTGATTTTATTTAAGGTTGTTGCTCACTGAAAAAGTCAGTATTTTCCTAATTGGTTTAGGCCATTATGTGCTTTATGTAGCTCGTATGTACCCTCACATCAACAGCCAGTAATTGAAACAATGAGCAGCTAACCTAGATTGGTATTTTGAGCGAGAACAGGGAGCAAGGAATAAAGTGAGAGATGCCAACTGCAACTACCCCACGTTTGGTCATTAGATTGCCAGTCAGAGGTGGTTTAGTTACCATCTGCACCACGGCCAGAGGAGTTCAGCAGAAAGCAAAGCGAGTTCTTCCTCTGGCTGCACAGGGAGGGACACCATGGAGTCAGGTTTCCTACTCACTTCCAGGATAAACAAATTGTCAGTCACGAACACACACCTAAAGAAACACAGAAAGCCAAAGAGGCTCCAACTTTTCTTTTCTGCTCTTACCAAGCTGAAAGGCAGCAACAGCGTGGCCAGCAGGATGAGGGTGGTGACCACCCCCTGTACCCAGCAGGGGTGAGGCCACACCTCAAGAACTGGGCTCAGCTTTGAGCCCCTCACTGCAAGGAGGGGCCTGAGGGGCTGGTGAAGGGTCTGCAGCACAGCCCTTCTCAGGGGCAGCTGAGGGAGCTGGGGGAGTTTAGCCTGGAGAAAAGGAGGCTCGGGGTGACCTCAGCACTCTCTACAACTCCCTGAAAGGAGGCCGTGGTGAGGTGGGGGCTGGTCTCTGCTCCCAGGTACCAAGCAACAAGGTGAGAAGAAATTACCTCAAATGGTGCCAGAGAAGGTTTAGGCTGCATATTAGGAAACATTTATTCATGGGAAGGGTGGTCAGGCATTGGAACAGGCTGGCCCAGGAAGTGGTGGAACCACCATACCTGGAAGTCTTCTAAAAACAGGTGGATGTGGCACTTGGGGACATGCTGTGAACACCACAGCACCAGGATAACAGCTGGACTCTGATCTGAGAGGTATTTTCCAACCTTGACAATTCAATGAAGCTTCCAACCAAAAGTGATCTTTCATCCCAACCTCAGTTCACACTCAGCTTCCCACCTCTCTTTCAGTTCCTGCAGCTAACAGAGCCTTCCAGCCAGTTTTTCCAGCACTGAACTCCAGAATTCTACATTTTATTTCAAAGAATAAAGAGCAGTACAGAGAGATTGTAGGTTTCTTTAAAAAACTGTCTTCTCTAGATCACATAGTTTCCAAACCTGATACAGTAACAACATGAAGACAACTCCATGGAGTATTTCTCCTTCTCCCTTCTTAACTGTTCTTAACCTGGTAGGGTCACTGAAAGGGTGAAAGGGAAGCATAACAGGGCAAACACAACACACGTCAACACAATGAACACCCAGATCAACAACGTGAATCAAAACAGGAAAAAAGTTCCACACAAGGCACAGTTAAAGAGAACTGAAACAAAAAAAAAAAAAAGTCACATTTTGCATGTCTTCACTTTATCTCCCACTAGAGGAAGAGATTTTTCTCACACAGTTACAACAAAAATAGTTTTTATTTTTTGTGCTGCTAAGTACATCAAGAAACAGGCCTGGGCTGTCAAGGGAGGCCATATGCCTTTCCTGCAATTAACCCATAATAATTGATACAGTACAATTGTAAGTACTAAGTCCATCCCCTTCAAAGCCCCACACCTACTGCCACAACTCCTGAGTCTCTGCCAGGCATCACTGCTGCAGCTACACACAAATCCCTTGTTAAGGCAACAGCTCAAAGTACATTAATTCTGCCAGCAGGTCAGTGCCAGTAAGTGCCTCCTCCCCTCTCCCCGCTGCCTCTTCCAGCCTCTTTCAATAGCACAGCCGAGCCTTAACCACCCACCCACAGGGGCTCTCCCACTCTTCCCCATTTCCAGCACCATGCAGCACCCCACTGCCTTTCCTGCTAATTCTGCCAGTGCTGCTTAGAGTCAACTCAGCTACAGAAGCCAAACCAGAAGAAAAAGCAATCCAACACAAGCAGTTTCCTACCAACTGTATCACCTCAAATAGGAATCCAACCAGCACCAGAACTGAAGACAAACCAACAGCAGAGCCACGCAGTCTCCTCTGCAGGGCACAGTTCAGCTGTACTGCTGAACAGGGCAGGGCTGCTGCCCTCTGTGCTGGCCCTGCCATCCCAGGTCCAACACCAACTCCTCCTGGACACCAGGAGATGTGCTCTGCACTCTACAGCCTCTGGAAGAGCCACACCAGCACCGCTGAGGGGGAGGCACAAACTGCTTCACTGGGCACTGGTGCCAAAAGAAATGTGCAGCTCTGTAACTACAACCCAGCTCAGCTGGAAAATTCCTCCAGACTCCCAAAACTCACAAGTACAGTTAAGAAGCATATTCATGTAGGAACTGACTTGGTGATATGTGATAACACTGCAAAGATGGGTAGACAACTGGGCTGTAACTGGATCTGACTGTGTGTTGCCAAAGATTTGTCTCTATCTGAAAGTCTAGATTTAGGCTGGGGTAGCCAACACATTTGTTAACCTTCACTTAAGAACAAGGTTTCCTTCCCTTATAAATGGAGGTTGCCACAGGCTTCAGTTTGTCAGTAGTGCAGGCCAGGATGTGTGACTGGTGGGAAGACCTCAAGCCTGGTCCAGTCCTTCCTGCACAGGAGGAGTATTCCCTTGAACACACCTGCTGAATAAACTGCCCCCACTACAGAGCAGATTAGAAAAACACTGATTTCAAAAATCACTAGCTGAGTCGTCCCAAGGACATTATAACACACACTTCAGCAGCTCAGCTCCATACAAGCACCTTCCTATGTTCAAAGGGCTCAAGGCTCACCCACTTACCTAAGGATTTTTAACATCATTCATGACTCTTGTTACCACAGAAATATCAGCCACCGCTACAAAACAAGTCTCCACAACTGAAGCGTTTCTGATTTTTAAACACGTTTCCCTGGGACAGGAAATGCCACTGTCATGTGCACATTGATGGCTGCTGGCCAGTCAAGCCTAGAGGTACAGAACTGAAAGAAGTCAGCCATCTCAGGTGTAAGGCGAGCCACACTTCTCATCCCAACAAGAACAAACACAGGGGGCTGCTTACTACTTCTCTCTACATCAAGGTCTCAGACTCATCTAAATACATCTGGACAATCAAACTGCTTCTCTGCAGGACTAACACATGTTGAGACCACAACGGTTTCATATTCATCTTTCACTTGGGTGAAGAAGAAAGAGACAAATTCAACTCTACAAAGTCTGTATGTTTGTTTTAGCACTCCCCTCCAACCAACCACGTAGTCTCTGCAGATCATACTTAATGTCCTCATTTGGTGGATCCACGAAATCTTTCCTTACAGTATAGAGAGTAAACTCTGGGGAGAAAAAGCTAGGATTATAAGACGAACTGAAACAGAGAAAGACAGCAATGTGCTCCTCTTCAAAGCTCCATCGAGTCCTAATGCACCACAGAAATAAATCAACAAGAGATTAGACTAAAGAACAGCTCGGTTTGATATTTGATTAATGACATAGTGATATGTCTGCAACTCAAAGTACTTAGAACAAGACTCTAAGAATAACAGTCAGTCTCTCACAAGCCAACTTCCAAACTCTTCAAAAGCAACAAATTACATTTCAAGGTTCTTCTCAAACAAGCAGGATTTCTCTTAGCATCTCAATGTTCTACAAGCATTTAATCACATTTGGTATCTAAATGTTCACAATAGATAGTGTGTTCATTTTTCTATTGAAAAAATTAAGTTTAAAAGCAGAAGTTGCATTTCTTAATGTCTGTACCAGCAGGATTTTATTTTGGAAGGTTTTTTGCCTTTTAAATCTCAGCACATAACATGTAGGTCTTGAGCAGCTATTTCTGTAGTACTATTAGCTTTAGAAAATACCCCAGTTCTATGTCCTAACCCTCAAAATCATTACTTACTGCACTTTTCCAAACAATTTATTAGCAACAAGGCTGACATACCAGCAGTTAGAACGATTTCCTTTTAAGAATTTTGAACTGCATTCCCTTCCAATCCTAATGACAAGCTTAAGACTTTGCTCCCTGAAAGATAAGTGTTAACTGCTTTGAGGGCAGCTTCAAGGCAATGTTCAAAATCTTAACAAACACAGTTCCATAGTTCAGGATTACCAAGTATTTAAGAAACTTAATTCTCTTAGAAGCAAGATGATTTCTTGCTTTAAGAAAGTGATTTGATGATATCAAGAACCTTAACCTCATTTTCTACAGCAGTCATTTTCTCTGTTATTTTATGTCTAAGCAACACATTAAAGGAGGCCAAGCTTCTGCCTCCATGCCTAGGAGTTCACATACTTCAAGTGGCTGTTCCTTGCCTGAAACCAGCGCTGTGATGATTCCCATTTTAGGCAAAGGACTGACAGATAGAACCTTTTATTTCCCAAAAGTTTACAGCTCCCCAAGCAGATCACACCACACGGACTAAGACAAATGAACATCTACAAGAAAAAGCCAGAAGACCCTCTCTTTCAGGCAGAAGAGGTTGAGGAGGGGAGGGGAACAAGACAGCAGGCTTGCAGGCAGTGGTATCACAGGATTGGGTTTAAAGAGACAGCTAAAATAACTGCACTTCTTCTTCCACTCAGCAGTACCACCCTGCTGGAGGAGATAAGAGGTGAGAACAACTTTTCCAAGTATGCACAACACAGGGAAAGCAGTCCTAACATGTCAGTACAAGCAGTTGACACATGTTCTCCAACAAGTTTCTGTAATTTTCAATCCAAGTAAAAAAAAAGAAAATGTAAAATCCATTTTGTTATCCTGGAGGCATTATCCAACATATTGCTCAAAAAGACATTCCAATTATTTTACCAATATCTTCCAATTATTTGACCAATAAGAACCTGTAATTTCAACACGCTTATCTCTGAGGGGGCACTGGGAAAAGAAATGCATTATAATTTGACACTAACTGCAGACTGGAACCTGATTCTGATGTCACTGGAACAACGACTGCGTAAGAGCAAATTAAGTTCTACTCTCAAATATCAATTCACTGGAAATTGCACTCTACATTCCACGTCTACAATCTGTACAACATCTGATCAGCTCAAGTCTTCAACATTTTGGCTTCTATTCCAGTCCTTTAAGAGAAACCTGCCATGACCTACAGCAGCAAATCCCACCTTGACATGCAAAAATCACCAATATATAGGGCTGAAAATGCAATCATCATTTGCTCATCATCTGCACTGAAAACAAAGCTGTAAATTCATTTAGAAAAAAAAAAAACAAACAAACAAACTACATGAGATCTCCCCTCCTAGTAAAGCATATCAGAACTTCCCTCATACAGAGTGTAAATAGAGGCCAGGTAACCAAGCTGTGAACAAAAAATCCTTCCCCAAAAGACACTTTATGCAGTCATAAACTTTTGCCAGTCCTCTCCCCTATTCCTCCATGACAGACAAGAGCAGGACCACTCTTAAAATCAGCATTTTTTCATAAATCATTTCTGCAAAGGCCCAAATGGACTTCTCTTTCACCTCATACTTGATTTCCTATTAGTCCTGCTCATAAGTTCATTAAGTGGGCATCAAACAGGAATTTCAATATCCAGCTCACCTGCATTTACTCCTGCAATTTCTGGACTGCCTTGGATGCTCAGTAGTGCCATCTTTGGCAGCAAACATTCTACTTTAAGTTTTTCCAGCCTTAAAGAGAAGCCAGCTACTAACCATAATAAAAATCAGCATAGCTTTTCTTTTTTTTTTCCTCCCTGTTTAGTTAATTGAAGGAGATACTTCTACAGCTTCAAAAATCACACTTAGCACAAAGATCTACTATTCTCACACTAAAATGAGACATAAACCAGTCTTGTTACTTCAAGAAGCAGCCAAAATTCTCAGTGACAGATTCCAGACAAACTGAACAGATAACTTTAGGAGGATGTTCACATGCTTACACATCCTGTAGAGATAATTATGGCCCTGGAACAGGGATGTGGGTTCCCTCCCAAACACAAAGGGGGACAGTGAGCTCCTTGCTTTGCTGCACAGCAAGAACTCCAGTTAAACAACAGCTTGGGGAGTTGAAGGAAGCAACTTCAAAAGTTCTTCCAACTTCCGTATCCAAAGTGTTTCAAAAAGCCTGGCAAGCACACGAGATCTTGTTTTTCTTGGAAATGAACACTACACAGAATACATTATTTCAGAAATAGACAGAAACTAAAGGTCAGGCAAGTTAGTTACCAATGCTCTCAGAACACAAGTTCCTACTATGTATTCATTTGCTCCTAGAAATGCCTTGATGATAATCCTTATCCTAAAAGGCATCATTCATTTCTTATCAGCTAAGTGAAACAGCAGACATCAGTGTGAGCCATGTTTTCACACATACCTAAAACCTGCTCATTTGCTTGTTCTGGTCTTTCAGACACAAATCCCAACCCCACAAATGTATTCCCATAAATCAACTCCCTACACAGCACCATGACCTTAAAATCAGCTACAGGATGAGATAATAATTCTTTGTATTGTATCAAGAACAACTTTCCAAAACCAAGGAAAGCTACTTCCACCTTTCCTCCAGGACATCTCAGGAAGTTCAGGTTGCTGAAAATGTTTTAAAAAAAGAAATCCAGTCATACTTTAGCAAGAGTAAAGTCTAAAGAATTACATATATAAGTATTCCTGAAATTTTTTCAGTTGTTGCCCAATGGCAAATACAGCACATCTGCCTATGCAGGAACTTAGAAAACATTTTTATGCCTTGTTCACCTCAGACAGTTGAGGTTAAAGACAAAATCTAAAATACTAACAACTAGGATATTAAGTTTAAGAAGTAAATGCAGCCTTCAGCAAAAAGTTGAAAAAATGCACTCAGGCAGCTTGCAGATCAAATTGTAAGCAGAGCATGCAGCAATAGCAGAAAATTAAATTAAGTAAATTAAAATCAAGGCAACAACTCAGCCTGATTTTAAAGTTTAAAACTTCCCATTCAAAGACTGCCACGAATATCAAAAATCATCCCTGGGATGAGGTCTGCTCATAACCACAATACAAGAACAAAAATTCAAATCCAACTTACGTAAGGTGACATTTCAGTGAAATTTGGCAGTTTTCCTTACGAACAGCCTTGAAACTTGCATGGACTGTGATAACATGTACAATAGTCTGCTAACAACAGGCACAAAGTTGGAAGTGCTTTTATGACAGTGCTGAAGTGAAGCCTGCAGTCCTGCTGGCACTGGTGCCCAACACCACGTAGGTCACTACCAAACCAACCAGGACACAGAACTTCCACCTGCCTATTCCAGCTGGTTTGGAAGTTGGGAAACTCAAAGCTGGGGACGATGTGATGCAGCCAACAGGAGAAAAGTGCTCTTCTCTTACACTGGAGGAAAATCCCCAGCCCTTCTCCCCCCAGCTGACCTGCTCCTCTCCAGGCTGGTCAGCGTGAGGTTGTGTCCCTTTCATTATTAGGGCAGGAAGAGAAAACAATTCCTCATCTATCACAGCAGCTCACTCCAGTCAGTGCTACTTTATTAGTACAGTCAGTAAGCAAATATTAATCACTGATATTTAGCAAACCACAGGGACTGCAGTTGACACAAGGTACCCAAGAAGTATCAGGACTCTTGTAAGACACAGCTCAAGCATTCCTGTGCATCCAACACAAACAAGAGCTGCCTGGCCTCCTTAACCAGGACACACTGTCATGTTTAAAACAGTGCTATTAGAACAATTCAGGTAAAAGTGTTCTGTGCTGAAACTATTTCTCTGCTAGGTTTTGTTTTAAGTTGCAGGCAAGTGAACGTGAAAAGGAAAGAATACAGCCTTCCTCAATTCCACTCTCTGCTTTCAAAATAATTCCAGCTGGAAAACAAACAAACAACTAGTGCTATTATTCGAGGATGTGCTGCAACACGATTATTGATTTTAGGGTAAGCTGGGACGTAACAGCTGTTGAGCAACACTCGGTAATGGCACAGGAGGAGTTAAAGGCCTCTCCTATTACACTGCTGCTCTTGTAACTATTCCAGCCCATCCCTCTGCTTTATTTCACCGTTCAGAAAGCCCTTCTGCAGGCAGGCACAGCCCATCCACAGCTGCACACACGCAGACCCTAAGTTGCTCCACGACTAGAGTTCAGAAGCAACTAGGAGTGATATGTGCATGTTTCCACCACCAATGATGACACAGCTAATGAAAGGCCACTTATTACAGGTGTGCTGGCACTTTTATGACCTTGATAAAACTATGCAACAATCTAATGCTTTGAGATTATTAAATGACACAGTGGCAAAAAGACACAGAAAACTGAAATCAAAGAAAACTGAGCGGTGAGGGCGAGAGACCAGTCCCTGAGCAGTAAAGCAGTATCATATCCTCAATTTCAATCTCTGGGCTCTTTTAAATTATTCAAATTTCAATGCCGCCAAACACAATCAAACTTTTTCTCATGCTCGGAAGCACTGCCTTTTCCTCCCCGTAAATCAAGCCAAGTGAGTTGTCACTCAGTATCTCCCAGTTTATAGTGCAGCTAGATTTCCCTATCTCAGGTTGGCTTGCAAATCAAGCAACTGAAACCAATCGCGGCACACGGCATCTGCTAGGTTTTGTTTAATTGTGCCCAGTCCAGTCGTTCTGCTTCCAAATTAAGGGAGAGTTACACAACAAAGATGTTAAAATAGTTCGGTGCTCCAGTGCAGTGCTAAAAACCTCACATGATCCAACTCAGCGTTCGAGTCAGTACAACCCTCACAAAGTCCCAGGTGCCCCCTCGCCAAGCGTACGGCAGGCAGACTGCTGCGAGCTCGCAGCTTTTAAACCCTTCCTCAGAAACAACCATACTTTTAAGAAACACACTGCGCAGGCTCCAGCACAGCCGGGGCTAAACACACAGCCAGAGCCAGGTCCCATCCCCACCGGGGGACAGATTACGGGCAGGAGCAGCGCTGACAGCGGAGCGCACCAGCTCCATGCGGGGGACGGGCCGGCAGGGATCAGCCACCTCCTTCCCCGAGCCGCCCGGGGCTGCTCCCTCCGCAGGCGGACGGGCCCCGGGAAAGGAAACTCGGCGCCCTGCGGGCTACCTGGCTCCGGTCCCGACAGTGTGCAGCGCTAGCGCCCCGCGGCCCC
>VXBQ01011267.1:29708-73340 GCA_013400175.1 Phainopepla nitens | reverse complement strand
CGGGGGCTGCGGCGGGAACGGGGAGGCGTTGAGGGGCCGGGGACGGACAGACAGACAGACAGACAGACAGACACACACACACACACACAGACACGCACACAGACACAGCCCCAGCTGCCCGGCCCCGCCCCCGGGCTGAGGTGTGGGGCGAGTGCCTCCCTCACGGCACCCCGCGTGCGCTGACACGGAGCGCGGCAGGACGGGCGGGGCACCGGGTGAGGAGGCCCCCGGCCCACAGAAAACAGCTCCTCAGGCCGCGCATCCCTCGGGGGTCCCACTCCCCCGGCCACTGCTCGCTCAGGTGGAGCACACGGCCGGACCGTCACCCGTGCGCTGGTGTCCGCCTCCACCCTCACCCTGCGGGGCCCTCGCGTCCCATTTCCACCCCCGCCGGGGCCTGGGGACAGCCAGGAAAGCGAGGGGACCGCTCTGCATTTCCAGCCGTAACTGCAGCGCCTCGCTGTAGCACTGCTGCGGCACCGGGGCTGGAGACACGCAGGAGGACAGCTCTCGATCAGAACAAGCCACGCAAGTTTCCAAGGAACCAAACACTCCTGCTGTCTCTGGAGTTTGCAAGAGTCCCGCTCCTCTCAATCCGAACTGACCTTGCTTCATCCTTTTAAAAGGCCAGCTGTGAAAGAGAGCTGCCCTTACTGCACGAAGTTTTTAAGCCTGTGGGGTTTCCCATTGCTAAAGGTTGTATAAACCTTCACAGGCAAATTGGTCAGTGTGACCTTGTCACTTGTTAGAAGAACACAATGTCCAATAAATCATGATGTGAAGTGAGCAACAGGCTTGCAAAACCCCACTTCACTGTGGCAATGCTCTCTGTAGAAACCATTTTTCTCAGTTTTTAGCTATGCTAACTTAGTCCTGGAGAGGCAGCTTGTGAGTGACGGCAATCTTAACAGCAAACAGAGTTTGGTTCTGCCAAAAGGGAGGTGGAGGGAAAGCTCAGAGATTTTTCAAAGTAAAAACCAACTAACTATCATGGAAGCACCTACAATTGCTTTCCAAGCCTTGCTTTCCTTTACTATCAAATCAGCACATAAGGGGTTTTCCAAACACAGGGGTTCATACCTCCTGCTGCACTTACATTGGCAGCTTTTGTGTCAGAAATGTTAATATCTACAACACATGGAAAAGAAATTAAAATGTCTAAAAGACGCTGCAATCACAATAAATGAGAACTGCAGAAGGATACAATGATCAATTATCATATACTCAACTCTAGTTATGACACTTGGATTAATAAAATATGCAGTTCTGTAAAAGAACTTATTATTGTAGATTTACATCGGCACAAGTGGAAGCAGGATTCAACTCCTTTGTACAAAAAAGTTCATATGAATGGTAGGAAAAAAACCAAAAATGTTGCCATTGGCCTTTTGCAGTTCAATATCCTCTATTTATTTAGTGAAAATGAGTGTGCCATTGCTTGTCCTTCTACACTTCTTACACCAAGTGAAGGAAAACCTTTCCTTCCATCAGAAGGAAGGCAGAGCACACTCTGTACACAGAGATATTTCAGAGATATTCAGGCACTCAGGCAAAGGGAAATAGCTTTAAGTAAAACACATGGAAAGCTAGAAACACTGTTAGCTGGCAAATTTAAGCTTCAGCAGCTCAGCATGCAAACTGAAAAAAAAAAAACCACCACAACACTGAAGAAGTTTCCTAGTTCTGCTGTTAGTAAACAGCCCTGTTCCTGGTCAAGCCTGGAACAGTTTACGCAGGCAAGAGTTTGAAATAGTGCGTGTTCAGACAGATAGATTTCTGCTTCATGCAACAGGATTTGCTGCTGCTGTAACGTGAGAGCAGAAGTCAAGAACTTGGAGGTCAGAAAGCTCAGCCTTAATTCCGTCCCCTCATGTTTGCAGGAAGGAAGGAAGGAGACATTTTCTGAGCTGAGCATTTTGCTATCAGCACGTCTTCCCCTGGTTGCAAAGGCCCCCATCTCCACTGCACTGCCAGCTCCATTCCCCTGAGCCAGGCTAGGAAAGGAGTTAGGACTGGAGCTGCTTAAGCTGGCTGTGGATTTGGCCTGGAAGGAGCTTGGGAACAACGGTGCAAACCACAGGCAGGCTGTGGTGGGAAGGGATTGCTGGAGCAGAAGGACACCTGACCCATGGGTGCCAGCTGGGCCAGTAGTCCCTTCAGCCACCGAAGTCCCAGGTTTGTACTACAGGCAGCGGCTTCTCCTGGATTTGGCCATGGCTGCTGCGAAAACTCTGCTGTCCCAAGCTTGTCCCAAACCCACTTTGGGCCACCAGTGTCACCCATGCAGTGAGACAAAGGCTGCTCAGCCACGCTGCTTCCCTTCCTGCGGCTGGAAGGGAAACAGAGCCACCACAATGTCACCTGGCCTTCAGGCACCACAGCATGGCAGGGGACTGGCCAGTTCCTGACCCCTGCAGGCTGAGCCACCCACTGGACACCAGGAAAGGCTGAATCAGACTTGAGTCCTCTATGCCTTTCCACATAAAGTGTTTCTCAATCCTTATCAGCTAACCTGTGCAGTGCAGTTGGATTTCTTTAAAGTAATCTGTATGATGACAAATCCTTAAGCCAGACACCTACCTGAAGCACGCTGAGCACCTCTCCTGGGCTGGGGAACAGAGCCATGTCCCACCTTGGAGGGCTGAGGGTCCTGGGATGAGCTGGAGACATCTCCATTGGTACTTCTGCGCTTACCAGCCTCTCTCCTCATCTGCTTCAGGCTGCCGAGTCCAAACTAGTGACCAGGCGATTCCCACTGCTCCTTCCAGACTGTGCAGTGCTGCAGGCAGCCGGGAGCTGAGGACAGACAGCTGTGAGATAAAGGTGGCTCTTCCGAAACCCACCCTGTCCACAGCAATAAGGCACCTCCCAGCCTCTGGCTGCAGTTGCTAAGACCACCCAGGGCTTCCCAAGGAATTAAACCGGGGAGGCAAAGAGAGGTCAGCTGTGAACAGCGAGCACGGGGAACAGCCAGGGCAGGCAGTGGCCAGCTGCCCTCCCACCAGACGCCACCAAGGGAGCTGTGTCACTAAGGCACGTCTGAGATGTCCTAACCGACTCCCACTGGGAAATCCGTCTGGATCTCGGGCTTGCTCCCAGAGGCAAACACGTGCCCTCACAGAGTTTGGAAATGCCCTACAAGGCACCTCGTCTTGCTTTTCTCTGAAAAACACCCAGGCTGCCGCACCACAGCCCTGCTACTCATGGACTTCACCTACTCACGGCTTCCCGCCTCTTCCAGCTGGAGCGCTCCTCCCTCTGCACCGTGCCAGCAGGAGCTGGAGGATGTGCTGCTCCCTGAGCCCCTGCCCACTCTGCAGCTGCAGCCTCCCGTTGGCTCCCTCTTCCCAGCACCCATTCCTGTGCCCTGCCCACATGCGGGAACACGCTGTTCGGTCCTGCCCAGGCGGGCTGATGTTTGCCTCACCACCTCGGCAAAGATCTCTGTCCCGTCAAAAGGCAGTCTTTCTTTCCTATGCATTTTTTTTTTCTGGTGTTCGCCATTTCCCTAGAGCATCTCTCTCTCAGATCGGCTGCCTTCATTTGTCACACAGGTGATCTAAAAGCTGCTGTGCGTCATTAGAGAGTGCTCAGCACAGCCCCGAGTTTGTTTGCATAACCTGGGGCTCACACAAGCAAAGCCATGGTGGGACACGGCATGACTCCAAGCCTGGTTCTTATGCAGAGAACTCTAAGAAAGCAGAGGCATTTGGGAGCAGAAAACAAATTGAGGGGGGGGGAAAAAAAAAAAACAACGTTTTACTTAATCTCCTGAACCTGAAATTGTCCCACACGCTGAGAGGAGATGCCTTTTTAGCTGGCTGCAGGACACGTGCTCGAGAGAGAGAAAGCAGCCCCTCCCATAGCACTAATTCATAGCAAGCTGAGTGGGAAACATCTCGTTCTTCCCTGATGTTGACCCAGGAGCTGCAGCTCTGGGGAGGAAGGTGGAAATAGCACTGAGTTTTAGCTGTGAGAGCAGCTCAGAGCAAGTTGCTAGGCACCAGCTGCAAGAATTGCCTGCAGGTGCTCTTGCAGGAGAGGTTGGGCCGGTTGATTGGGCTCTCCCGGTGCAGCCAGAGTGCCAAATACCTTTGAAACGGGCGTAATCCGTTCTCAGCCCGAAGGAGCTATTGCACAATCTTCCCAGGATTAAGGGTTTAAATCGAGGGACTGTGTCACAGCCGGGGAAAGGGCAGTGGGCAGGCTCAGGAGCCACGCTGGCCTGTGTGGCTCTCTGGGGTGGTGGGATGCAGCCTGCCTGGGGAGCTGACAGTCTTGCAGGGGCACTGGAAAGCCATCTTCCTTGTTCTGCCCTGTCTACATCCTATCAGGGTGACTGAAGTCTTCAAAGGAATAAGTGGCTGAGTGGTTTTCTTCTGCTCCTGGAAGCAAAGCTCCATAGTCAGCCGAAGCTTTCATTGCAAGCGTTTGCTCAGTGGAGTCCTATCATTTCACTCATATAAACACAGTGAGATTTCCATCTCGCTCTTATGCAACAGCACAAGACGAGGCTGTTTTTAAAGTCTGGCTTAGGCACTGACTCCTGCAAAGGCTGGAATGCCAGTGTGCCTGCAAACCCCAGGGCTGCCCCACTGCAGAGATGCCCCTGTCTACAGCTGCTCCAGCCTCACCTGGAGGCCAGCTCTGCTTATCTGCCTGCTGCCTGCTCTGTATCTCTAAAAATAAGAAGCACCTCTCGGGTTTGGATCTCCTTGGTGTCATTTCCAAATGACCCTTTAGGCCATCAAGGATACCACAAAGAAAGAGCTTTCCCACACCCCCAGACTATCTTCTAACCCTCTCTTGTCCTAGAAAAAGAACAGCTCCAGCTGTCACTGTGACACCCATCAAATGTCTTGCAGAGACAATCACACCAGCCCCTGAAATCACACAGCCTCCTTCCAAGGGCTATGTCTGTTTTTCTGGTACAAACAGCAAGGCTCAAGGGAGGAGGAGTCCCCCTATGATCAGTGACTGTGCTTCAGCCCATACTACCAGTGCTTTGTCTGCATGGTGCAGAATGCAAAAATCAGGCTACCAGGGATAATTTGGGATGGAAAGTACTCCACCATCACAGAGGCCTTAGTGGCAGTTCAGAGTCTCACCAGGAAAAATACTGCATAGACATTTCATTCTTTAATGTAATAAAATCACGCTGATTTAGCTGAGCATGCTGCAGGTGTTTACCAGCAAACACTCCTATCAGCACTGGCTGTGGGTTTCAGAAGAGGATATTTGTCCTTGCAGCATATCTCATCTCTCATATCACAAGCCAGCTTCTCCCATATGGGGCAAAGCATCACCACGTGATCCTGATTTGAGGGAAGCAGCATAATTTAAACCTGGGGAGGCTGTTTGGAATTGAGCCCCGTGCAGGCAGACCTGGCTCCTGGTTGCATGTGGGGTTAGCAATGATTGCCCTGGCCTACAAAGGGTGCAAATTACACAGCAGAGTTTATTTGCATCCTTTGCAGCTACATGACTGGCTTGCTGGGTGAGATTTACAGGTCCTCACGAGGAAGTAGGTGGTTTATTCCCAGGGTTTCACATGCTTGTTTTCCGTGCAAGTCCAGACTGGCTGCATAGAGATGAGTTGTGCTTAAGAGAGTTCTGCTGAATTCCCACAGCAGAATCTGACCACAGCTCTCATTGTCCTTTTCTGGAAGGCAAATCCCTCCTGCACAGGGTCACACACACACCCTTGGATGTCCCTGCCAGGACAGGATGGTTTTGGATGTAATTAAGCCACATGGTCACAGCTCACTGTACCCAGCTCAGGAGAAGCTCTGGACTAGCACAGGCTGCCTTGCCAAGGACTTGGGTGCATCAAAGACAGGGTAGCTGCCAGCAGGAGCTGCCTAAGACCCAGTGATGGCAGCACCCAGGAAAGCCAGGTGAGGTGGGGCCCTGAGCTTCCCCCAGCTGCACCGTGGGCTTAGGAGAGGGTACCTGGGGCAGCAGCACCCTTCAGGGCTGGGATCACTCCTGTGCTCCCAAGCAGGCCTGGATGTAGGTTGTGATCCTTAACACACCAATGAAACTGTCTGGATCTAGTCTCAGGTATTGAAACAAGGTCTGGGTCTGAGTCTAGACATGAAGGGCAAGACCAGTTCTGTGGTCCGTGTTTGTAGGTTCAGTCTGGCCCCTGGGCCAAGCTAAGGACTCAAAGTGGAATGTGCCATTTAATCTGGCTGGATTAACATGTGAATTTAATTAGATCTCATATCTTCTCAATAAAATCTAGAACATGCTATTGAAATATTGTATTTAATCTTCCTCCAAGACTTTTTGCATAAATTTGAGCAAGGAACTTGCAGCACAAGGCAACTGAAATGAAATGAGAAACCAAGTTTTAGCAAAACCCAGAGGGTGGGGCCGAGATCAGCATCCTGTCATCTTTGGATTTGTGAATCTCATTCAGAGGCTGTCCTTCCCCCTCTGCTCCAGGAAGTCTGTATGATAGATTTAGGTGCTGTCCTGTATGATTATTCCATGGCATCTGTCTCTGCACCCAGTCAACCACAAAAAGCACTGGCTATGATCACATTTAGGTAGTTTGACAAAAAAGGCTCCAGGGGCTCATCACAAGGAAAAACATAAAATTGTTTGGAAATATTAATCAGGGTGATATCACCAGTTTTGTTCTTCTCAAGTAATGCTAACTTGCAAGAAATAGAGAAATAATGAGAAAAGGACAAGGGGACAGCAAGCCTGGCTGTAGCAGAGGGCTGGAAACCAAAAGGCAAATTCATTTGAGATCCAGGGATTAAGATCCAATCATTTGACCTCAGATTAAAAAGTGGATGAGCACAACAAAGAATAGCTTAAAACATTTGGGAAAGTGTAAAGGAAAATCAAGCGTGATTAAATAACAAAACAGCTGCATAAAGCCAGAATGCCTCCCTGATCACAGGCAGCAAATCCAAGTAAGGGATACCTCAAGCTTCCTCAGTGCCATCCAGTCATCCCCCAGCATTTCTATTTCACAGCCACCCTCTGAGTTAAATCAAAAGGAACTCGCCCTGCCCCACACCAGTTTGTTGCTTGTATTGAGCTGCTCTCCCTCACCCTCAGGGGAGCACAGCCAAAACCCCTTATTAGGAAGAAATTACCCAGCAGAAGTAGGCTAGCTAGCTGTAAATGCATGCTGGAGGACAGGAATCCCAGGACAGTGATGCTCAGGCTCTGAGTGCAGTGTGGCTGCTTCCCAGCTTTGCTTTGTGAGCTTCCCCCACCAGCTTGGTTTCTTTTCCTGGACTTGGCCTGTATCTCCTCGGGAAAATCATCCAGCTCCCTTGAGTGACTGCTTACGTGCAGCCAACATAGGTCATCAGTAGCCATTCCCACAGGTTCCCTGATGTCCTCCAAGTGTCCAGTTCAGCTACTTTCTTCTGCAGCACCTTTGAAATTGTTAACACAGCGCTGTTAAATGGGTGTCAGTGCCAGGTGGGCAGCGCAGCCTGGCACTGTGGCACTGGCCCAACCCCTGTGTGCTGCTCGGCAGCTCATGGCAGGCCACGGCTCTGCCCCAGCCCTGGCTCCACTGCAGGTTTAGGAAATGCAGAGAGCAGTCATGGGCTGGGGGGCACAGAGCTGTGCTGGAGGGATGCTGGGTGTCCACCTTGCACAGGTTCCGTGGAGAATCAGCATCCTTGTGACGCACACAGTTCCCTTCTCACACACTTCAAGCCACAGCATCCCACAGACAAACACCAACCTTTCATCCCCGTGGCCAAAGCCACCTCCTACAAACAGGCTGTGTCCTTGCGAGTGCCCCTGTCACTGAACAGCACCTGGCAATGAGGAACCCCAAGGCTGGGAAGGGTCTGAGCATGGGACTGCCCAGAAGCATGTTGCTGCTTTTCCTTCTCCTCCTTGTCCAGTGGACAGTGATCCTGTTTTTCCAGCAGCCCCACTGCCAGCTGCAGTGGCCTGGCAGGCGCAGTGACCCCGAGTGATTATTTAACAGCGGATTGTATAACAGAGCAGGGCAGACATTACATTTCTGTCTCTGACCTCAGCCCTGGGACATCTCCCACCCATAAAACTTCCAGTCTAATCTTTCAGACCTCAGAGGAGCAGCCTTAGGCATGTGACACCATCCTTCAGAGAGGAGTGACCAGGTACCTCTGGGCAGAAATGGGTTGCCCAGCACATCTCAGTCCCACAGAAGGGAAAAGAGGACAGAGCCTAATGCTCCACGAAAGCTGAGGTTTGGAGCCCAGATCCTGCTGAAGGACCCAAGGTGGCCCTGCAAAGCCCCTCTGCTCCCTGCTATCCATGTAAACGAAGCACCACACTCTCCTCTCCATTCAGAGTGAGCTGTTTCAGCAAGGTGAAGATGGATGAGCTGGCCTTGGGCAGAGCAAGCCAGCTCCAACAGCTCCCCTGAGTTGCAGCCACACTGCCTCTGGAATCTGGGAGCAGCTGAACCCCTTGGACCTACTCCAGAAGGGGTGCACAGTGCCAGGAGGCAGTGGAGAGGTGCCTGCTGCTCTGAATAGTCCAGAACTCAGGACATACCAGCCTTATGCTGGTGATATCCCCCAACTGTGTTGCTCTTCCATGGGGCTGAGGAGACAGTTCAAAGCAGTGGCCTGAGCCCTCAGTGGTCAGGAGGATGCTGTGGTGTGGCAAGGAGATGGGCACAGGCAGGCCCTGCTTATCAGTGCTGGGCACGTGCCAGGTGGCTCAGACTCATCTCATTCAGAAATCCATCAAAACCAGCTTGTCCTGAAGCCTTACTGGAGCAGACACAACAAGGAGCTTGTTTCTGAGCTTGACTGCAGCATGTCCTGGCTCTAAGCAGTCCCTTTCAGCAGCACTTGGTGGGTGTGAACAGCCCCTCTAGGATGAGCACGGATCTGCTGGAAGCTGGAGAGGACTAGCAGGGCCACCAGGCTGGCTGAGGTCAGGGAACATTGCCTGCAGGGAGAGGTGGGGACAGCTGGCTTGGTTAGCTGGGAAGGAGAGGAGGTTGGGGTGGTTTAGCAGAAGTCTATAGTGACTTGGCAGCTAGAAGGGAGGATGAGGCTGAAGTCTTTCCAGGAGGTAAGTCAGCCTGGCTGGTTCAAGGGCTTAGGAAAAGCTCCTTCCCCAGAAGGAAGGTGCAGCCCTGGGACATGGACCCAGGGTGGAGAGGTTTCCATCCTTTCAAATTTTCCAACCTTAGCTGCTCTGACGCAGCTTTGGCAACAAGCCTGCTCCAAAGGCTGGCTGAATCTGAGACTGCCACAGGCCCCTTCTCAGCAGCACTTTCTTTGAGAGGCAATTCTACACCAAACTGAGCTGAAATCAGCCTCCTGCCTTGAGCCATTTGTGCCAACTTCCATCAGACACTGCTCCTGTACAACTTACCAAAATGTACCTGCTCAGGGGTGCAGCAGCCCAAAGAGGATTTCACAGCAGCCTGAGCTTAGAAACACACAGTTTACCAACAGCCACAGCAAAAAATAAGTCCAAAGGGCAAGATCAGAAAATCCAATATTTAAAATCTGTGAGTCATTCTACAGCTGGGCCAGGGAGGCAGCTGCTGCAGTGTGGGTCTAACCATTAACCAGGGGGCTAGACAGGTGTGATGCTCTCTGAAAAATAGGATGTTGTGCCTGAGGTCTGTGTGTGCCAACTCTGGGAGATGGTGTGCAGCAAGGCACAGGAACGCTCCTGCAGAGCCCACACTGAGTCTGGAAACTGCTACCATGTCTGACTCCTCTGCACCTCTCAGCAGCAACTCTCAGAGCTCACCTGAAACCATGTCTGACCAACTCCTTGGCAGAGAAGAAAAGAATAAGAAGGCACATTAATGTATTTTTAATAGGTTACATAACCAGTTAAGTTCAAAGCTGCCTTACAAACAGGTGATACAAGATGCCAGTGCTTCCACTGAGATGTGAGCCAGGCCTTTCATGCAGAAAACATTTTGGCTGTCTCAAAGGCAAATTGTCCTTCTTTTGGAGGAGACAAATCTCAGCTGGAAGCAGCAGCTTCCATTTGCTAGGGGTATTTTGATTTTTCAAAGCTGGTTTATTTCATTTGCAGGCAATGGGGAACTGGATGGGAGCGGGTCTGTGGATCTTTAAAGCCTCCTGTGCATGCCTGGCGCCTGCAGTGCTGCTGCTGGCAGGGAGGGCCCTGCCTGGCCCTCACCCCCCTGGAGTGATGCAAGAGGTGCCTTTGCACTTTGCCTCAGTGGGAGAGCAGAGCTGGCAGCAAACCCGCCCGGGAGGCAGCGCAGGAGGCCAGGGCTGAAGGACCACAGCTCGCTCCCCGTGAGGCAGGGTGGGTCACAGCTCTGGGCAAAGGGTTTGCCCACGGAGTGTGTCTGGGGGAAGTGCTCCCTTATCACACACCCACGGGGCTGCGTTCACCAGGCTGCTCCTCCTGTCAGCTGGAGTTTCTACCCTGCTCAAAGGGCAGGGGCTCACAGTGGCTTTTGCCACCTGATCACATGGATCCAGCAGCGCTTTCATGCCCAAGGGCAGCCGGCCACGCTGTGTGTTCCCCATGTCACCGGGATCAGGGGTGTCCTGGCGTGGAACAGGCCAAGACCCCAGGCCCCAGGCCTCTCCCAGGCCAGCAGGACAGGTACCATGGAGTTCGCTGCCTGACACAGCTGTGGGAGTGGGAATGCCAGCAGCTGCCCTGCATTTTCAGTCTATTCCTGTCCCCAGCAAGGCAGCAGGGATGGCACAAGGAGCAGCCCGCAGTCTGGAGACAGAGGGCCACAAAAATGCCAAACCAAGACTGGTTCTTCTCCTCACAAGTGTTACAAAATCCATGGCTGAGTTTAAACACCAAAGAGACTGTGGCCTCTGGCTCGAGGCTGACCCTCGGAAACACGTGCCCCAGCCTGAAAGAAATGAGCATAAATAAAGGGAAAACCCAAAAGGAGCAAATCCAGAAGGAAAGCGTGGCAGGAGCAAGCCCAGCTGAAGCCAAAAGGGAGGGCAAAGGAACAGCTTTCCAACAGGCACTACTACGCAGCTGCTCTGCGACTGTTGCAACATTCCTATTCCGAAACCCCAACTAAAGCAAATTTTTCTTACATGTAACGAGGACAGAAAACAAAAAGAAGGTGGAACATTCCCAAAATAACCTGCATGGTTAATGTGGTATCATAACAACTGTTTTGCTCTGGGTAGAAGTGGACTGTCTCCAAGTTTGAAGCTGCCCCCACCCTCTCCCAGGAGTGAAGATAACACTAGGGAGTCCAGAGAACAGCCAGAGCTTGACAGCACACAGCTGACAGGATCAAGACTTTGCCCAGCTCCTGCTTTGGCCCAAGGCAGCCTCCACCAGTGTTAGGGCTTCACCTATGTCTTCCTTCTGCAGCTCATCACTATGGGAATATGTGCCCACAGCCTCTCCCTCCCACCCCAGTCTCCCTTTTGAATCTCCCACTTGTTTTGCCAATGTGTCAGTGGCAGTAAAGTCCCAGACGCCTCCCCACACACACCCGACGGCCTCAGGATCCTTCCAACCCAGCTCTCATCTCCTGCTTTGTGCACGGTAAGAGGGGTTGTCTGTACCTCGTGACCATCTGAAAACAGGCTCCTCCTTGAAAAAAGCCACCAGAGAGCTCATCAGGTAGGCAGGGCTTGCTGCTCCCTGCGTGGGGGGAGCTCCAGACAGAGCCCGTGGGGCACGGCTCAGGAGTGGCACCATCCAGCAGCCAGGCAGGAGCCGGGGAGACAGACACAGCCCCACCTCTGCCATTATTTCCCTGATGCCCCCACCGTGAGAAGTGGGACAGGCAGAGCCCAGAGGAAAATCGGGAGGAAAGGGAATGGGACCCAGTCCCACCGTCTCCCAGGTAAACGTGCAGGCTCCTGCATCTCTTTTGTGAGCCCTTTGAGGCAGATGTCTCACCCCATGGGGGACCCTCCGAGCTCCACCTATGCTGCTGTGGCAGTCATTTTTTCATGCCTTTCACTGCCTCTTTGCATTTATTTAATTACTCCTCAGGAGTGGCATTGCTGACATTTTTGGCTGTTGGATCCTTTTCCATTCTGTCCCCAGTTGAAGCAATCACACTTGTCTTGCAAGATCTGTTCTTCCTAAGCCAGGATGCCATTTATCCATTATTATTGAAGCATCAAAGGCATTTGCACATGTTCAGAAGCACACCAGCTCCCTCAAGGAGGAGGGATGAAATATCACCTCTTGCCTGATAAATTGCTTACACAAGTGGAATCAAACCCAGGTTTCTGGATTATCCAGTGAGGCTCTTTTGCAATACTGCTCTTAGGAAAATGGCTGCAGACATGTCGCAGCTCACACTCCAGAGCTGGTAAGGCTGCAGGAGAGATTCAGACATTGAGTTTTCCAGCTTGGATGTCTCTTGGTCACCCGGAGGAGATTCCAAAGCCAAGGATATGTTTCTGCAGAAGCAATCTTACACGCTGTCCTTTCCCAAGCTGTGTTCAGCCACGTATGTGCTTGCTGCCTTTGGCTGTGCCCTACACAGTCTCTCTCCTCACTCACAGATAGCTCAGCAAGTTCTGGAGTGGCCATTCTGGTGAATGAAAGTCCAAAACTCAGGCACCTGGGAGTCCTTCTGCCCGTCTTGGCAGGTCCTTGAGGGCGATCCAGTGCAGAGGCTGCAGGACAGCATCCCATGACCTCAACCGGCCCTCGAGCACGAACCGAAAGCCGTGCCAGATCTACTTCAGAGAGTCTGTCTAAGGTTTCACTGTCCCCAGTTCAGCAGAAGCCAACACGCGCAGTCCCCGGTGCTGAACTCGGAGCCAAGGGACCTGGATTTCTTGCTGCCACCTGCTGTCCCCTGTCAGCAGGACAGGCCCTGCCCTGCTCCCTGCCAGCCCTGCCCCAGAGCCCCAGCCTGCATGCAGGAGAGCAAACAGCAGGACCCACGGACCTTGTTCCCCAGCCCCTGCTCCCTGTGAAGCACTAGACAGACCCAAAGCCTGCATATGAACAGAAGCACAAAAGCAGTGGCCTCTGTGTCCCGGTTCTCCTGGTTACAAGCTCCAAAACTGCAGCTGTGCCTGATTTTCTCCCTGGAGGACACAGCCCTGGGGAATAGTGGCCCACGCCTTTGCCGTTAGCCAGGACAGGCCCACAGGGGAGCTTCCTCCCTGCTCACTCAGCCCATCACAGGGAGGGAGGGAAAGAGGGCAACAGCTGCAGACAATGAAGAAATAATGATAATAACAACAACATCATGATCTATGTCTGATACCTTGAGATAGTAACTTTCCCGCTTCAATTGACAGAAAAGTAAGTTGAGTGGATGCCAGGAAGCATTTCAGATGATCAGGTGTCTGGTCCAGAGATGCAAATCAGGTCAGGTTTCTGCAGGATTTTACAACAGCAGAGCTGCAGGTGCTTGGTCCTGAAGGATCCTGCCCTTCCTTCCACGGCAGCCTTCTGTATTTCAGATAAACAGGGCAACCCAGGATTTTATCAAGGAGGCTGTGCCTGGCATAAAGGAAATTTGGGACTATACATCATCTATGGCCATTTTTTCATTCTTTTTTAAAATACTGTATCATTTATTTCTAGGCAGAACTATAGGCCCTGAAAGGAACCAGGAGAGGGAGGAGAGGCAGAAGTCTGTCGTGAAAGGTCTGCAGAGAAGTAGCTGATAAATGGCTTTGTGGCAATAGCTGCCTTATACTTCACTGTGCTCATCTCCTCACTCTCACCAGAGTCCTGGCAGAGACTGGCACCCCCTGGCCTTACAAAGCCCTGCAGGCAAAACCCAGGCACAGGTAGGTTATTCAGTGTCACCTCCACACAAGGCACAACCAGTCCAGTGACATTCCCCCTTGTGGGAGGACAAGGACAGGCACTTGGCTGTGTACCTGTGAGGAACAACACAAACTCCAAGGTTTTTCATTCTGCATGGGCATGCTCCAGGGGCAAGCTGCTCCATTTCATTAGGAAACCAGGAGGAATTGGCAAGAAAACAGGGAACTCACAGATCCTGGGCCTCATGTATTCATCATGTTCAAGCCAGGTGTCACAGAGCTACCTTGCACCAAGCCCAAAGCTATCTAAACCGCATAAATAAAATCCATTTTGCCACAATCAATGGCTACCAGACAGCTGTGTGTAAACTCAACCAGCCTGGCTCTGAAAGCTTCTCTGCTTTACGGGCCAGCAGCACAGACAGTGGTGTCTGTTCTGTGCTGCTGCCACAAGCAAGAGCCAAAGGTGTGCTCATGTTCCCCCTGCTCCTTTGCTCCACAAAGCAGATAAAAACAATATCTCCCAGGTGAACACAGCTCAGCCTCTCCACCACCCTTCCCCCAGATCTCAGCAGGGAAACTTGGCCTGCACTTGGAAAGGACACAAAGCAAAATGCAGTTGTTATCAGCTTGGCCTCTGTGTTGCACAGCCCTGGGTACAAGGCTGATTCAGGGTTATTGGCAGGGCGTTTGGCTAAAGGTAAACAGACTCCTCAGCAAGCTGCAGGACAAGTGTGGACAAGTGTCTGAGCTCCCAGTGAAACCTGGAGCATTGGGCAATTTGTTTTTAGGGCTCTTTTGCCCTAAAAAGTCAGGGCAGACTCCCCACCTGCCTTGGCTCAGGAGCCAACCTCACAGCTGGCAGGCCTAAGCTCAAACCACACACACACAACTCACAGCAGGCACTCAGTGAGTGATCTTTGGAGTACTGATCGACAGAGTCTCTAACAGGAACCAGGCTGATGCAAGGTACAGGCAGTCACACAGTGACTGGGGAAACAGGGAATATCAGCATCTCAAGAGGACTAAAAGATAGAAGCAGCTTAAGTGCTTGCAAAACGGCTTAAGAGCAGCTTCACATGGAAAGTGACTGCTGCTTAAGCAGTTTAAAGACGAGCCCCTCTCAAACATTGGTCAGCTATGAGCAGCTTAGTGCAGGAGGGGCTCCTGCCAAGGCTGCTGGGATGGCAGCACGCCACGGGAGAGAAACGAGTGTCCCCTTGGAGCAGGGAGCCTCGCCCACACACGCCGCAGATGAACGTGTGCCACCCCGGCCTCGGAGCCGCGCTGGCCTCCCCGTGAAAGGAGGCCTGCCCTTGGCCAGATGTTCTCCAGAAAGCTCTGCAAAGCAGAGTTCCTGGAAAGCTTCGTCTGCTTTCAGCTATAAAATAAAATAAAATGGAGGCTGTGCTGGCAGTCTCAGCTCTTTTCTTCCTGCCAGTTTCAAAGAGTAAGATTAGCTTCTGTTGTCCTTGCACCCTTGAATATCCCTGACCTAGTTCTTGGGAATTTTCAAATTGTGCAGAAGACAGAAAAACAAGATTTGTTTGGAAGCTCTGGGAGATAATAAGAAAAACCTCCATTTCCTTTTTTTTTTCTTTTTCTTTTGCAATGCCAGTGTCATCAAGGGTGGGAGCGCTGGTGGTAATGGCAGGAGCAGATTGAAGCAGCACTCAAATATGAATTATGTGTTATTTGACTATGGTGAAGAAAGCAAGAAGGATAGGAAGCACAAAAGCAGTGCCCTCTGTGTCCTGATTCTCCTGGTTACAAGCTCCAAAACTACAGTTTTTACAGTGCACTCAGCTGTGAACTTGGGGTCCATATGCTTGAAGACCTGGTGAAGTGCTATCATCTTATTTCTCTTCATGAGAGAAACCTGTCCTTCAGACTACTTCAGGTAGGGTTGTTTTTATTTTTATTATTATTATATGAAAACTATAGCTGAAAGACTGGAGAACAGGTTACTTGAAAATAAATCAATAGCTCAGTCTTAATCTGGAATCCTGTGGTTAGCAGTTCATTGCTTCATGTTAAAAGGACACAAAAAGGAGGAGTTAGGGGCATATAAAGGATCCTTATGAAGGCACACACAGCATCTTTGCCCATACAGCAATAAACAGACAGAAAAACACCACAGAAATCTTGGGCAAAGGGGAACATATTTAAATGTATCTAAAATACTCCAGTTAAAGCTCTATCCTCAGAACTCAGGAGTTGGTTTTGGATTTAAAGTGCACCCCAAGAAGATGAGAGAACTAAAAGTTCACTAAGTGGGATTCCCACCTTCAGCCACTGACGTTTTATGTTACTGTGGTTCAATCAGAAGCCATGCAGCAACTTCAAAAAAAGATTACCAGGTCACTCTCTGACCAGGCTATTTCTTAAACACTTCTGAAGCCTTTTTGACAGGATGCTTATCTAAAGCTCACTGATTTAATCTGATTTAGCAGTTACAGTGCTGTGGTTAACAGAAGAGAAAATAGAAGCATAATCTATATTACATGCAAATCCCAGCATCCATGCCATTCAATTTAAAATGGCCAGAAGTTTGCAGTTGCTGACAGAGAAAACATCACTTAAGTACAAACTGTGTTTCCTTAAATATCCAAAGCTTCTTGTATTAACAGCCTAAGAGACAGAAAAATTAGGATTTTCAGTAATAAGCACTCTAATAACTTCTGGAGGCTTATTTGACTACTACCCACTTGAATTTTGAATGGAGCACAAACAATTTAATTTTTTAAAGTAGCTTGAAGAAAGATGAAACCACAAATGGAAAGAAAAGACAGCAAGAGAAAATAAACAGATAATGGCCTATATGAAATTGAGTAATTACATCCTGCATTGTGCTTCAAGTGCCAGCCTCAGCCATCCCCCATCCTACAGTCCCACTCCAGTGTTTAATTCTGAATACTGCTATACTGCCCCTGCCAGGATTAATTTGTTTTCCTGGTTCCCAGATGCTTTGGAAAAGAGGGTTAATTATCTTGCCATAGCTGCTGGCTTCTAGCACATTCCTGCAGGACTCCCTTGCATGAAGGCCCACTCAGGCTGCAGCTGCTCCATGAACACCAGAGAAGGAAAAGTTAAATAAATTGTGCCAGAAATTAAGACCACGCTTCAGCAGCTGCAGCTGAAGAGCAGGAAACCCATCTGAATTCATGTGTGGCTCCAGCCCAGGGAGCTGGCTGGGAAAGGCCAGGACAGGAAGGCTTGGCACAGGGCAGATAAAGCTTTCTGAATACAAGAAAAGGGACTGAGGTGACTTCCTTCAGAGAGCCATGGTCAAAGCACAGCACACGTAATCTGGCTGCATTAGGTTCTTCCACATCCTGTGAGAATTACAGTCATTGGAGGAAGAAATCCTCTCTTTTTAACAGGGCAAGGCTATTATGCATTAGGAGACTCAACAGAACACAAATATTTTGCTCTTTTAACTTGATAATGCAGCTGTCTAAAAATGGATTGACCCTTTATCAAATCAGATGTTTTAGCAGTAGAACTTGGGGGCCTCATCATCCCAAAACCCTTGAACACCTATTTGGTTCAGGTTATTTTTAACTGATTCTGGTTCTAAGGAACCCAAATGGCACCTTAGAAACATCACATTATCACAGGAGTGAGCACATCTGATCACCCCTCCCCACAAATGTCAATAATAATGGTGCAACTGAGAAGATATTTGAATTTCACAACAAATCAGTCATTCTGCACACTTCTCTCTGACTGGTTAGACATAAAAATAGACATAAAGTAGACATGAAACCCTGGAATGGCTAAAAAACCCACTGGTAGCTATAGATGTGGGAATGCATGTATTTTCAAGGAAAGGAACACACATAAGAATCCCAAATATGTTTAAACACATCCCTGAGATGAAAAAATAATTGAGCAAAAAGTGTTCATGTTCCCAGACCTCGATGCATTATTTAACAGAAGAGACTGAATGTTTCCTGCTAAGCCACCAGCACATTCAAACAAGTTCAAGAGCTGTTCACAAGAAAACACACAGCAGGAAAAGGAGCAAGTTGCATTTAATTACAACAAAAGGGTTTCAGCCAGTAACAACCCAGCTTGCCCCAAACATTATCCCTTTCTGAAAGACAGACTTAGTGACACCACATCCAGTTGTATCATTCCTTTCACAAAGCAGGACACCCAAACACATCCTCCACTGGTTTCTTTTAAATCTTCTCTTTCATCACCCTAGAATACACTCTATCTTGCTGTGGTGGTATAGAAACTCAAAAAGCAACTCTTCACACTTCTTGCATAAAAGGAAAAAGAAATATAAACAAAGAATCAGACTATCATGAGAAGAGGAACATATCTCCACCTCAATACATCTTTACCCCCAGTGAAAGGTGATCAACTGGAAAAACAAACAAAACATCACCAACAAACAAAGCCCAACAAAACAAACAGTGGAACAGACATGAAGATATTACATTGTGAATGACAGCTGCTTACAAGCAGGGAATGTGCATAGCAATGTTCAATGTTTTGCTTGTATGACTTATGCAAGAGGCAGGAAAAAAAAAAACCTGCATTAAGAGACCTCGAAGGTTTAATTTTAATCTAACAAGTAAGGTAATACCACTGCCAAATGAGAGACAAACTTCACTCCCTCTGGAGCAATTAATTCCCCACCTGCCCCACTGCTTGGGCTCTGTTCTAAAGAGCAAGATTAAAGGTGAACACAGACCTTGTGTGTGGAAGACCAACCTCATTCCTTCCTGAGGACAAGCATCCACTCTTGTAGGCCCAAGAGAAAACACTATTTTCTTTTAACAGCAAAACACCAACAAGGAATCTTTCCTGTTCTCAAGAATACATGAATAAGATGACTATTTTGTGGAGGAAGAAGCTTGCACAATTCTTCAGTCTCCTCCCTTTCCTGCCCTATATGGCACAGGCGACTCATTTTGCATATGGGCCTTCCAGCTGCTATCAAGTCCTCTATGATATACCTAGAACCATGCTCCATTTGATCTGGGAAGACACAGGAAAGATGCCTTTCACCTGAACATCTTAGGCACTGAATGCTGTGATCCACTGAGGACACCAAAACATTAAAGTGCATTTATTTTTCTTTTTTTCTTTTTTTCTTTTTTTGAGATGAAACCTGAATGTTTTAAGGGTCACTCATCCCACACTGCAATTTGAAAACAGACTATTTTTAATGCTCAACTACAAACAACTTCTGGAACTACATTGATACAACCAGCAATGGAAATTATGACAGAAGAAACAGGCTTCCACAAAACATTCAAGTTGATAAAAATGAGAGACTGGGAGAGATGTTTTACAGTTAAAACACCAAGCAGTACAGGGCATTTCACTAGCAGCAAGATATGGCATGTGGACTTCCGTGCTGGAGCTGTCTGGAAGCAATTTCTGGGGAAAGAGCACTGAGGCTGAAAGAGTCTCAGTAGCACCCCCAAAATGCAAGTCCCTTTGCCACCTCACAGACAGGAGGCTGGGATTATTCCAAACCCTGTGCTGAAGGAGCTGCCAAAGAGCTGCTGGGTTTCAGTTCCCAGTTCAGACATGTTAGAAGCCTGATGTGAATACCTAAAACACTCATTACCTGAAGCATGAACAAAATAGAGGTAGACAGGGCAAAAATGAATCGTTCATGAGAAAACCTGAAGGACATCTGACACATTTTCCCTTGTATGACATGGAATATTTGCCTTGAAATTAAGAATGGGGAAAATCCAGTCTGTATTGAAAGATGTGCAATGCCCACAGCCTGTAAACATCCTACAACATAACCTCTCAAGGACAAGCATTCTGCACAAATCATATTGCATGAAGGATGGCTATAGATAAAATCCATAAAGACAGAACAAAGAACTTGTAGGATAAAGCATAAAATAGCTTATAAAGTAACTTCTCTGCAATGACTAAGAACAGACCTGAAAGAAGCCCTCAACAATCCACTGCAAATTCAGAAAGGGGAACACACACAGAGCCTAGGACAACAGCTCCCAGACTCCACTGTTTGGATTCCCATTTCTGGGGGTTTAGCCCAAATAAGACAACTCCAGTTTCAGAAGACAGGTTTCAAAGTACTGGGCCAGAACAAATCATCTCCAAAGTGAACGATTTCTTACCTCCCTAATTTCAGATCACATAATCAGTTACTTTACCTGAATCCCACTGAGATTTACCTCAGCTTAAGCTACAGACAAGCCAAGACTGTTCACCCAATGAATTCTTTCATGGTCATAATAGATCTTTAAGATAAATCAGAAAAAAAAAAAAAAAAACCAAACAACAAACATTGAATTAACTGTCCAGGTATGAAAGGATATGGTGGAAGCTTTTTTTGTTTTAACTATTTTTACCACCTTGGTTTCTATTGCGATCCATGCTGTCACTCCCCCACAACTTTTACCATTTAGTATGTCATAACCACTGCTTTAAAAAAAGAGTCAAAAGGATATGTTAAACACCAAAGATTTAAGTTTAAATAATGGAAAATGAGGATGAACACATTGATACAGGCTTGCAATTTTAATTTTTAAAAGGCCCCTATGGTGGGACTAGCTGTAGATGGCATCATGCTAATGCAAATGGAAAAGTTTTTTTTTTTAAAAAAAAACCAAAATCACTTTAAATAAGTATGAATTCATACCATACACGTGTACATACTTAATAATTTTCTACGTTAGCTCTGTTTGAACTATAAATCAAGTCTATACTACTGAAAGTTCAGTATGTGCAACATTAACCCAATAAAAGCATTTTATAAATACAAGCTTCTTTTTAGTATTGCAACATACTTCACTACTTAACATACTGAAAAACAAGTTCTACATTTAGAATTCTGCTGTAATAGTTCTATCTGCCAATTAAGACTACAAATGGAAAAATACTTGCTAATCTTTAACATTTTGAAAATGCAAATATATTTCATTTTTTGAAAAGAAACAATCTTGTTTATCCTACTGGTGCTTCTTTAGACATTTGAAGATACTACACTAACAAAATACAAACTTTTTAGTAAGCTTACAACATGTACTTCTCAGAGGCAAAAATAAAAAAAAATCTGATTTGTTTATGAAGGAACATCCATTTATTATAAAACAAGATAAAAGATATTAGAATTAACTTGAAACAAGGCAACATTAGAACAAACACTTTAGAGCTTTGTGAACGAAGTGTAGTTTTTAACTTGCAAATCCTGGTGAACGTAGCTCTTAACATGCTGTCCTCTTCTCTATAAATGGGATGAAGTAGAGAAGCAAAGCTTCAAGGTGTAAGGGTTGGAGCCATCTGTGAGGAGACAACCCAGAACACACCGTGAGCACAGCTCTCCTGCTGATCCACCTTCCACAACCCGGCACCTTCACCACTTCCGGGTAGTTCACACTCACACCTCCACTGGGGTTTGCCTTTTTTCACATTGAAAGAGAAAGCTTTCCTGCTCTTACCACCTCTCCAAACTGAGATAAAACTGAAATTGGGAACAGCGTGTTATCCATACTATCTTCAAAAATATCCTTCCCCTAAGGTCCATTATTAAGAAGGTGGACAAAGGTGTGGGGGAATAGAAAAGATTTAAACTGTTAACACTTCACAGGGAGACAAACTCATAACAGTTAGGAGGAGGTAGTTTAAAATAATATTAGACGCTGGCCTGGATTCAAAATTATGTCTGGGAACACCTGGAAAAATTCCATTAATCCAGTAAACTGTCTGAATTGTTCAGTGCAGACCTGGCCTATTGTGTACTTGTTTAGCAGGTGAACTCACCCCACTCTCTTCTTGCTAGTTTGGAGCTAAATTCAGCTTGGCTTCACAATTTCTGGTTTCAAAGGCAATGTGCTACAGGAGCAGTTAATTGAAAGCAATGAGCTGAGTAACTTAAAGAATCCTCTTTTCAAGACATTGCAGATTTCTCTATATTTATTGTGAAAGAATCACATAAGGCTTTGGATGGAAGAGGGATCATCTCACTGGATCATCCAGTTCCAACCTCCTGCCATGGGCAGGGATGCCACACACTAGACCAGGTAGCTCAGAGCCCCATCCAACCTGGCCTTGAACACTTCCAGGGATGGGGCATCCACAGCTTTTCTCTGGGCAACCTGTGCCAGGGCCTCACCAGCCTCACAGTCAAGAACATCTTCCTAACATCTAAAACCTAAATCTCTCTTAGTTTAAAACCCTTACTCATTGTTCTACCACTATTTGCCCATGTCAAAAGTCACTCTCCCTCTTTTTTATAGGCCCACTTTAAAATACTGAAAAGCCACCCTGAAACCTTCTCTTCTCCAAGCTGAACAATCCCAGCTCTCTCAGCCTTTCCTAACAAGAGTGGTGCTTCAGCCCTCTGATCATTTTTGCGGCTATCAGAACCCTAAAGTTCTTCTCCACAGAAAAAAAAATTCCAGCAGTAAGATTAGGAAAATTTACTTACTTGGGACTCTTATCTGGTAGTGATTAAGTACAGTGAGAGCTTCCACTGCATCTGTCTTACATTCCCATTCTAACAGACCAGACAGTGTTTTGGCAGAAGCTGTCAAAATGAGAAATAAAAATGGGAAGGAGGGGATCAGTAACGTCTCCTGACAGTGCATACTCAGATCAAAACTGCAATCAAGTAACTTCCCAAACTGGTAAAATTTTACTTACGTTTTGGGTCAAACACTTTGTATTTAATAAAGCTGAGAACTTCATGATCCTCACATAACTGTCACAAAAATAAAATAAGAGGTGAAACTCCAGCAAAAGTGCACATAAACAAATTAGCAAAAATTCCAAGTTCCTGGAAGAGACATACAGAAAGGAAGATTCTGACTTTTTAAGAGAGTTTGGAAGAATTTATGGCACATTACTTTAAAAATATGTTTAGATTGGTAACTCTTTAGAATACTGTTTTGTAGTATGTAAAACAAGGCTCTTGTATCTGTGATATCACTGCTATCTCCAAAAATGTATTTAAATAATAACAAGTTCTACTATTTGACATTCCTGCTCCAATACAGTAGCTCTGAAATTGTACATACAAGGACACCACTTGGGAACCAGAGTTCACTTTCAGACAGAGTTGGAAAAATATATTTTATTGAACTGAAAAAGAACTCACTGGACTGTCATCAATCTTACCACTGCCTCCACTTAAAGAGGCCCAGTATTGCATGTTTTAAGCATCCAGAGTTCATTTAGGATATAACTGTGCCAAAGATCCCAGGTGCATGCTTGTCTCCATTCCAAAACATCCAAGCAGTCATTACAGGGAGTCAGTAAATCTTCTGTGAGTTGTAGTCCTAACTTTCATGGCTTTGTGTCTTTTCCTTTTCCTCCAAAAACCCCCCCACATTAAGCTCCTCAACTTTATTTTCAGATTTTGTTTCTCACATTAAAAAAATATAAATAAATAAAATTGAGACAGTAACTCCAGAATTGCGAATATATCCAGAGGGGGTACAAATATATTTTAAGGAACAGCTCTGTTCCAGTGGCTCTGCTATAACCCTCCCAGTTACTTGTTTTTAAAAGCAGCACCATGAAAAGCCAGGACAGAGCCCAGAGAGTGCTGGATGTCAGTCACTCCAAGTGCTCACCTTTACAAACGTTTCCTCAGTCACACACAGGGGAACATTGTAATAATGCAGCACACAGGAGGGTGGTTGGATGATGTTCTTGGATGCTTGGCCAGCACTGGTGAAGCGATTGTTCTTACTCATGGCAAAATCCTTGTAACTACTCGTGCCATCCTCCAGTTCAAATATCTGGCTTGGAACTACTGAGTGCTGCTTGGAAACACTGGAATTTAAGGATAAAGTTTCTTAAATAATTAAGGTTATCATACTTTGCAGATTATTATTTTGCAGATTATTATCTAACTAGCAAAGAGCTGATGTTTCTTTATAATAATTTGAAATAAATACAGTAAGAACAGATGGGTTGGATTTTACACCTTCCTTAAAAAATTGCAGAAAGAATGGATAAGATACATTAGGGAAAACAGTTTATTAGTGGCCAATCCATGTAATGACAATATGCTTTATGAATAAATAAAATAAAAAAGAAATTGTAAATAAATAAAATTATAAATAGTAATAAATCTTAGAGTGGTTGGGGTCGAAAGAGACCTTAAAGATGATCTTCCAACCCCCGTGCCATGGGCAGAAACAGCTTCTGCTAGAGCAGGTTGCTCAAACCCCCATCCAACCTGGCCTTGAACACTTCCAGGGATGGGGGCATCCTCAGTTTCTCTGGGCAACCTGTGCCAGTGCCTCACCACCCTCACAGTAAAGAATTTCTTCCTAATATCTAACCTAAATTCACCCTCCTTCAGCTGAAAGCCAAAATAAGAAGTCACAAATTGGAAATCGTAACTCCAACAACGATAAAAATGTTGTAATATACTGAACCTTTGAAATCTCATTCCATCTGCCCACTGGTGGACTATTAATCTGATAAAACATATTTACCAGACATTGAGTCTCTTTCCAAATAACTTGACATTATTGAGATGTGTGACCGCTCTTTCTACAGCGTATTCATCACCCATTTCAACCAGTGCTGTGCCTGGAATAGTCTTCATAAATTTCACCTAAGAAAGATGAGGTAAAAAAAAATTACATTGCAACAAAGAGCTCAACCAATAGCTTTATAAAACATTAGGATATATTTTTAGACAATCTCAGACAGGCTTTTTCCAAAGCATTTAAAAGAACTATAGTAGTTTCCACGTTTCTAATAAATTATGCCTTACCTTCTCAATGTTTCCATACAAGCAGAACAAGTTGAATACCCTTGAACAGTTCATCTTGAGCTGATGCAACCCACTAACCATGACGACTGACCCTGAAGGATTTCCACCGTGCATGTAAGAGGAGGATGCCTGTGGCAGCGGATAAGCGACGAGTTCTGGAGTGTCCCGAGATCCCATCCGGTACCGGCTTGGCAAGGGCAACAAAGGGCCGTGGGAGCCTAAGGAGATGACAGACCATGTTTTTATGCTGTTGGAAATAATTTTCACTACTTAATCATGCATCAAAGCCCGCATACATAATGCATATTTAAAGGAGGGGTAGAAGGTTACAGCAGTTGCTGAATAAAGATATTCCAGTAATTACAACGATCATTATCTTCCCCGCAGCGTGCAAAATATTTGAACATAAACATATCAGAGGAAATAATTAAAATCAACATTCAGAAATATTCCCATCTAGTTACAGAGCTACGCGACACCAAGAAAGAATATTACAAAGTGAGGAAAACAAACCAAAAGGAGTGAGACAGAGGTCAGGAGATGACACAGCTCTTTTTCCCAGAGACGTGAGATTAAGTCAGAAGCCTGCCGTTCTACAAAATGCTCATTTGGAAGAATCAGGAATACTTAAACCCCCACATTAATGCAAAATGAAGTGGTCCTATTTCCCATTATAGATAAAGTGACAAGTTTCAGTGAAATAGACAATTTCTTTTTTTTTTTTCTTTTAGTGATGAGACATTACTAGTAAGCAACACCTCTGTTCATAGAAAATGTCAGTATTACAGACCAAGGGGAGGATCCCTATTTTTCTGAGACAAAAATAATGTGAAATTCACATAAGCCAAGTATAAAAGGAATCTTCTGTCTTTTTTTTTTTCCCCATCAAAAAGCAGTAATGACAGGGAAACAGTGGTATAGGAGGACATGGACACATTACTTAAGGTAGAAGGATGTATCAGAAGAATGAAAAAAGAGCATCATTGAAACAAGGTGGGGCTTGGAAATTCTGGAGATTTGAAGAATCTTTGGAAGGAGTAGGTAGGATGTCAACCTACATTGTAAAATATCATAAATACCTTTGCAAAGAAAGAGGCAAGACAAATCACATTGCACCTGACAGCTGAGAGAGTAAATAACTAGAAAAGTCACATGTCAGTGACAGGGTGTTGTTCCTCCACCTTGAGGTCTTCAGCACATGAAAGTGACAGCAGGTCTTGCCTTACAGAGAGTTCTGGTAACAAATGCAGTACTTTATAGCACTGATTCCAAACCATCATTCCTCTACAGTCACATAACTGTACCTTTTCAGCTAAATGAGAAGTGCCAATGCCAACAATTCATAGCTTTGCATGCAAAAACATCAGAGCTCTCTGTTGTACCAAACCATTGCTCATGCTATGTTGCCATTTTCTAGAAGAAAACTGCTTTCCCAATCCAGATATCATTTTCTACCCATTGCCAGGGTGATAGCAACTGAAAGGGAACTTTCTTCCAAGGAATAAGCCTGTAGAACTGAATGCTTTGGGTGACAGGAAGAGGTGAAGCAATGAGTGCACATGGATTTCACTGAACCAGCAGTGTTTCAGAAGCCAGACTGACAGCACTGCAGGTGAACTGCTCTTGCTGAAGGGAACCACAGCCAAGCATTGAGTAAATATTTAGAATTCCACAGAGCATGTAAGAAATCATAACCAGCTGTCATCCCATGTTACTTACCATAGCCATCATGTCTAAAGGATGATGGGTGCTCTCCCAGAATAGCTTGTCTCTGCCGGCCCTTCCCTCTGTCTAACGTGGGAAGGGAAAGAAACCAGTTTAGTATGCACAACCAGGCACTTGACTTCTCCAGTTAAGACACAAAGCTTCTAGTTAAGAAGTGAAAAAGTAATTTGAGTCCTTGTTAATTTTATAAACGATTTCTCATTCACTCTATGTCTAAAAACACAAGCTGTAGCCCTGGGACACCAAAATTAAAAGACTGCCATCTGTATAACAAATTGCACTTAAGTTGATTTGGGGCAGTGGCCAATGAGGAGATGCAGACATTTAAAGTTTATGGAGATACCCAATAGTTCTCCTAAACAGACACCACACATTAGTATAGAAAACACCATACAGCAGGATTTACCCGTGTGTCTCTTAAAACAAATTTGAAATGCAGTACTTTTGAAAGACAGTACCTGAATCATAATATTAGCTTCAACAGCAACACATTTTCAAAGTGGGCTTCTTTCAAGAAGTTTCAGCATAAGCCAACAACAACCTGTATTACATGGTTTCATAATCAGTAAACAGAGAGCATTACATATGTGTACATATATATTTACAGAACACCTACTGATTTATGGGCGTGCTGAAAGGATTGTACATTGCGGCATTATCAGCAGCACATAACAGTTCAACTGAGGGAAAGTATCACTGAGTAATGCACTTAAACAACAGTCAATCCTTTAAGAAAACCCAGTTCTCTAGGATATAAAGTTAAGCAAGGGGTCTACATTAATGGAGGGAAGCAATGCCTCACAGCCAAAGCTGTATTTTTCAATCAGATCCATGCTGCACGACAAAATAATATCTAAACTTCCAGATTTCTTTGTGGTAAGCAACAATTCTTTTCTTACAATAAAAAAAAAAAAAAGCCCCATTGAAAAGATGGGGCAAGGCATTTATCAGTTTACAACAATTCTCAGGATATTTAAGTATGACTGCTGAAAATAGTAACTCCAGCCCAATGCAGCTGGAGGTATTTTCCCCAAAAAACAGGAACTATTTGATTATGCAACAGTGGTAGATGAAAACACATGTGGCCCTTTCTGCTCAGGATTCTGAGGCCAGGTTCCAAGTCAGATATTTACTTTGGCAGTAAAATCTGAAGAGAGAGCAGTCTTGAACACTTTCAAATACATAGAAGAAAGATTACTGTTGTCAAGTTTACTTTTCCACTCCCTTTTCAGGGTAACAGCTCCGGTTCTTGGCTCTAGAAAGCAAATGAGCAGCCAGATCAAGTATTTTGAGCATTTAAACTGTATGCAGTAACTTTCTTTCAGAAAAATCAGTTTTGTAATTCCAATCTGTGGAACTAAATGCTTTGAAACTGCCCACAGTAAAATATATTCAAGAATCACATTCTTCAAAGAAAGAATTCTATGAGAAAAGTTTGACAAATATTTCCTCCTTGTGGTGGTGCAAGTCTCTCCTTGCCCCATGCTTGTTCCTTCCTTGAACAAAGCCCCTGGACTGTGCCAGTACAAATACTTGTGTAAACAAGCACCCAAACACGAGAACTGACCTGTGTTAAAAATAATTTTGAAAGGAAAGGTGCTTTATAATCTTGTTTAAGCTTGGGTTTCTTGATTTTTAGTTTTGTTTTCACATCACATCCTTGAGTCACTGAGAAAGCTGGTTTTTTTACCACCAAAAGAAATGCTCCAAACTACAGTTTGAAATTTCTGGCTAAAGGCAAGTATAATCCTAAGTCAGGTGGGTTAATTTCATTCAATCTAATGCAATATGAATTCATAGCAGCAGGCACTTGTTAGGAAGTTTACTTTAGTGGAGAAAGACTACGGGCAATTTATTCCTATAAAGAACTAAAAACAGTTCTTAAAAAAAAAATCATTAGTCAAATGCATTTCCTTCCTAACATTTGAAGGGCATGTGTGAAATTCTGAAAGGACTGATTGGCCTGTCTGTCCCTGGAATGAAATTCCTTTGGGATAAGGTCTTTGCTGCAGTGAGAGCCCCACAGCTCAGGTCACACTATGTTCAAAACCCAAATAAAGCTGTTGCAGGAGTGAGTTGAAGGACAAATACATAAACTCTTTCAAAGAAAACCCCAACTCCTGGATTCCTTTATGGGCAAAACTGCTCTAGATGCCTGTTTTCTCGAGTACATTTCACTGTTCATTCAGCAATTTATAATTCCTTTATCCACATAAATGGATGTGGATCATAGTAAATCAAAATTCATGCTACATACAATAAGTAATGATTGAGATATGTATATATATACATATATAAAATACAAGTCTAATTTTTTTCCTCTTATGTGTAGTAAGGTGCTCATATAGACAACAGAGACGATAATAAAAGAAAAACAAAAGAGGAGAGTTGTTGAAAAGAGCAAGCCACACCTATCCTGAGTTTTTCATTTTCCACTGTTTTCTCAAGTCTGGGGAAGTTTTAGTTCATACAGTCATACCTATCTGCAGACCAATTACATAATGCATTTAGATGCACAGTGTTACAAGTCAGCCTCCAAACACTGCAATGATCAAAAGATACAAGAGTCAAATTAATCCTTTCAATATTTCAAATTCAAACCTTTAGATTTTTTTTCTTGCCCTTGAGTTTGTTCTGAATCTCTTTTTTTGACTCAAGAATTTGAGAAAAAATTTGAATCCCAATACAAATAATCATAATCTACAAGCTGTAACCAATACTGTAGCTCCCTTGTTAACTTTTTACAAGAACTTCATTTTGAAAAGCCAAGCCCTAAGTTTTTAGTTGTACAACAGTTTCACAAGCCCAGTGTCTCTGCAGAATTACTCTGAAAGTGCAAATCTCTTGAGACAGCCAAAGCCCTAGTTCTCATGTAGCCTTTGATAAGCAGATACTCTATCCTGGTCACATTGTCTTCACTTTTCTAACTTTACATTGAACACATTATTGTACATAGGTTACTGAACACTGCACTCAATAGTTACAGATTTTTGGTTATTTTAAAATAAACACTTTACAGTACTTAGGCTAGACAGCAGTTTGACTGTACATATATAATCATAGTTTCCACTGACATGAGTTAAGCTCTGAGAATTTTTACAGCTGAATGTTTAAGAGACAATTGCCTGTACCAATTAGGAATCTCCCTATTTTATCACTTAAGTATAGCTGAGGGGACTTATTAGTATTGCACTGCTCAGTTCCAACTATCTGCACATAAGGACTGAACTTCCCTACTACTAAACAATATTTACACTGTTAAGTCTGAATGCAACTCTCACATACAGCAAGTAATAAAAAGATTACAACGTCAATAATATCAACAAGAGATTCTTAATTTTGGAGGTTCTCGATTTTTCAGTGGTAATTTTAAGGGAAATAAGACCAGCATACATACAAACTTGAACAGAATGGGTACAGTCTATCATGTTATTCATCCCACACAAATCTGAAGTACTGAAAATGTCCTCCTTTAAAAACTTGTGGTGGTGGTGCATGCAGTATGCAGACAAGGTGAACTGCAAGTCTGAGGTTTTTCAGAGGGTTTTTTGTTTGTTTGGGTTTGTTTATTTTTTTGCTGATGCCGATGTGGTGCATGATGAAGTGTAGAGTCAGCCTGCTGAAGTCCTCTATCCTTCTTAATGCCTTGTCCAACATAGGGGAAAAAAAAGAGTCCTTTCGAAGGAGAAGCAGTGTGCAAGTTTGCAGTTTATAAGGAATAGTCTGTGCCAGGTTTCCTCTCCTCCAAAGAGAGAGAGCTGCTTGGAGAAATGCAAGTCCTTGAGAACTGCGAAGGTGCTTGGAGGTGTGGGCTCCTTGTTGCACTAAGTGGCTCAAGCACACGGCAGTAGGGGGCACTAGGGCTCAGGGTTAATTCCCTGCGGGGCACAGCCTCCAGCAGCACTGGCCTGCTGGGGAACGACTGCTGCCACACGGCCTGACCACGTGTCAAGGGCTGGCATTAGTACAGTCAAACAGCTACAGCGAGAATGGATCACAACCTACCTCGGCGGCCCAGATATGGCTTAGTGTAGTCCCAACTATCGTTGTCATTCCTAATGACATTAAGTCGAGTTGGCTGTTCAAATAAAGTAAAAGTGAAAGAGGTTAAGCCTTGACTATACACATTTTTTTTTTTTTGAGTAAAATTAAAAGAGAAGGTCCAAGCATTACCCTTGCATATTCAATTTTTAATGTGCAGCATCCTGCATAGATATCTGCTCCATTGAGTGCAGCCTTCGCCTTCTGGGCACAAAACACCGATTCAAACATACACATCACGTTAAGGATCTTTTTCTCCAGGTGTCTCACTCATGTCTCTTTTATCTGATAGGGCTTTACTTTTGTAGCCTGCAGGTGTTTCACTATTGTACACACTACAAGAACTCCACACAGACTTATCACAGTAGTTACTCTACAGCAAAAAGAACTAAGTGTACACCCTTTTTAGCCCATTAGCCAAAAGAACCCACATAACTAAAAGAGACTTAGAGTGAACAAATAATCATCTTGTCTCAAAAAAATACAACAGGCAGATGCATGTACCAGGCTCCACACTTAAGTTATTTCATATGCTCCCCTTGTTCCAAGATTAGTTTTGTGATTAGCAGAAAAATGTGCCTGAGCCTTGGCACATCACAACCCATGATCTCACCCATCCTCAATAATATATGGTGTCAGAAAGCCTGAACTCTGCAGAAGAACAAACCTTATGCACTTGATATCATTAGTGACATTTTAGAAAGAGTCCAAAACAACAGAATGTGCCTTGGTTTTACCACATTCCTGCAGCCCAACTTCCTCCAAACTGATGCAGGTTCACTGTGGAACTTAAAAATCAGGAAAGTTAAGCTTCCCAGACCTGTAAGAAACTGACACTGGCCAGAACTACAGAAGTAATAGGTACTTCAAGTAGCATTTAAATTTGAGTAAATTTTTCAGACGAGGCTTGTCTTGAAGCTCACTCTCCTTGCCACCCTCAACTGTTTACCTTGCTGCTGCATTACTTCACTCACATTCGTGAGTTTTCTTTCAATTGTGGCTGTTTTCATTTTCAATAAAAGGCATGTTACAGAATTTAATTCAAAGAACATAAGCAGGGTAGTTTCTGAGTGTGTGCAGGACCCTCCCCACAACTTCCCTAATCTCTCACAAGATGAAGAATAACCCCCAACTGTGCAAGTCATCTGATCCTGACAATTCCATTTATGACAAACTTAACACATACAGTAAGTCAAATTACTGTCTGTTAGGACACACTGTTTAAGTTTTCTACATATATAAATAGCAATTAGTTTGATTTAACAGAAGTTAGGTAGCTCCCTTTGCCTGGAAAATCATCAATGCAGCCATCACTTTGGTAGCATCTGAAATCACAAAATAATACCAAATAATTTGGCAAATTTTGTCCAGATAACAGTTAAACAATGGATGTTAATACAGCTTTAGGAAGAGGGCTGTCGGAGTTTCATAAATTAAGGCCTAATCATATCAGACTTTGGACTTCACAAACCACAGCAACACACAACAATTCTGAACATTCAGCCCAAGAACAACCTAAGGCTGCAAATAGAGTAAACAGTAGGATAATAGAGCAGGGAATTTCTTCAACACATGATGCCAAAGAATCAAGGTCAAGGATGCCTAAGTTGGCCTTTGCTTTATAAAGTCAAAATAGTAAGACAGGCAGTACATACTGGGACTATTTTAGAAGAGTCTGAAGAAGACAAACTGCACCTCTGCAATCCCTTACCCATTTCTTGAGTATCAACGCAGGCAGAAGCCATGAAACTTGTGTATAAAGGGTTGTCAAATCTATGATATAATTCATGTCTGCAATTATTAGGCCTGAGGGACTACAAACATGGTTATCAATCACTGTTGGCAGTGCCATTTTCCTACAGAGATGAAATGTCTAAGTACCACTTTGTCTTACAGACAGACATACAAAAATTAGAAGTTACCATGTCTTAGAAATTAAATAATTTGGTCACAAAATCACGTGGTATTTTTCTGACATTTGCGTGTTAAACCCATTTGGAGTCAAGAACCTACAGAAAAAATAAAATCACACTCAAAAAGGATATTCAACCATGGCTTGTATTCCATTTCTCTTGAATATAACAATGCGCTGAACTTTTCCAACAGGGTTGCACACAGTGTACAAAACATCCTAAGGGAGAAGAAAAAGAAAATTTTAGTCAGATGTGAAATTCCAATCACTTTTGGTCCACAGGACATTTTCTCGTCGTGGCTTTTAAATGCCAAAGAGCAAAGAAAATGCTTGTTAACTTTCCATTTCTCATTTTCCCCTCTACAATTAATACATTCATGATAGGCATTTTTATGGATCAATACACACAGGCAATCAAATCTGAAAAAGAGGTGAAGAGGTCCATAAGAAGCACTCATGCAAATATTGGTTTAACAAGTATCTTCAGCTATGTTAAAACCAGTAACTGCATCCATGTCTCAAGCTCTGCCACCTTTGAAGCATTGCCCTGCAGTAGTTCTACCACAGCAGAGGGACAGTGACCCCTGCAGCTGTAACACATTTCATAAGATTCCAGCAGTGGAGTTCATGATCTTTTTCAGAGAGTAACTGGGAATAGTTCAAAATGTAAACTTAAGATAGCTCACCAAAATGAGAATTTCAACAGTTTTCATTCACCTGAAGCAAATGGGTGCTGTGATTCTTCCTTTCTTTTTATCTAAATCAAAGACCTCCAAAATGATCATTCCAAGATGGTGGTGTACATCCTCAGGTTTATTTGGGGGTCAAGAGGAAGAAGTGGCAAAGAAAGTAGGTATAAAATTTATTATTATGTTTTGCAGAGTAGAGGAGCAATTGGGAGGAGTAGGAGGCATGTGGATTTCTTAAAACTAAAACAAACACAGCCCACACAGCCTGAACACATAAAAAATAAGACCTGTGAGATCGTTTACAGCATGCTTGGCAGCACAAAAGGCTGCTCTCCATCTCTCCTGTTTGGGAGAAAAGATTCCTAGAAACTTTCCAGTTCCAGGTGACATTAATTTTCAAATTACTTTCCTTCACAATTCGTCCCTCAAAAAATTTCTTCACAGACACTTAATTAAAACCAAAAAAATTGTCTTTCAAAACTTTAGCTCTACTCAATCACCCCATCAGTGTCATTAGCCAGCAGTCACACACACAGCTGGATTTTTTAATTATGTTTCATAATTTAGCTACTTCATATTACCAAATCAATCAAGTGGTTCACAAGACACAGTAATTAGGGCTATTTATTAAAAAATTAGGCACTAGCATTATATACATATTAGAATATCATAATTCAATTGCCAAGGTACACCAGACCTTCCTCATGCATGTACAGAAGGTTTAGAAGTGAGAACTGGGAGGCACCAGTTGAACAGACAGCATTGACTGCAGCAGCAAAAGGCACTCTGGAAAGTCTCTTTGAACAGACAAATCCCTGACAAAGTTCTGCCTACAGGTAAGGAAAGGAGGAAACTGAACTTCAAAGACCTGTACATGACATCTTGGGCAAAACTTTTCGAAACACCAACACCCCCTATCACGTAGGGGTGAAAAGCAACTAGGAGTTAAATAATTAAATACAGTTAACACGTCTTCTTGCTCTTGACTGTTACATCCCTCAAAAAAAAGAAAAGTGTTCTGTGAGAGAGAAGCTGGTCACAATTGCAATGGAGGAAATAGGCTGCAGCAAAATTTTACAACCCTTTTGCTTCTGCCACAAGATGCCTTTGAACAGATCAATTTCTCTCCAAAAACTCTATCTTGTTCTTAAAGTTCTAAAAAACTTTGCAGCAGTTTACTGCAGTTATTCAGTCTTGCCACTTAAAACTGGTTGCAATTTTTCATCTATTTTTTCTAACTGTAGTTCAAATTTAAGAAGAGTTTTGAAGAGAAAGAAGTAGTATTGGGCTTATGTATTTTTTTTTTTTGAGGGGGAGGGATGTTTGGTTGATTTTTGTTTTCTTTTGTTGGGGGTGGTTTTTTTTAATAATGCAGACTTTGCCTGAGACATTCTTAAATTCACTAGCTTTTAACCCACTAGACAAGTGCAAAATTTGTATTTTTCTCACCACATTTTTAGCTGTTATGGGCACAGCTGCTCTCCCCAGTTGCTGTGACTACGCTGCCTTCTACGAGCTCTGCTGCTTGCCAGTAATTCTGGAAATCTGCCTGCTTCTAGCTCTCATTTGTATATGCTAAAGAAACAGCTGGGGGCAGTGGGAAGGAAGAGGTTGGGGGAGTTGTTTTTAAAAGGGAGCTACTGTGCCAGAGGCTTCATCCTCAGAATTCCCATGGAACTCTCCTAGCCCAGAACCAGGCTTCTGCTCCCAGTTACTTCAACCTTCAACTCAGCAGCTCACGCAAGGCAAATTTAAAATGCATGAATGAAACAGAGTTTCCAAAATTTGTACTACAGTCATGTGCAAAGGACACTTTAACTCAGTCAGTGGATTTGTTCACACAGCTCAGAGCAGGTTTGTTTTTATACACTGAAAAGCAACTCATACCATGGCATGCTTTTCTATAAATAAAATTGACAGGAGAAAGAAAATTCATCACTCACTGATGAATCAACAGACAAAAAGCTATTGATACTCACAAGACGGTGAAGCAGAAAGCATGATGTGGAACTGACTACTTGAGGTAATTTCAGGAATACTAAGTTGCAGTCAATTTGCTCTCATAAAATACAGCACATTAAATAAAACTTAATGCTTGCTTTAAGTTACTTGGTTCCACACACTCCAAACACTTTGATTGATCCATAACATCCTACAACCCTAAGAACAAGTGATTCATACTTGTATCATAGTACAAAATTTTAAATTTTTTCCTGAAATATTTCTGTGCAATTTAACATCTACTATAAAATCCCCTGTGAAAAATATAAGCATTTAATGCATGATAAAATGTAAATTCTTAAATAACAACAACAAAAAAAAACCCTTTATCTTAAAAAACCATATACATGTGCCATTAATAAATGGCAATAAATTAGGATGCAACGGTATAAATGGTACAACTTGAAATATTAAAAAGGAAAATGTGTTGGCCCAAATAAAAGTGAGGAAGATTCCATGAAACTGGAGTTGATCATCAGAAAATAAAGGCTTCACCTTTCCACAAAGGAAATACTTAAGAAGGACTGCAATAAAATAACCCTTCTTTACTGGAAAAATTATTTGCTCTTTAAACATACACCACTCAGAGCCTAAAGGCTCAAGAACAATCTTGATGTTGTGGCAACACATTTGGAAATATTCCAGAAGCATGCAGCAACTTAAACACTTCAAAATCCTCACTTCCGAAGTCTTCGAATGTATTGCAAAACACCTGTACAAGACTGAATCATCTTGAAAAAACCTTTATTTAAGAACATGCATGTTACCTACGTGAAGACACAAAAAAGAAGATGATGAAACCTACCACTGTAATTGGGTAGAGAGGATTCTGAATTGACAGCAGGAGAACTTTATTCCCACCAGATGGGTCATCAGTGTTCCCTGGCCGAGTGATCCTCTTGCTTGTGGAGTAGTTGAAGAAGGCCTGCTGCCCAGCAATGTACACAGGCTCATCTGCTGCAAATGTCACACATTTCTTTGCACTCTCCACGTTTTCAAACTCCACCAGAGCCTGGCGCTTGAACGGCATCATCATGACGTAGCTGGGGAGGGAAACGTCACACTGAGGTTTCCTGCTCACCCCAAACAGCTCCCAGCTCCCATGATGCTCATTGATGACACGGGTTTTTTCCCCAAACAATGCCTAACAAAGACATACCATATGGTTCCAAACTTCTCAAGAGCCTCCACGAGATCTGCTTCCACCACAGACTCACACAGCCCTCGGACATGGACGACAGGAGAAACAGAGACTTTGTGATGGCTTCCCCCGGCATCCTAGCAACAAAATGACATTTTAAAATTCAACACAGAGCGAGGAACACTCCTATCATTAACCAAAATTAAGTACTTAGTAGACACTACACTGGGTCCAGAAGCAGCCATCTAAATGCACAACCTAAGCAGGTGTTAAATAATTTAACTTTTCTTTCCAAACGGATTTCCAAGTTCAGTTGCTGAAGTCTACTTAAAATAAAAAGCTTTTAAGATTTAATTATTCTGTTTGCACACACAGGATTTTTCTCATATTAAAAAAAAAAAAAACAAAAACCCAGCCATTTAACCCTGACTGAATTGCAGGAGGTCTTACATACACCCTATTCATTAGGAGCATAAAAAAAAATTATTACACATCCAACAGCTAAAATATTTCTGACACTCTGCTTCCTGATGCCTGTATTTTTTTGAGACAGGCTGGGAGAACAAAAAAAGCAAGAACAAATGAGAGCCATCCGTAAACTGAATGCCAATTGAGTATTTTTCCAATGCTCCATAATGCAAGAAAATGCCAGCTCTGGATTATGGTTGAAATAAAGCAAACCTCCCTTCTTATTCTGAACACAGATGTTTTTAAAAACTCACAATTTCTGCACATATGGGGCTCTTTTCACCCCAAGGCTGACTACTATTAATGGATCCAGACATCACACATTAGCACACAGAATTCCCACCATAAATATTTTTCAGAGCTATTTTAAACAGGCTCAGTTCTGTGCAACTGAAGAATTTGGGATGGAATCAGCTCATTTTCCATGAAAATCCTGAAGTAAGGCTGAAATTTACCTTAAATATTCTAGGACACGGAGAGTAAAAGAAAAAAAAGAATGTAAGCCAATAATGAGAGATGACAGAAAAAAAGATTAGAGATAATAAAGGGCACACTAAAATATACTGCAAATACCCAGCACCCAAATTTCATATTTGTAACAGCAGTGTGAAGTTGATACGTTCAAATTTAGTGACTACATCCATGTGTTCCATCTAACAGATCAAATCTGGTTGAGTTTTCACTTTTTCTTAAACAGCAGCACAACATCTTCTGGAATTTGAGAGAGATTCTCATTTGTAGCACAAAGGAGCATTGAGCTCCAATAATTAAGTAACCACAATGATTGCTACTACTGTTAGACATTCCTTTCTTCTCTGTCCATTTGAACTACAGGTGCCAGGAAAAAACACATTCCAGATAACTACAAATTGAGTCTTGTGTGTTTAACTCCTGTGGTTCCATGTACAGTTCTCACTAAACAATTACAGATTTTTTTTTCTTTAAATCAAGGATTTGACCATTCTGTTTGAATCAAAAACCAGCACTTGAGGCCTCCTCAGATGTCAGAACGATCTGCTGTGTAATATTTTAAACTTACATTTTATTTGTTTGCAGTACAAAAGCATTTTAAGTGGCAACACATTTATTTGAATAAGAACTGTGGCAGTGCTGGGAAAACACCACTGGTGCTATTTACATAAGTTACCTTGTATCCTGAATCAATCAGCTCGGGTGTGGGGCAGGAGCAGTGATCAAAGCAGTCAGGAAAGGTTAATGCTTTGAACTGCAAATGCTTAGGCAATTGCAGAAGGAACAGAACTACAGAGAGATTTTATTTTCAGCTTATGTGTTCTTAACCCACATACACACTTTTCAAAGCTGAAAAAAAAAAGGCAACTGAGGGAATCTTCAAGAGAAAACTAACGATAGCTACCACTTTTTCCTGCAAACCCTATTACTCCAAGATGTTGAGATAAGAGGCACCTTTACTTTATTTACAGTCTACAGAACAACCAAAAACAATTGCATCAATTATTCACTGCCTTGCATACTTGCTACTATATTAAGATCCCAGCTAGTGCCAGGGGAATGCATTTCCTTTTAAGTTTCTTTAATACACTCGAGAAATCCCATCTAATAATATTTCTATCTAATCACATGGTGAATACAAGCTCATTGAAGGAGACTCACCACAGGGAATAGTTACCAACCTAGTACTTGCTACTCACTACCTTTTTGAACTAATATCTCCATAAATCACATCAAGCTTTTCAGAGAATGGATACTCAGAAGAGCATTTCGCTCTCCCTCCCCTTCCCAGCTCAAGCTTCTGATTTAGTTTCAGTTCATGTTTCTGTTATGCACACCCCTTTGTATTTTTATCTACTAGCAGGTATTAGTAGATACAAATCTTTCTAATAGTGCAAATTCTCTCAAAAATTAAGACTTTCACACTTGCATCTTCAAATCTATTATCCATGAGTTAAATGAACACATACAGGTGTCTGCACTTCTGCAGAATATCAACAAATACAAATTTTGCTTTCTGTTGTCGTTAAAGCAAAGTTTGGCTTTCCAATCCCAATCTCCTTCTCCCAAAACTTCATAAAGAAGGCATTCTTTTAGCAAGGTTTAGCAAGAGATTTAGAAAGAACCAAAAACTGCTACAGTAAGCTGCACAGAAGCTTGAGAAGCATGGAATAAAAAAACCTCAAAAATCTCCCCCCAAAACAAACAACAGAAAAATAACCCACCCACCTACCCCCTAAAAAAACCAAACGAGTGATATCTCGGCCACCTGCCATGAATTTAAGGATTTATCTAGAGAGAATTTCAGAACCACTTTAATACACATGAAACCACTGAGGTGGCCAAATCAGAGAGTTTCTGCTTTACTCCAAATAGTTTCTTGGCAGCAGCAGGGAATGGCAGCACAAGAACCAGGCACTGATCAGTCCTGAGCCAGGAAGCCTCAAACTGACATTCACATGGGTTGGTGAAAGGTGGGGACACGTGCCACTGGTATATATTTGGGTGCAAGCAAAGGACAGACACACATATTGTTGTCAAACAGCTACAAAGCTGCAGTATCAAGCAAATCTAGAATGACCCTGGATTTTCTCTAGAAGGAGAAATAAAACCACCAGACCACTTGAAAAATCAAATGTGTCTGCAGAGTGTAAAGTGTAGAGCTGAGGTCAGAACATTCACAGCTCATCCAAGTGCTGCTGGAACTTCTCCCCAGAGATGAACAATGTAGGATTTTGACCCAAGATCTCACAGCCGCTGTATCTTGAAAGCTACATGTGCTACAGTTGGCACACAGACAAAGGTTACATCAAAGCATCTGCTCACACACTGACTAACAACCACCAGTATTTCTCTGCCTACAAAGGAGTCTTTCAGTAACTCAGCTCCCACAAGAGACAAAAGCCCCATGCAAAACTCCAACATCACATTTGCACTCCACCAAAACCAGGAGGAGAACAGAGTAGCCAATGTTATGGCTGTATCATTAATATATATCTATATCTTAAGGGAATTTGAAAACTCAATAATGATTTCTTGAAGAATCATTAGGCTGGACAGAAAATGCAGTTAATTTAAATAGATAATGGAACAGACTTCCTGCTCAAGACCAGTAACAAGGACAGAAAAGGTTTCCCTCACGAAAGAAACCAGGAGCATAAAAATGCTTCCCCTGAAACAAAGCTGAGGCACAAAGGGAAGCACTGACATATGCAAGCAGATGAAGTACAAACAATTGACTTCACATCCCCAAGACTGCAACAGAAGCAGCTTCAAAGAATGCCTGGTGCATTTTAACATCCATTTTTTGGTGACCTACATACCTCTAGACAACATTTGAAATATATCGATGGTTTCTTGCCAACTAACTACAGTTTGCCATTCCAAAAAGGGAGAAACTCTTCATGGGCTGTAGGACGATGCCTCTCTTGCTCATCAACTCCAGATTAGAATTTTCTCACCAACTGTTTGCACAAAAATGTGCCCATTATCCTTTCTCCAGTCAGACACTTTTCAGTCAGTATACTCCTATTAGTCCTATTAAACTGTATTACCTTTTTTTGAGCATCTGCTTTTTTGTCTTTTCACTATTTACCTCCTCCATCTCTCTTTTTCCTTTGCTGCCAAACGATGGCACTTCTCCTTCATACTCCCTCTGCCAAGTACCTAAATATACTCTTCTTTTCTCACCATTCACATTATCTTATTCACTCTCAATTTTCTTCTCTCTCTGCATCCCTCTTAACTGGTCTGAAATTTGTTTTACAGGTGCAACAGAACTGGTGGTGGGTGGGGGGAAGTGTCTCAGGAGAACCAAGCAGACAAGACAAGGTTCCACAGCAGTGGGAGAATGTATCAGCTTTGTATGCCCTTGATTTGTGCTTTTTTAATTGTTGTTTGTTGGTTTAGGAGCTGGGGGGCAGGGCTACACAGAAGAAGGGGATTAAGATTAATCACACCCCATACTCTGGAAGGTTACCTGGCAATTTAGTTTTGTTTTGGATGCAGAGTTCAAGTATCATTTCTCTTTCTTAATGCCTCTCCATCTCTGTTTCATTCCAATGATTTCAACTGCTATAGAATAGAAACACCTGCACTATGACCCCTTCTGCTAACTCTGAATTTGACCTGAAATGGTCAGGTATTTGGACCATATGATTGTCCTAAGTCCCTCCCAACTGAATTAATATATTATATTTTCCTCACTGCTCATGACAATCTGAATATCCTTAAAAACATATGTAAAAATAAATAAATAAGTAAAACAACCAAGCAAACACCATCTCAAAACAAAACCCTACAGAACACAACATCATCAGGAGATTCAGCCTGAGACAGTGGAATTAAAAACAGCCTGAAGGTGATGTTTTGTTTTGTTTTTGAGGGAGGACAAAGGAGGGAAGATGATTTACATTTATTCAAAACCAACTTCTAGGATGCACTTCATTTAAGAAATGGACAAGTCACTGCAAAAGAGGTCAAGATCTTAATTCATTGCACTCAGCTGCTGTTACCACACTGCCTGTGTCAGACATGAAGCAAGTGAGCTGCAAGGAGAGCTGCTTTCCATTTAGCACCCAGGAAGTTTCAACAGAGTGGCTGAGAAGCTGCAAGATCACATCCCTGCTTCACCTTGCAGCAGGTGATAGCTCTGTTTGTGTATTTAGACACCACATCTCACTCCCCCAGCCTGTAAGGACAGGGATAATAGATCTTCCTGACTTCACAGAAGTTCTTAGGAATAGGTTATGTCAGAGACAGTGAGGGAAGTGGATGCTACAGGCTGTATAAATATGACATTAATCCATAAAACTGAAATTTAAGGGAGGGAGAGGGGATGGAGCTGACAGCCCTCAAAATTCCCTCAAACACAGCTCTCAGCCCACATTATCCCAGTGTCCTGACCCTCTGCTACACTGCAATTCTGATTCCTCTGACAGGGCTTCACCACCACTCAACACTGCTTCTGAAAAGGTCACTCTTCCAAGTCACACTCTCTCCCACTGAATACTTCTGCAGGAACACATCCTGCTCCTTCCCTGCTCAACATCCTGGTCTGTTCCTGGCTCTCTTGGCTTCTCAGCCTGGAGATGAGCCGTGAAGGAGAAGATATACCTCTGGCTTACTAGAACTGTCCACAAAAGTGGGAAACAGAGGAAAACAAAGACCAAAATAAATATTGGATTCCCTCTGGATCTCACACAGAGATTTCAAGGCATCCTTTTTACAAAATTAAACCAAAACAAACCCCACAACAACAAAAGACATCAACTAAAAAAAAACAAATTTAAAAAATAAAAAATAGAGGCATGAAGGTCTTCTTCAGCCAAATGCAACAATCCCAGAACAGGAAACTGCCACAATAATGAATACAGCCCAGGAGGGTGACCCCACCGACCTGCCAGAGGAGTCCTAGCACAAAAAAGCTTTTATACAAGGGCACATAATCCATATGAGTGTATTCCAGGGCATATGTGAGGGGAAAATAAATACATGGAATATTAAAAAAAAAATCATAAGGCTGCCAGACTCCTATCGCTCTTTAGCCTGATTATTTCTCATCATCATTTCACCATCATTTCCCATTTCTCCTCCTAATTCCCCACTCGCTGTAGTTTCTCCTACTTATTTTTCTGCTCTCTTCTGAGCAATCCAATTACACTTCTTCCTTCCCCTCAGCCTACCTTCATCTCGTATGTCTGAACCACATACAACTTTCATAAGCCGAGAACATTTCCCTGCAGAGGAACGAGCAAGATACGCCACAGAACATGTAAGTTTCCTGCATATTTTTGTATCTGTTAGAGAAATAAACATAAAAATTAACTAACTCTACTTAATAGAAGTTGGCATTTTGCTATGAAAAGCTTCACATAAAATTACTAACAAAAGCACTTCGTCCACTTTTCATATCTCCATTTGATGTTATAGCTTGTGCTTAAGAAACCAGCTTGATCTCCAGCATCAAGACAACTTCTGCCTCTCCCACAGTGAATCTGTGAATGCAGTTTTGTCAATAACTTGTCAATGACACTGCCCCCGACACAACCACCTGCAGAAAACCCCTCACGTTCTTGACTTGCTACACATTTGTTTCAGTTTCTTTATTCACAAGCCTCAGCACATGTCATACTTGAGATGCAAAAGGTGAAGTTACATACCCCATGCTCTCATTACCATGAAGGGTAAACTTGGATAAACTGAGACACCATGAAGCCAGAGCCCAGAAAGAAGGAAAAAGAGAAATGTAGGAACTAGTTGATTTCATAAAAGTTCTGCAGGAAAGAGGAAAGGCAAAAGCAGAATCTCCTTTCTACTTGAAACGCTCACTGCATGGCGTTAACCTTTCTACCTGCCAAACTTTCCAGATAACTTAAGCAAGTATAAGGATTTCTTTCAGCACTGGTCCTTAAGACAGAGCACATTACTAAGTCTTGACTGCAACAGAGATGATGCTCTGTCACAAGAAACTTGAAAGTTAAAACATTTCTCTCCGGAAATGCATTTTGATACAGTTTATCAGGAAACTTTTGTAATAAAGTGCTGGTTTGGGCTGGGGTAAAGTTAATTTTCTCCACAGTAGTATGGGCTATATTTTGGATACGTGCTGGAAACAGTGTTGATAATACAGAGGTTTTCCTTCCTGCTGAGCAAGAATCAAGGCTTTCTCTGCTTCTCCTGCAGCTCCACATGTGAGCACAGCCCAGACAGGGACCCCAAGTGACCCAAGGGATATCCCAGACCCTGTGAAATCCTGCTCAGCATATAAAGTGGGGGAAGAAGAAGAGAGAGCAGGATTTTCCTCATTTGTACCCTTTTGATTCCCTCCCCCATCAGCCCGGGCAGGAGTCAGCTGTGCAGTGCTTGGTTGCAGGAGAGGGTTAAGCCAAGACAATAAATTTAGCAGGCCCCTTCTCTATCAAAATGGTAACAGCAAATGCTCCCTCATTAACTCATCCCAGTGCTAAGCAAGTTCATTTTAGCAAATCACAAAATGGGTATTCCAAATTTCAAGCTTTGACATTAAATCAATGTTTTCTCGACTTGGCTTATTCAAGTAAGAAGCAGAAAGAGCCATCAAGGAGAAAAATGGATGTAATCAGATGGACAATTAGTTAGATAAGGAATCAAACATCAGACAGAAAAGTCTCCTTAGCTCAAATTTATGGGTCAAGGACTACCTTGATAGTTAGATGCAAATTCACGAGGAAAAGGCACATAGGGAAAAAAAA
>VXBQ01011267.1:0-29009 GCA_013400175.1 Phainopepla nitens | reverse complement strand
CCCCCCCGCCCGCCGCCGGCGTCGCGATTGGCTCCCAGCCGAGGAGGGAAAGGACGCGCCGCGACGATTGCTCAGCACGCGTGTCCATCAGAAAACAGAACGGTTCGATTGGACGAAGAGCGCGCCCGTCACCGCGCTGTGGGGCCGCCTCGGCCCCGCCCCCCCCGCCGCGGTGCCTGAGGGCACGGTCGGGGGGAGGCGGCGGGAGATGCGCTGAGGGTCCCCCTGCGGCCCCGGCCCCCGGCATTTTCCCTGCCGATCACCGCCTCCGCCCGTCCCGGCCGCCTTTGTCTCCTTCCTAGAGCCACCGGCTGATGGGGCAGCGGGGGACGCGGAGCCCGGCGCTGCGGTCCGCCAGGAGCGGCGCGGCCGGTGTGTCCCGGCTGCGAGGGCCACGGCAGCCGTGAGTTACCGAGGTCACAGAGGCCCCGGTGAGCCGTGAGACCGCTCCTCACCACCCACACCTGGCCCTCGGCCCCGAGCAAGAAGTTGGTGCTGGTTCACGTGGGCCGATGGGGTCCGGCGTCCAGCGGGCGAGAAACAGCAGCGCCCTCGGTGTGGGCAGCCCTCAGTGAGGTCCCTGCGAGCTCGGTGAGCTGGAGACCTGTCTGGACAGCTGGCCCTGTAGTGCATGTAGGTCTGCTTGCTGAAAAATGGTGGGGATGGGCTGGTCCCTTCTTCAGGGCAATGTTAGTGAAGATGGCCCCAGGAGCCCGTGCCTGTCTGCACAGAATCATAGAACCATGGAACAGCCCAGGCTGGGAGTGTGATGGAAAGAGCATTGGTCCAACTTTTGTGGGAAGGAGCCCAGATGAGGTTACCGAGCACCCTGTCCAGTGGCAGCTTGGAAACCTCCCGTGACAGGGACTCTACCACCACATCGTTGTGTTTCAGTCATTGGTTGTTCTCACCATGAGAAAATTTATGCTCTGCCTTGTCTTCTTCATGTGATCCTTTGTGAGGAGAGCCTCCACCCTCTTTGTAGCACTCTTGTGTATTGAGATTAGCCCCCTGCCTCCAAGCCTTCTCTCCTCTGGGGAGATAAGATGTGACTCCTTCCATCTTTCCTCACAGGGCAGGTTGTCCTCACCACCCAGTTCAGTGGTATCAGCAACCTGGTTGAAGGTGCTTTCAAATTCATCACCCAAATCCTTGTGAAGATGCACAGCATGGAGCCCAGTGGCAGTCTCAGGGAGACCCCACTTGATGCCACCCTGAGTTAAAAACATTGATCACGAGTGTAGCCTGTTGGCCAATTTTCTACCCATCTTGCAAAACACCTCACCAGTCTGCGTCCTGCCACTTAGTCCAAGAGAAGGCTTCCTCATTGGTAGAAGCAGAGTGAGAACACTTCCAAAGTTGTAAGTGGCTTTCAGGACTTTAGCTGAATTCGTTTCTGTGGCTGCCAAACCCAGAGGGATGTGGAGTGGAGCCCTCTTGGAAGTGGATCAATGGAGAATGGGTATAGGATTGCTTTTTCAGTTGAGCAGGCAAATAAGAGGGAGGGAAATAATTCAGGAGACAGCCAAAATAAATATTGTTTTCTTCTTCCTTTGCTGTGTGTGTGGGGAAAAACTCAACCCCCCACACGTGTATCAGATAAAACGTTCAATCTGAAATGGTGCTTGTAAGCTTTCTGAGCTAGAGAGAAAAGCAAATGGTGTGCTGTTTACTCCTTTTCAGTTATGCTGAAGCACAGTAATAAAGGCATTCCTCCAAGAAGTTGGAGGAGGTTCAGTTTCCCATTCTGCCTGGCATGATTTGAATTTGCATCTCTCAGATAGCTCATCTCATCATCTCCTCTTCAAGCACATGCATCTGATTTAACTCACTGTGTTTCTCACCTCTTTGTTTTCTCTTTGGTCTTTGTGTTTTAGTCTGTGTTTTCCTTTCAGTATTTCTTATACTTGTACCTATTTTTATTTTTAACAAAAAAACCAACTCTGTGCAACTCTGAGAGCACACAGCCCACAGGGCTGGAGCTGTGCACACATCTCTTGTGGTTGAAACAGTCAATGAGGAACATGCCATCTGTGAACACCAAGCTTTCTTTTCTTGGCACTTCTTTCCAAATACACCACTGACATTTCTGAAATTATGTGCCAGATGACATTTCTAGTAAATTAGTTTTGTGTGATAGGGCTCTGGGATTTTAGCAGACAGTTCCACCATAACACTGCGAAAAATAACAGCCTGAGAAATCACAGAATGTACCAGACTCAGAAAATGGCATTGGAACATTGCATTAATCAGATTTTCTTTAATAATTAAATTTTCTCTCCTGCATGTTTTTAGAACTGCTTTTCTGAAAATGAGGAAGGACGTACCGTTTGACCAAATTCTTATTTACTCCGTGTTCCCTGAAACAGAAAATTTTCACCCTGCTTCTGTGCAGCAAATGGGCTCCAGCGTCACTGAGCAGCAGACCCTGCTTTGCTGACTTACTACAGTATTTAATTATCCTGCTGGGGAGATGTTAAGGTATTTTAAATATTTAAGTTGCAACATTGAGGCTTCCACGCTCAGCTACCGTGAGCAGCCTTGGAGCAGACATTCCCCCTGTGTGTGCCTGGTGCACAGGAAAGGAGGGAAGGAATATGGAAATACACCCCAATTATGTAAGTTTGAGCATCTGACTCAGCAGAAGGATTTCACTGTCATGTTGCTTGTCAGACCTGCTTCTTTTGTATTGAAAGACAGAGAGAAGAAAGATGCTGAAAGTGCCTGAAATAGATCTTTTCATACAATTTTTATTACCTGGAGCTGATAAACGGAATTCATGGTTTCAGTTCGCTGCCCTCCAATGAGAATAACAATTAGTGTTATTTGCTTACCACCACGCAGTCAAGTACAACCACATAATTGCAGAAAGAGGAGAAAAATGACATGAAAAAAATACCCCAAATCTGGTAGAAATTTAAATCACGTGATTATGCTCATAGTTTGGAAGAACATGTTGTTACTAGGACATTTTTGTCTCCTCTTCCTTTTGTGCCTTGTCTTTCTTACATTATTTGCTGTAATTTAAACTACATTATTAGTTCACCGTGGCAGGGAATGTGTCTTACAGTGCTAAAGCACTACACTTGCAGGGTTTTTGTTCCTTCTTTGGAATGTAGTCTCAGCAGTTTAAGAAGTGCACTGATCAGCCTCCTGTTGGAAGGTAACACTGCCTCAGTTGCAGAGGGATGGTGAAAACACCGGCATACCTGGACAAACTGAACTAGATTTTTTTTTCTCAGTTTTAATTTTTTTGTTATTTTCTTTTCCATTTGTCCATGTTCTCAAAATGAGGGGACAGCACTTACTGCTCCTTGCCACTTGCTACTCTGCATCAGACTCCAAATAATTCTGAGTGTAATTCTCTAAGTAAACTTGGTCTAGTGAGTATTTCTGGGGAAAAAAAATTAATTCCTTTGATTGCAACTGAAAACCATGATTTTTAAATGCTCCTGTGCCAGGGGAAACCCAACTGCAGTCAGTCCAAGTGCATGACCCATAAATTCCCAAAACCAGAACTGAGTGCCAAATAAAATTGCATTATCTGCGAAATCAGGTGGTAAGCATTCTAAATGATCCCTAAAAAAGTGCGTGGCTGGAGCTATACCTGGCCAGAAGCTGCCTGCACATCTCTCCTCTGCCCCTGCAGCACAGCACAGCGGCTGCTCACCTCGCACGGCAGCGCCGCACTTTCCCTGAGGCAATGAAAAACACTCCCAAGAAAACAAGGCAGCTTTACCAGCGGAAGGAAGAGCTGAGGAGCTGCTCTGGGCTCCCCGGCTGGCTGGGAGGAAAGCAAAGCCTGAGCACCTCTTTGCTACCTGGGCACAGCCTGCTCAGTACACCAAGGGAGGCCCCACGAGAAAATGAACCAATGGCTGTAAAATAAAAGTCCTTATCGCAACAAGTGAGGCACGAGGGGACAAAATCAGTCTGCTTTTGCAACTTTCATCTTGGCCTTTTGCATTATGTATATTTTTGACGTTGCATGCTTTGTTCTTTTTCTTTGTTATATACAGGGGGTGTGATTACCCTCTGTTAAAAGGATAAAAAGGCAACCTGATGGGTTATCTTGTGGGATTTTTCAGACGTGAATGCAGCAGAGATACAGCAGCAGACAAGAGAGTTGCACTACTGCAGCCACAGCAAAGATAAAAGTCCCAGTGTCACGGCTTTTACCCAGGTATGGGGCCCCTCGGTGGGTGGTGGTTGTTTTTTTACCTTGATGGTTTCTTTGGTTACCAGCATTCCTGCTTAGATGGACAGTGCAATCACACAGTCTAGTCAGCACTTCCTCTCTCTGGTTCATACCACTTTTGTCTGCATAAACACTAGATACCGTTTGCTCAAGACACTGCAATAGCACTTTCACATCCCCATCCAGGGATGCCTTTGCTTCTTTGGAGCTGTAGCATAAAAATGCTGCAGTTCTGAAATGTCTTCCTTTTGCTGGCAGGCTGCTGAATTGTCAGCACATTTGGAAGAGATGGGTGCCTCCAGTGACACATGGATGTGTTGCACCCATTGCCTGTGCCCTGTGCAAGGTCAAGTGCTCAGAAAGAAGCCCAGAGAGCTTCCTTGTCCTGCCTGGCTCAGGAAACATGGGCACAGAGCAGGACATTGGGGTGATGGAGAGAAAAGAGGACTGACCCACGTGGTGTGCAGGGGTAAGAGGCCTCGGCTACCTGTCAGTGTAATGCTCTCAGGACTGCTCACACAAAATAACCCTGGGGCAGCTTCTCTTGCTGAGGCAACCAAAAGCCTTCCTGTGCCATGGACACAAACCATGCCCTTAGCCAGCTCTCACCTTTGCTTATGCCCTGAACTGCCATCTGTGGGGACAGCTGTATCCAGACACCCTGACTGTCCTCCCTATCTTAAAACAGCTGCTCCATTTTAAAGACATTTTGGAAGCATTTTTTTGTTCCTGAGTGTTGCATCCCCAGAGGAGGAAGGGGTAACAATTCTATACTTACTGTTAGGCAGCAGTTCCTAAAAATTATCAGTGCTCAATCAGTGAAGCAGGGGTAGCTTCTCAGAACCACCATTTGGTAAGCACCTGTGAAGAAGAGCTACCAGAGCTACCAGAAAGGATATGATTGACTAAAATAGTAATTTAATTGATGTCTAGTGGTTTGTATTTTGCTCTTTGATGGTGAAGATTTAACTGAAGCATAAAGCTCAGTGTCAAAGCAAGAGAATTTCTGGGAGCCTGGTGCTTTCCTATGAGTTTTTCCTATTTCTAATCTTGATCTCCTTTGTCTCTTTCCATTCAGGATGGAGCAGCAGCACTGGACTACTTTGCTTGCTGGTAGGAACACAAACTGGTGATGGATTTTGATTTGACTGGTAAGCAAGGATGTCTGCAGGGTGAGGCTGGGTAGAGTACAGAGGTTTCCCCATTTTTGGGGTGGCTGGAGATGCACCACCCCAGAGCACAAAGTTGTCTTTGCTTGGGTTCCCAGAGTGGTTTAATGCACATTACACAGCATGAATACTTTGTAAGACCAAAGCAGCTCTGCTTACTGATGTCCTTGTGCTCGATGTGGTACATGAGGCTTGGTTCTATTGATTAGCACTAAAATGTTGTCTCTGCCTGTTTTTGCCTACTCCAAAGAAGGTTCTGCTGGCTAAAGCCAAACAACACACTTTGCACCATTCCACCCCCCAGTTAGCTGCAACAGCCTTTATGGAAATCCCTTGCCATTTCCCTATGGCATTACTTTTGCCACCTTCCTGGACTCCCTGAGCCTGACATTAAGCACAAGGATTTTGACTGTAACAAAGGGGGTGAGTTCACCAAGTATTGCTTCACAAGGAGGAAAAATAAAATAAAATAAAATAAAATAAAATAAAATAAAATAAAATAAAATAAAATAAAATAAAATTATTCCCACTTGCGCTTTGCCCTAATTGACAGCATCTCAACCTGTGACAATGACGTGGCTGCTGCTGGCAGCCACAGCTGACACTGCTCTGGTGGGGGTGGAGGATCAGGCTCAGTGAATTCATGGTAGGTATCTCTGTGCACTCAGCTTTCTCTTGTGCAATTGCAACAAAATTCACCACCTGAGCTATGCAGGAGTACTCACTCACACAGCTGGCACCACCTCGCTGCCTGAGGAAGTGCTGTTGCTACAAATAAGGGCTGTGGAGCACCTTTGCTGCCCCTTCAGAGCTCCAGTGACTTGGCTAGGAAGTCACACTTGATGAAGCATGTCCCTAAGGTGCCTTTGACACACTTACTTGGGTGACACTTCAGCTTTTCACACTCCAGGAGCATTCATTGCCTGCATTGTCCAGCTGCTGCCACAGCAGCACATTTAGACAGGCTACCTGCTACATGGTGATGTAAGAGAAGTCATTTTAATGATATATGGGAGAGCAAACTTTTGAGATTTTTTTTCATTTTATGGTGTCTTTGCTGGAGAGGAGTTGCTGCTGAGAAGAAATCATTATTATGCCAGCAGGAATACTTGTCTAGAAAAAACAGTTTCTCCAGTAAAGTTTTTGCAGCCTCCCTGAATTTTTAACGTAGCTGCAGCTTTTGCTCTTAATATAACAAGGTTTCCTTAAGTGCATGTTCAATAGCAGCTCACTGCAAATGCCAAATATCAAATAATTAATAACAAACTTGGCTCCTAAATTAAAGAAAAATGTACTGGTCCAGAAATACTCTCACTAATCATTCTGTAGACTAGTAGAAATCAAAAGTAATGAATTAGCCATGTTCTGTTCCTCCCCTAAGCCATGGCTTAAAAATCAGGAGTCATATTTTTGTGGTTAAATCTGAATTATTTTGTTCGCTTTGTGGTAACTTGAGCCTGTATCTCATAGCTGGATCGTGTTTTCAATTATGAATTAAAGTCCCCACAACAGCTGCAGATTTCCTGTTTAAGGAGAGCCAAGATTCTCCCACACCTGGCCCACTGTGGGTAAAAAAATGGATTTTGTTACTTTGCAAAAAGTGCAGGTGTTGGCCACTGTGGATACAGATGGCATGTTTCAAAAACAGGCAGTAATCTACAGAATCAAGTAATACACAGGACTGACTGTGAAATTTTATCTTCACATGCCTTTGAGTTACTTTTTTGTTTCCTAAAGCATCTTGGCAGATAAATATTCTTTTTTCTCCCCTTTGCATTTCAGATTTTGTGTCTTAAATATTGTTTCTACTGCTGTGCTTCAGGCACAATTTTAAGTTCTTGGTACGCCACAAACCACCAGGACTAAAGATGAAGCTAAAATTTCTGATACAAAAGCAGAAAACAGCCTGAGAGGTTTATAAAAAAAAGCCATAGGAAACCCAGCTTCAGTTGCAGCAGTATTGTTAAATTCGAGCCTCAAACAGAAGAAACAGGTGGGCATGGCAAAGAGTCCTTTATCCAGCATTGCCTGGGGGGAGTGAGGATGCTCCTGTAGCTCCCTGCTGCTCCAGCTCTGTTGGTGCAGCTCTGCTTCAGCTGCAGAGCCATGCCGGCACAAAACCTGTGTGTATGCTGTGCCTAAATTGGGGAGGGGGTGGGGGGAGGTCTGCACATCTACACGTGGGAAGCAAGTTCTTATCACCTGCTGCCTGCAAGCCAAGCACATCCCCCTCACACATGAAGGCCCAGCTTTGCCCTGTGGTTTCCCCAAACACCCCCCTCCCTGCATCTCTGTGTAGCTGTTGCTCAAACAGGAACTGTTTTGCCTTCACAGCCTTTAGCAGATGATGCTCTAATCTCCCTTTGGCATCTCCCTGCCAGTTGCCAATGCAGCCATGTGCACATCTGAGAGCAAATTTTCTAGGACAGCACTGGGAGGTAAAATGCTTTCCCTATTTGTTTTCTCTCTGCTTTCATCATGGCTCCTCCTGCTCCCTTCTCTGACCCCTTTTTTATATCCTCCTCATTTTTTGCTGGCATCTGGCTGCGAAACCAAACTGGTACTTGTTGCTGGTGCTGGGACCCTTATATAGGTCAACCCCTGTGAGTCAAGAGTCTGAGCTGCAGTCAACGTGCAGCTGCTTCATGATGCAGGTGGGTAATCAGGCTTATCACTTCTTGTGCCACTTGTCCCTGCCTCTCTTCTGCTTCCTTGGCAGATCCAGAAGTGCCATGCTGCACCAGCCCACCTGGCTGCAAGCTGCACAGAAATCCCTGGTTTGTCAGTCCAGGAGCCCAAAGCAACTGAAAGGCCTTCCCAGAGCCACGAGCTTGGGGCTTGTCCTACTGCTGGGAAATGCTTCTGCACGGTGTCCTTTCAAGCACAAGTCCAGAGCTGCAGTTCAAAATGGCACTCAGGAATGTTCTGTGCCTGCAGATGGAAGGGGGGAGGTGATGTCTGCCAGCTCTTGGGTTGCTCTGAAAGGCTGTTTTGTCCACTGTGAGACCCCCTTGCCCTCTCCAGAGAGGCAGGTCCGTACAGTGGTTACCTCATCAGAGAGAAAAACATTGAACAATGCAGAGCTTCCCTCCTTGTTACATTCCTACTTGGCTTGCTTGGCATTTTTGAAACTCCTCTGAGCCCCTCACCCAGTGTTTCATAGGGTCCTTAGCACTGAAAATCAGTCTCAGCGTGAGCCTCAGTCCCTCTCCTAGCAGCTTTCAGTAACAGTAAATGGAAAGCAAATCCAAATCTTTACCCCATCAGAAACCGCAGCCGCAAAGCTGTCCTATTGTTTCATAAGCTACTTTTATTTTTGAGCTTCAGACCTGTGGCACATCCTCTGCAAAGGTTAAATTCAAAACTAGCTGCACAAGCATAGGGAGGAAAGTCTGTCTCTCAGCATAGTTGAGAGTCCCCAGCCCCCTCCAGAACAAAATGGAAGTGTCTCTGGTTCAAGGCAGTCTACACGGCAGCGAGCAGCAGGAGCTGTAAGCTATTATTTTAGTGCCCAAGAAAAGTAATTACTATAGCAACCAACACATCCGAATGGCTCTTTGGCTGCTGCCGAGACACAAACAACTTGCACACAAAGGCACATCAGAAACGTGCTGTGTAAATGTTCTGGGGTAGCTCTGCACATTCGTGAGCTCTATAAAAAATGTGCGTAACAGGCTTCTGAGAAATGACTGCCAGAATAACAGCAAGCAATTGTGCCGTGCCACAATCCCAAAATAACCTAATCAATGGCTCAGTATATTTGCCCCTGAAGAGATGAAGGGAAAAAAAAAAAAAAAAAAAAAAAAAAGAGCGGCCCTTTAAACCCAAGTGGNAAAAAAGAAAAAAAAAAAAAAAAAAAAAAAAAAAAAAAAAAAGCAGAGGCTCCATTTTAAGCCAATGTGCCGGGAAGTTCCAAGCAGAGCTGAAGATACATTCAATAAACAGACAATAAAATGGTGGGGGAACGTCTCCGCTTTTGTTCTGCCACTGATTCCAGCTCCCTGCAGGCTTCACGTGCCAGCTCATCCCCTCGGGCTTACACAGAGTGTTGGAGAAAGGGATTTAATTACAGCCTTGTAATGCTGGAGGGTGTAAGAAGCAATGTCTGCGTTCTTTTCTCTGTCCGTGCAGCAACCAGCCCCCACAGACCACATCTCCAGCTGCAGTGCTGGGCACATCACTGCTGCTGATACTGAACAAGGAAGTTCTTGAGCAACAGCAAACTGTAACCATTGGCCATTGCTTAAGTATTACAGCGTCTGGAGTGTCGCTGTCACATTCAAATCAAAATGCCACCGGTGTGATAACAGCTTAAGAGCTGCTGGCCTCTGCCTGCAAAGCTGCAGCACGTCGTGGTGCTGAGACAAACACCCTGTGTCCCTCAAAACAAGAGATCTGGTCCAAGCAACCTGGTCCAGGAGTATTGTCCAGAGTTTCCCCACACATATCATCTGTCTCAAGGATGGTGAGCAGCATTAACATCACTCTCCTGCTCTGTTGCAGAAGGCAACTGCGATAAAAATGGAGGTTTATGGATCTGGATAACTCAGAACAGAGTTGGATCCTACAAGTGAGCACAACACATCCCTTCAGAAACTTGAATTGCCCTTTAAAATTATTTTCTTAATCAGTTGAGTCCTCAAGTCTTTCTCTGTGTCCAGAGCAAATTGAACATCACAGCTGAATTTAACATAAAGACAAAATTAAGGAAGGAAATGTAGTGATGTAATTTATTACAGAAGAGCCTTATGACCGACCAAATAAAAAAAGATCTTCTCATAGAGACAGAATTTTGGTTGACTGTAGCCTTCTAAGCAAAGTTACTTTATTTTGGATTAAAGAAAAGCATTGGGAAAAAAAAAAAAGCAAAGTATTTTGAAAAATATATTGAAAAAATAAAGTATTCCTACAAAAATAGCACAAGTACGTATAAAATCCAGTGCTTCACTTCTGTTGTGTAAAATGGTCACTGCCCTGTAGGCATCTAGAATTTCCAAACTTCTGATCCCAGGGAAATAAACTCTTCTCTGCAATTTTTCTCATAACAACTTTATTTTGTCATAGGAGTTGACTGTATGTTAAATGGCTCCCTCTCAAAAAAAACCCAAAAAAACCTAAAAAAACCCCAAAACAAACAACAAAAATTTCTTTTTTCACAGTGTGCCTTTTTACCAGCTTTGTGGTGAGGGAAAGACAGGATCACTCACAGGCTGACTTCCCAGTTTGCCTTTTGTCCTAAACAGAAATATCTCGCCTGGTGTAGAGGAGCTGGGACCAGTGGGACCAGGCACATAGCCTGCCTTCATGTCATACCTTTTCTACACCTGCTGTGACAGAGCAGATAAATCCTTGTTCCTCACAAGCATTCTGCATTTTGGCTTGGGAAAGGCCGCTGCATTTTCAGTGGGAGAGAAGGCAGATAGGGAGAGCTGGTGCACTGCCCAGCTCCTCATGCAGAGCTGCAAGGCAGAGAGAAGTGAAACCGAAGTCTCAGAGATGATCAGCGAGCTCTTCTGAGCACTCCCTGGCTGTGGAAGTGCCCTGCTGCCAAAGCCAGGTGTGTTCAGGCCCAGAACTGCAGTTTTCTTCTGGAAAGAAAGGGGAGAAAATGAAAGGAGTTTGCATTTGACCACCAATCTAAGCAAAACTCAGTGCCACAGTGAACAAGGCCCCAAAACCCCACTTGCTTAAAAATAGGAATGACTAAAAAGAACATCCAGCATGGTGAGATGTTAAACACAACTTGCTTGTATCCTGCCCTCCCCCATTCACCAGTGCAGCGGCGCAGGATGCATGCAAAGGTGAGCCATGAGAAATCCTCAAAGTCATGAAGCAGGACTCCTGGAACACCTTGCTCAGATCCTGAAGCTGACAGTGCTTCTTACTGTTCCCTGCAGGACTCAGGTTTGTGCCAGCTGGTTTCTTTTCTACTTTGTTTGCCACCTTGAAAATTGTGTGGCTGGTTCGCGAACAGATTTGTCTCTGGTATCGCTTTTGCAACCACACAGCCTTAGATGGCCACTGGGGCTCCAGTGGTCTTGCATCTGTGAATGGGGGTGAGAAAATCAGTGTTCATGACTGTTACATCAGACAAAGAGTTGGATTTGGACCTTCTCTGGTGTGAATCAGAGAAGTAAATCAAAATGGCAGCTCCTCTTGTGTTAAAAACCCCACAGCTTAATGAAATCTTGTCTTTGCACAGCAGAAATGCTTCCTGTGTCTGGAGAACTACCTTAAGAGAGAGGCATTGAGAGTTCTGAGGTGCTAAGGAGCGAACTTCTGGGAATGCTCTGCACATGAAAACACTCCATGAATTTTATAAATGAGACTGACCTGTCATCCATCCATCAGGAGCCTTCATCGCTCCAAAATTTGAGCTGGTCCCTATCTTGTTTCATATAGAGGGGATCCTGATGAGCAAAAAAAGGTATGTTTGCTTCAAATGTTGTTTTTTGATAGAGAGCATGGGTTGTGAAGGTGCAGAAGGAAACACAGGAACTGCAATCGCTAACAAAGAAATGCAGATTTCCAAACCATCTCTGCTCAGCCTCGGGTGGGAGGTTTTGTTTCTGTGTTGGCTTGGAATTTGTAGTTGGTCTTTTCAAAAGATGATGACTGTGTTGAAAAATAATATTTAGCAACCACTGATAGACTGATTGAGGTTCTTTGGTAGGAGTTATTGGTTCTTTGAACAAGTTGTGAAAATGGGCCCTCACAGAAATACAACCATATCAAATTGTTGTGAGGTGCTCTTGTACCTTGCACTTGAGCCTTGCCAAGAGAGGTCAAAAATGTGCACGTACATTACTTAGATGTTGCCGGGGTTTTCCCCGCAGACTGAAAACACCTGCAAAGACAGGCAGGACAGGCAGAAGTCGGTATTTCAAAAGATGATGACTTTTAATGGAGTCTGGGTCGGAGCCACAGCTTTGATAATAACAGCACCGCGGCCAGCAAACGCCCTGAGCCTGATTTACAGCACCATCAGCAGGCGCTGCCTGTGCCTCTTGTGGAGGGGCTAAGGGAGGGCACAAAAAACCCCGGCGTGTTATCATGCCGCGCTTTGCACGGGCCTTGAGAACCGTGTCGGTGTGATCGAAGTGGGCGAGAGGAGCGGCTGGCAGCGATGCTCCGGGCCCCGAACCTGCGAGGCGCCGGCTGCGCTGCCCGGCCCGGCAGCGCCCGCAGCCTCGCTCCCTCCCCCCGGCATCCTTCCCGCTGGCCCCGGCATCCCTCCCGCTGCCCCTCGGTGAGAGCCCCGGGATGACCGGGGATGACCTCCGCTCCGCTCCGCCGGGCACGGCGCGGCTCCGCCCCGCGCGGGAGCGGCCGCGAGTTGTCCTGGCTGCCCTTTGGAGCTGGGAGTGCTCCGCTCCCGCCGCCATTGCTTCTTCCTCCTGAGCGTCCTTGCCGGGCAGGGCTGCGGCTCCCGCCGGAGGTGCCGGTGGACGGGTTTTAGGGAGCGATGACAACGGTGCAGAGAGAGGCGTTCGGGCGGATGCCCGCGGAGGAGGGAGGCGGAGAGGTGGAGAAGTTCATCTTACAGTCGGACAGCGTGAGAGTGGAGGTCCTGTCTTTTGGGTGCATCATCACCACTCTGGAGACAAAAGACAGGGATGGGCAATTTTCAGATATTGTCCTAGGATTTGACACTTTAGAAGGTGGGTGTTAATATGTTTCTTTGGAAAAAAAAAATTTAAAAAACCACAATCAGGGAATTTAACCAGCACTTATTGATTTATTGCCACACTGCGTGACCTGCTTGTAAGGCCCCCTCCCTCCCCCAAATCATGGGCTGAAGAGATACAGTTCCTGCTGCCTCTCCTGAGCTATGTTTCTTTGGAAGGATACTGGTGGCAGTGTGCCACTCTGTTGGGGCAGCTCTGAGACATTCCTTGACTGGCATTGACAGAAGCCTTTTCTTCTAATCTGAAAGAATACAAGATCCCATCAGGCTGTGTTGATCAAAGATGCGCACGCTAATGAGCGGTGTGTCCTGTGAAACGCTGGGACTGCAGTCACCTGTGTGGTCCTGGAGGGAAGCAGAGAGAGGCACCTCTGAGGCCACAGGCACTCCTGGAGACTGCCCATCCTGTCCCAGTGGTTCTGTTTAACCGTGTGCTGTTTCTCTGGCCAGGTTACATGGGCAAGCACCCGTACTTTGGTGCTGTCGTGGGCCGTGTTGCCAACAGGATTGCGAAGGGGAGGTTCAGCCTGGACGGGAAGGAGTATCAGCTGTTCCTCAACAACGGGCCCAACAGCCTGCACGGAGGAGCCAAGGGATTTGACAAGGTGAAAATCCCAGTGTCCTGCCAGCATACAGCCTGTGGGGTTGTGGCAAGAAGGTGTAATGTTTGCACCCCTGAACTCTGTAGCATTTTCTGGTGGTTACTGAGTCGAATCAGTCCAGAAAGTGCTATGAGTGCAGAAACAGGGGGAAGTGAGACAGATCCTGTGAGCTGCTGGGTTGGTTTTTCTTTGCCTGAGTTTGCAGGACTCACTTATGTCATCCTTGGATGCTGAGCAGAGGGTTGCTGTGCTTCCTCTGTGTGACTGAAGCCCTGAGCCTCATGAGCCCAGTTCTGACAGGGTTGTTCTGGGCAAGGTGCTGCTTCTGCAGAGCCTGGGCTGGGACACGGCAGTGAGGACCCAGCCTCAGGAGCAATGGAGGCTCCCCAGGCACCAGCTGCACCACCCTGGAGCGTGTCATGGAGCTGTGCCAGAGCCCAAAGGAACTTCCTGGGGAACAGTGGTCTGTCCTTGCAGACTCATTTCCGCCTGCAAGCTGTTACCTGCCCAAAGCTCCTCCCAGAGTCGGAAGGGCGTGAGTTTGCAGAAACTTATCATTGTTGTTTGCCTGTGACAGCACTCCCAAGTAAGGGGAGAGCAGGGTGGTGCTGCAGGTTCAGTCACTGCACTGCCCCCTTCTGTGCTGCTTTCATCCTGTGACAGCATCCCCCAGGCTCTCACTCTGACTCACAGCAGTGGGGGATTAGATCAGGCCTGCAAAATGCCCCAGGATCCAGGATCACTGTCTCTCCTTCCCAGCCCTCCCCTATGACCTCCTGAGATGAAACAACCTTTCCCTGGCCCCAGGGCACCCAACCTTTTCTATCTCTCTCTCCAACAGCTGCTGCTCAAGACAGATATTTGTGGTACAGGTAGTAAGAGCAGTGGAAGATCTCTTCTCTTGAAAGCCTTGCTAATAACCCTGCTTGATTGCAGAGCAGGCTGAGAAGTCTCTCTTTTCCTGAAGCCTTGGGCGTTGTTGGATCAAGTGCATTTGTAAGCAGCAAGTAGCTGATCCACCATTTACCCCAAAGAACACATGAATGTGCTGGTGCAGCTGCTTTCATGGGGTTAATGTTTTTGTGGGTTTTTTTTGGTTTTTTTTTTTGTTTTGTTTTTTTTTTGTGAAAGGAATCCAGGCTGATGGGACAAAAGCCAGGATGCCTGCAAAAAAAGTCACAGTGTGAACTGGCATCAGGTTGGGATAAAATGCTCCTCAGCAGCCTTAGAAAATAGGGAGTACTGGAGATGGCTTGGCTGTTGCACCCCTAAAGAGGACAATTTGGTTGGTTTAAAGTTTCTTTATACACCTTGACACCTGTGATCTGGAGCTGAAACATGCATTTCTTCATACCCAGGGCTTCCAGGCTGTCTTCTGCTTCTTCACCTTGCTTGCTGAAGGCTCACCAGCTTGCTGGGGACAAGGCTGTGACATCTCCCAGGCAGAGCTTTGTGTCCTCTGGCCCACAGGGCACACTTGGACACCTGCCCAAGACCCCCTCCAGCCAGGAAACAATCACTATGCAGAGACAGTGAGCCCCAACTGGTCAGCCCTAACAAAAAACACACACTGGCATTTGGCTGTGATTATCTTGGTCATTTTCTGAGCTTTCCCTGATCTTGCAGACATCAGTGCTGTGGTCAGCATACTGTCTGATGAGAGCAGCTTGCAGCTGCACTTACAGGGCAGCAGCGTGACCACACTGCTGGGAGACTTTCAAAAATAACTCTCTTATCTTAAAAAAAAAAAAATAGTGATACCTGTATGCTTCCTGGACTTTAATAGCTTTTTCTTCAAAGAACTTAAATACATACCCGTATTTAAAAAAATGCAGCATCCTTACAGCTGTGGGGGCTGCAGCCAAACTGCACACTGTGCAGGAGGGCCTGCTCTGCAGCCAGGTGTATTTGGTGCCCTCAGGTTCTGTATTTGGTGAAAATGATGGCTTTTCACCATGCCTCATGCTGGTGATCTCTGTGTAGGACACGAGAGGGATCAACTCAACAGCATCATCTGGCCCCTAAATCTGTCCACTTTGATTACACAGTAACTATTCCTTCGGGAAATGTGAAGCTCCAGAGAGTCTCTTGTTGCACATCCATCCTCTCAGCATGAGGCCCATGGCCAGGGCCAAACAGGCTGTCTGGGCAGCTGTGTACAGTGTGCTGGCTTGCTTCCCTTGCCAGCACGTTTGGCTCCAAGCTGAGCACTGGTCTCTGGCAGGGACAAGAACCAGAGAGGTCCCAGCTCTCTGCATGTGTCTGACAGCACATCTGGCACCATTTAACCCAAGCCCAGCCCCTGGGCAGGAGCTCCCAGTGTGTCCTTACACTGTCCTAGAAGCCAGCACCTGGTGAGCAGAGGGAAGGAGGGAAGCTTGTTGCACATGAGAAGATCCATGGAAAGGGGGATAAGTCCAGCTGCAGCGCAAAAATCAAACATGTGGAGTCTCAGGCATGGCATAACACAGGCTGGAACAGACCCCCCATCACACTTGCCTCGTTGCCAAATTGCCTTGTTTGTTTGGCTGCTCAGTGGAAAGCTGCTCCCTGCTGGTTGTCCTGGCTGACCCAGAGCAGGCTGGTGCTTGTGTTTTCTTTGGAAAGATGACTGAAAAAGCCATTGTTTCAGTACAACATCCCTTGAGTGCCTTCTGTCCCTGTTTTTAGCCCAACCTGGGGCAGGAGGGAAGGGCACCGTGTCCCCACTCCTGCCCTCCTCAAACCGTGCTCCTTGCAGGTTCTCTGGAGCCCCCAGGTGCTCCCGGATGGCGTTTGCTTCTTCCGGTGCAGCCCCAACGGCGAGGAAGGCTACCCTGGCTACCTCAAAGTCTGGGTGACCTACACCCTTAATGGCAAGGAGCTGGCCATCAACTACCAGGCCCTGGCCAGCAACACAACCCCCGTCAGCCTGACAAACCACTCATACTTCAACCTGGCAGGGCAGGTAAGTGTGGGGAGATGAGCCCTGTGGAGACACACTGTGCATGGGGAGAAAGCCTGGGGACCCATGGGATGATCGTTGGGACCAACGTGCTGCTCTGGGGACACTTCATGGTTTTGGGGACGCAGCAGTGAGGATTGTCTCTGTGCATCACGGACTGAATCACATGGACCTCAGCTGAGGACACGTTGTCTCAGTGCTTCTTGAACAGAGACATCCAGCTGAGCATGTTGGTTCTCCTTTTGTGTGGAACTGGGGACATTCTGTCTCTGCTGGTCCCTTGGGAAGATTATGGACAAGGTGCAGAGCTGGCATGCCCCAATGGTGGCCTGGCATTTCTTGGTTGTATTCTGTTCTTCACTCTGCATCTCTGACAGGGTGAAGCAGATTGAGATCAGGGCCTAGAGTGGCAGCACCAAAATACCCAAGTCAAAATGGGCAGAAGAAACATCATGGAAAGGGGATGTGAGATAGCCAGGATTGCAGAGTAGCTAGGTTGCAGCAGCAGGATGCAAAGGGCGCCCTCACACCTGTACAGGGTCTGGTCAACCACATGGACAGTGAATTGCAGCTGTGTTTTAATCTCACACAGTTTATAACTAGGCTTGGAGGAAAAGGATCTGAGAAATAAAGTGTTGCTGGGCAAAGCCACAGGACATTGCAGTCACACTTGGATGCGAGACAAAGGCCCTTAAAAGTGTTTGTGAGAGACAACCCAGCCCCTCTGAGCAGGAGCTGTGCCCAGGCTGCTGCCCTGAGAATGGCTGTGCAGTTGTTGCTGTACCCTCTGCTGGTGCTCCCAGAGGTGCAGTAACACCAACACCTGCAGTGTGCAACTCAGGCGTGTTCCAGAGGAACAGGAGACCTTTGGGCACAAAATTGCTGCTCAGATTAGGTAATGACCTGAGGGTTCAGCTTTGAGCCTGCTCCCCTTCCAGCCCAGCAGGTTCTCTGCCAGCATTCCTGAGGCTGTGGAAGAGGAGGAGGAGCACACCCCTGCAGCAATGCAGATGAGACAGGAGGATGGATTGCATCTCTCTGCTGCTGTGTGCTCAGTACCTAGCATGTTTTGGCTAGTCAGTCTGCAGGGAGGTAGTGCTCAGTGAGGTAAAAGTACACACTGATGGGCCCACCCCTGTGGGATTTACAGCTCCTAGGGTGAAGGTTTTTGCCTGTGCCAGTACCTTTGTCCTGTGCCCAAGGTCAAGGTGGAATGAGGGCCAGGAGGTGCTCCAGGCACTACCAGATCAGCTGGAGCAGCACTGTGGACTGTCACTTCACAGCTGTGCTTAGGGCTGCTTGAACAGTGGTTGCAACAGGAATGCCAGCATTTCCCATCCTCCTGCAGGGCTCCCGGGATGTCTATGACCACGAGATCTCCATTGAAGCAGATTCCTACCTGCCTGTGGACAACACCCAGATCCCTACTGGTGGGTGGTGCAGCGCTTGCAGCACCAAGTGGAAGTGATCTTTCTGAGCCATGTTGGTGGGTGTGGGCAGCAGCACTGCCTGGCAAGGGGGACACCCCAGCACCCAGGGACTCCAGGCACAGCAGGGCCCTCACCTTTGGGGGCAGTCCCACTGCACCTGAGCGGGGTGGGCAGAGCCAGGTGCTGGTAACTGGGTCCATCACCAGCCCCGGGGAGCAGGCAGGAGTAGCAGGAAATGGGGCCAGAGGCACATGGGATGTGAGGCTGTTACGTGTGTCCATCCAGGAGACAAGCTCCTTGTGCCACCTGGATGAGAGGATTCTCTGGTCCAGGTGGCTCCTGTTCAGCTTGGTGTGCCATGCTTGTGCACAAATAGGAAAAGAGTTTAAGGCCATACCCAACCCAGTGCCTGCTTCTCCGTGCTGCTTTCACCATGGAGCTGTTTCACATCTTGGTTGTGGCCAGCTTGCTACCCCTGCCTTTTGCAGTTCCTTCTTGAGTGGGTAGCCTTAGTCCTGGGGTGAAGATAAGATAAAGACCGACCCCTTGTGTGCAATGCCTGCTGTATTTTATGAAAGTCCCTGAATTTGAGTGGTTTCAATTTTTTTTCAAGGTGTTTATTCTGCCCTCCATGCAAAACCCCCTCACCTTTGGGTTGGGGTGACTGCTCTGCACTGTGTTTAGTATGTCCTGGGGTTGTTTGTGCTGCTTTACCACAGGACACTGTACGCCCACAGCAGGTCTTAACAAGGACAAGATAGAAAATGCGGATTTTGTACACATACAAACTTCTGTGCCTTTTCTTGCTCCTTGTCTGTGCTTTGTCCCTGCTAAGCACAGGAGTGTCCCCAGGAGCTGCCAGTTGTGCTGGGAGAAAAGGTAGGGTTTGCTGGCATGTGGGTGAGTGGCTGAGCCTGCTGTTCTCCTTGCTTAGGGGAGGTGGCCGCCGTGCAGGGCACTGGATTTGATCTCCGGCAGCCTGTGGAGCTGGGCAAGCACTTGCAGAAGTTTCATCTGTCTGGCTTCGACCACAACTTCTGCCTGCCTCAGGGGCAGGACCGACGCCTTGTGGCCAGGTAGGCTGGGACTTTGGCAGGAGCCTCCACCCCTGGAGGCAGGGAGTGCCCATTCAGCCGGTCCCGTTTCCTCCTCCACTGGCGTCTCCGCAGGGTTTTCCACCCGCCCACCGGAAGGACCATGGAGGTTCACACCACCCAGCCTGGCATCCAGTTTTATACCGGGAACAACCTGGATGGCTCCCTGAAGGGCAAAGGTGGTGCCACGTACCCCAAGCACTCGGCTTTCTGCCTGGAAACCCAGAACTGGCCCGATGCAGTTAACAAGGTGAGCTGTCCATTCCCCTCCCACAGGTTACTTGGGTCCTGTGCAGGATGTGCCCCCACCCTCCATGTTTCCGGGGCACTAAATGTAGAAACAATCTGGTTGTCAAGGGGACACTGCAGACTCCAGAAGAGAGGCAGGCACAGGTCACAGTGGCTTTAGACAGGGGTCAGTCAGTGCAGCAGGGACTGGCCCTGTGCAGCCCACTTTCCCAAAGGGGAAGGAGACTAGAGCAGATGACCCCAGTGGGGCCTTGCCACATCCTCTCATATCTGAATCATTCCTCACGGCCTGAATTCAACCAGCGGTAGGACTCAAGCACTCAGCCCGCTGGCAAGTGGTGGGTGGTTACACAGTGCTGCTGGAAATGGCTGGGGGGAGCTGTGGGAATATGCTTTGGGAAGAACAAAGGGATGCAGCCACGCTTTCTGGTCCCGTGGAATGTGCTCACAGTCTCTGATGTGCTGCTGCCTCTCCCCAGCCTCACTTCCCCAAGGTCCTTCTCCATCCGGGTGAGGAATACAACCACACCACGTGGCTCGTGTTCAGCACTGCTTGAGGAGAAGGGCTGCTGGCTCCCACCACTGAGAGAGGTAAGTGCCTCCAGCAGCTGAGCCAGAAATCCTGCCAGGTGCTGAACAGAGCTTTCCAACTACTCTGGGTCATGTATCCAATCTGGGAGCCTTTTTCCTCGTCTGTGGTTTTCACCTGTGGTTTCTGCTGGCTTTAACTCCTGTCACCACCTCTGCTGCTGTCTGATCTGTGCAAAGGTCTCACACTCTGTCCAGCCTCTCACTCCAGGCATTGAGTTTTGTTTTGCAGTAAAAATGCACTGAAAACACCTTGTTTAGGGACACAACATCACAGCTCCAACTACAGCAGGGGAATATCTGGTAATACACATGTGGAACATGTGGGAAGGCTGATGCTGTTGTGGTTGTTTGTTACGACATCTGCTACTTCCATCAAAGTGCTCTCTCTAAGTGATGTGCAGTGCTCATGCAGGATAGCTCTGAGGAGGACAGTGTGCTGGGATTGTCCCAGCTGCCTGCCCTGGGTCTTCTGGTAAACTCCTATGCTCTGCCTTGGTTGCTGAAGTGAAGTGGGCATACTCATTTAATCCTGAATATTAAACTGCAGGAGAAAACCCATCATCCTAACACTGCTTCCACATGAAATCTCAAAAACCCTGTATCAGGGAACTATCTGATGAAAACCTCGATGTTTCTGAGGCTCCAGAAAAATTGGCACAAGCCAGGGGATGACAGCAGCGTCCTATTAGGGAGCTGAGAGCCCACTCCCCAGGGAAACAGGTAGACAGTCCTGCCATCAGGCACCCATGTCCCACCATCTCCTGCCATGCTGCTGCACGAGGCCCTGCAGCACTTCACCACCTGCAGAGATGCAGGAATGCCCTTGTCCCCAGGGGAAGTGTCTGGCCATCTGGCTTGCAAATGTGGCAGCCCTGTCAGTCAGTTCTGCCACCCTGACAGGGAAAGAAGCACCCTGCTACTCTCCAGCCATGCACAGTAGTGGTCATATGGTCTGTGAGGGCTGGTGTCCCTTGGAAAACAAAGCCCACCAACAGGGAACACCAGGTTGCAAACCAGGGGAACCCCATTTTCCCTGAGAGCGGGGTTTGCCCACCACAGTGACCTCAGGTACACCTCCCTTGCCCCCACCCCCAGCCAGCCTGTGTGGGGTGTGCACACCCGGCACGGGGGCACAGCAGCACCAGTCCCACAACACACCCCTGTGTTAGGGGATCTTTTCCAACTGCTCATTTCTTGTGGCGAAATCCCACCAAACTCAGGCCAGAGCTCAGTTTTGGACAGCACAGCTGCACAGAAGCACAGATGCCACCTTTGTCACTGCTGCCCCTGTGCACCTTACAAGTGCTGGCTGTCCTTCGGCCTGGCTGTCCGCACCAGCACAGCCCTGCTTCTTGCTCAGGTGCTCACATCTGGGTTTAGAGGAACCCCAGCCCCCCTAGAGAAACCTCAGGCTCTTCTGCTCTATCTTCCAGTGTCTCTGGGTACTGAAAAACAGGTACCAGTAGAGCTGTTGTGTCAGTCTGCAGGTTTATTGTGGAGCAGGTTTGCCTTGAAAGTACAGAAAAGAAAAGGCGATGAAATTCCAGAGCAGTGGCTTACGTGTGCCTCTCACCCAGTACACAATGCACAACCAGTAAAATATTCCAAACACGTAGCACAGGCTTCAGGCATTTGGGCTAAACCACTGCAAGGAAACATTTGTGTCAGCCCTGCTCTCCCACTGTGGCAGCAGTAGGCTTTGGTGAGCGTGGCCAGAATCCGCCTGGAACACCAATGGCCATGGTGAGCCCCAGCAAGGATCCAGGCACAGCGAGGACCAGGCTTAAAGGCCAGAGGATGCTGCAGCAGAACAGCACCTTCAGCATCTGGACTGTTGACTCACACACTGGAAAAGCTCAGTGTAGTCATTATTTACAGGAAATCTGTTTCTTGGAAACCATGCCTGATCCCACGTGTAACAAAGTTCATCTTGTAATTTTATTTAAGCTGTTCTGCTGTGGTTTACACAGGGGAAGCAAACTGCCATGATTTCAAACTTCGCAAACTTTCATTGGAAGCCCAAACAGGCCTTGCTTTCCATTTCAGTGCTTACTTGCTGCTGAAACTGGCCTTTATTTCTGCTAGATAGCCAATCCCAGCAAAAAGATTTTCTCCCCTCTTTTCTCCCCTCTGCCTATCACTTTTTTGTTCACAACATTGTTGCCAGTCCCTTGCTGAGATCTGTGGTGAAGTGCTTTATCACGCAATTCCTTCATACAGAGTCAGGACAATTTGACACACCTATACACAAATAATGACTCCTGCAGGTTGTGTATTTGCTGTCAGAAACTGGCATCATTCAACAAAGCCATCTCCAGGATTTGGGCTGCTTTACAACCATACAACGAGTTTCTGCAAAGCAGGTTAGAACTCCTGAGGGCAGCTGAGAATCTTTCATTTTAAGGATCTTCCCTCAGAAAAGGAAAACACACCCTGAGATATTTTTAAAAAGTTTTCTTTATATCAATAGCCTAAGGAACTAAAAAATGCAACAAGGGAAAGAAGCAATTACCAAGTTATTAATGATTTCTATTTCCTTTAGAGGTAAAGCAGGTAATTTTCTGCAGACGTTATTTGCTTGAAAGATGTTTTTGGAGGGAAGTTCATCCTTAGATTTTGGGGGCATTTGGTATCAACAGTCAAATATCAGAGAATGAGCTTTGCAGAATAAGCAGATCAGGCAGAAAAATGAATGCCCAATAAATATCAATGAATGAAAAGGGCATATGCAAATTTTTTCCATCTGCAGACAGAGATGGATTTTTAATTCCATTTCAAAGAGAGCAGGAACTGATCCTTTCACTGAAGACCATTCAATGGTAGATGTGAGAAGTGACTACCTTGAGAAGACATCAGCAGGGATTAGTGAGTCCCATTTTAGACATTTTTCATCCACGTTACATGGCACACAGCTAAAATTACCCAAACGTTAACAGAAGCAGCAGGGTTACTACAGAGAAGTTTTAGTTAAAAATACACGTTTTATTTCAATGTGCCAATAAAAAAGTTCCACATTTTCATATCACAGGAAGTTAATTAAAACAATAAAAAGAGACCTGTGCTAGTCTATTGGTGTGACTAACTCAGAAGACCCAGATCATGCCAAATTTTAGTTGATATACTCTTCTATCTACATTCTTACATTTACAAAGACACCACAAAATCCCTTATAATAATGTAAGCAAAATAACTTTCTTCCTAAAAGATTAACTTCATAACTTTAATCCATTCTTTCAGGACTTGCACTTCGTTGAGGGCTTCCTGATGGTGAACGGCTGAAAGGAAAAGAATCCACAATTAACTTTTCAGTAGTTGCTTGCGAATCAGAAATACAGGGAAACAGGAGTATACCCAGATTTTGGCTCTCTTTAAGCACTGTTTTTTAATTAAATAACCAATCAATATTGACAAAAGTTAACAGGTTGATGATCTGGAAATAACACTTTTCTTCTTTACTGTCATTTTTAAAATGAGGTCACTGTAAGGCCATCTAAAGGGTATTACTTATAGTGACCTCCAAAGGGGCGAGATATTTCTTCACTGTTCTGATACAGCAGCTTGTCAAAACAGATCATGGTGCTCACTCAGCATTTATGAGCCCTTATTCGTGCCCTTGTGATTGTTTGACACTAAAGCTGTAAAAATGAACCACTAAAGAATTCTAATTAGGAAAAAACGCTGCTGATTCTGTCACTACATATTCTACACATAACTGTGCATATACATAGAGAGAGAAAACTACTTACTGACTTACTGGGGAAAAAAATAATCTAACAGCAGTGAACATAACAGGCCTGATTTTCCATTCCTGACTGCTGTGCCAGGTTACTCTACTCTACCTTCTCCAATGTCAGTGTAGCTTTTAATGAGACTGAGAGCTGATTTCCTACATTTACTCTACGCTTTAAGCTCATCAGTCTCTGTGCAATAAAACTGTCAGTGAAGCAAAAGGAACAGGGGAGCAAAGACAAGACTCTGCTACATAACCCCGAGCATTCATTGCCACATTCGCATGTTACCATATAGAAAGGCACAACCACAACATTATTGCTGTGAAAGAGATCTCAGCAGAATACCTTTCCAGCACTCTCCTACAAGCAGCAGTCAAACTCCTCAGCAGAGATCAGTGCAGACACTGAAATGCCAGCTCTATGGAGTCTATGCTATCAGAAGGGAGACCAAGGTAACGTACCTTCTCTTTGGAGACGGCGAGCGCGACTTCGACCGGCTGCCAAAACACAACAGCATCATTCAGCTTAAATGTCAAATGCAACTTCTATGTTTAGAAAACCCCCCAACCTATCAGAAAGTAAATTATAGGAATCTAGCCAGAAGGTCTTTCCAATGGTAGTTTTCAGATCAATTTTTATTCTGTCAGGGATTCTCCATTCATTTAGCATGGAGATGCATTTTAAGCAACTTCCTTCAGTAGATAAACAGAAAAACAAGGGGTGCTACTAAGGTGAGGCTTTGAGAAAAGCAACATCACCAGGTTTGTGTTTTATGAAAAGCATTAAGTAAGCTCAAGCTCTTTATCTGATGGATAGAACAATTTAATGGAACTGAGCACAAAGGCACAAAAATGTTGGAAACTATGGAGAGTTAATGAAAACTGAGACAGGTAAGGAACACATTCCAAAGAGCTGCGGAGGAAATGTTATCATTTCTGTCACATCACAAAGAGATTAGCTGGGGACCCACGTTTGGGGGATATTTTTCTAAAGGACCCAGGCTCTGTTAATCAAGCAAACCTAAATCTGAGATGCTACAGCAGGCTCTGTGTGTGCGTGCTCACCTCTTAGCCGGCGAGCCAGACTTTGATCTGCCATGAGACCTAGACCTGCAAGAAGAAACACAGCTCAGCAGGGAAACTGAGGGCATGCAGGTTCCCACATTTGGGACAGCAGGATTCCCGCTCAGTGGATGAGCACTGACATGATGAATACACAGAATCCTGCAAGTTTCCAGGGTTTTGCCTGTTAAGTTTCCAAAGAAGTCTTTTGCACACGGATGCTGCGCACATGTTGCTCTGTACTTTGGTCCCTAGCTGATGACCAGTGTGTGCTGAGGCAGGTGGCAGGAACACAGGAACAACCCAAATCCTGACCAGTATTTTCACAGAGCTAATAAAAAGCCATGCTTTAAACTTGCAGGTTTTATTAGACTTGAGCAACATCGCCACTGCAGCTGCACACAGCTCATTCCTACAAGTATCTTCTCTCTGAAGTTCATCTTATATATCCACTTGCTTCAAGTTTTCTTCACATTTGAACTTAATCCTTATGAAAAAAATGTGGATAACGTCCACCTTTGAGACTGCTGTGCCACAGGAACACTAATACTGCCTGAAAGCCTCACTGAAATTTTGAGGTCCCCCAAGAAAGTGTTCTACACCCCACATCCAAGGCTTTCCACAACAACTTCCAGAAGTGTGTTGTGACACTGTCAAACCAGCAAATGTCATGTACTCATTTAGTCTGTCTCCCTCATGAACCCAGAGCCTGTCTCTGGGTGCAATGCATTCCTTGGACTCTTCTGTAAAGAAATAATCTTTCAATTGCATAAGCACAATTCTTTTGCCACTTCTGTCTAGTTGTACATCTGTAACTTCCTATGCCTCAGTCACTTAATCCCTACTTACAATAGAAAGTGTCACACCATGGTCTGGAATTGTCACTACAAGTATCCTTTACCCTGCAGGAAACCAGCCTGGTACCAAAAAGAGGAATCAATGGTGGCAGAATCAAGATGTTTTCCTCTTTGAGAGTCTGCTGGCTGTAGCTGTTTCCTGCTCAGCACTGACAGTGGACAGTGATAAGCCAGGATTAAATCATGCTGGAACAACCTAAGATTCAACATGGATAACCACAGGTGTGCCAAGTCAGAGGAAGGCACTGCTCTAATGCCTTGGGCAACCTTCCTCTCTCTTTACCAGCTTCTGGACTATGTGTGTGTGTTTCGGCTCTTAATTAAGCCATCTGGGCTTCATCTCTCCTTTCCCTTAAAACTCCCATCCTTGCTTGCTGTCCACCCTCAGAAGATGCCTGTGGCATTTTCAGCTGTGGGTTTTTCCACCTGCTCCCTTTAGCTGCAGCTATCCTGTGTTTTCCTGTGTTTCTTCACGTTTGACTGTTCCTTGTTTCAAAGGGCAGCCATTAAAACCAGCGCAGCAGGCACAGGGCTGGGCCATAAGCAATTCCATATCCAGAGCAGAATTTCCACTTGCTCTTGTTGAGGACACCCAGTCAGCCCTGCTGCCAGGACAAGGCTGCATGAAGCACAGGCTGCACTTACTTACTATCAAGCATAGTTTAAGGGAACAAATAGCATCCTGTCTTCCTTTAAAAGCTGACTGTTACTCTTGTGACAGGTTTATTGGTACAAAATAATTCTGACTGGTGTTTATCCCAAATTAAAATCAGCTCCTGCAGATTGACACTGATATTCAACAGAGCTGGAACTGCAGCTGTAACACTCAGGACAGCAGCAAGCCCTTCAAGACTTGCCTGGCAGACAATAAGGCATTAACACACTACTGGAAGGGCATCCTGCTTTATCTGAAAGATAATGGGAACAATCCACAATCTTGTGTGTGCTACACAAAGAAACTTTTGAGATAATTCTACATTTGTTAGCTGTTAATGCAACCTGATCAAACCAGGATTTGTGATGACTATGGGGACCTAGGTGTTAGTGGTGTGCAAAAGAATTCAAAGAGGAAGAAAAATCTTCTGCACTGCTTTTTAAAACTACAGACTCCTAAGTTAGGGGAGGGAAAACACATCTTTTTCTGGAGAAAGTGTTAACAGTTGTTAGAGAGTCTAAGCAGGCATTTAAGCAACTTTTACCAACTGTCTACAGTCACATACCTGCTTCGGGGCCATGTAACAGATCTGGATCTAGACCTGGATCTTGATCTAGACCTGAAATTTAAAAAATTCAGATAAATTAAAAGGAAGTAAACTCAAGCAGAAGTGATGACAATTATAGCACTATATAAATTAATGTTAAATGTGAACTTAAGATCTACGTGACCATAGACCTACATGACCACTACATATTTTAGACAAAGAAACTGAATCATGGGAGATGCCACTGTCTCAAGGTAAGGTCTCAAAACTCATCAGCATGCCTATGAAGTTAACTAGGATTAACAGAAACTTTTTAAAGCACGATGACTTCTAGAGGTCAGCAACTTTTAAAATCTGCAATCCAATGCCTTTTGTAATCTAGTTAAAATAAGAAAACGGTAACAAAAACAAATCACACAACCTTTAAAAATGAGTACTAATTACCTCGATCTCTTCAAGGAACCCGACCGGGAGCGGCGAGGAGACACGGACCTAGACCTACGAGGAGACACGGACCTGGATCTACGATAGGAAGCTGACCTGGACCTGCAAGGAAAGCAATTCCAAGAGTTGCTCGAGTGGAGCTTTTTCTGGGCAAAAGAAGGCAACAGGAATAAAAGACAAACTCAAACACACCTCCTACCACGGCTGCGGCTGCGTGACCGGGAATACCTTCTTCCTCGGGACCTCGAGCGCGACCTAGACCGGGACCTGGGGTTAGGTTAGAAAAAAACAGGTATCAGCAGACAGCTGCAGCAACCAGCGCATCTGAGGCCCTGCTGAAGTCAAAACTTTTTTTTCAGACAACTAAAGATCTAGCATCTGTCAGTTGGAAAAATGTCTGGGCCTACTTGTCTTGAGCATTTTTACTACCTAGAAAAATGTTAAAGCTGAATTACATTGCAGAATTACATTAGAATAGAAAACACTGTAATGCGTATTTAAAATAAACCTTGCAAGTTTGCAGGTCGACCCTCTTTGGCCCAAGGTCTAGCAGATCTAGACGATCTAGAAGTATCTATAGGCGAGCGCTGCATCTAGGTAGGTGTTCTCTTCAATCTAACGACGATCAAACTGACAGCCCAATGAGCCAGGGTGAGGCTTGATTGACGCAAGAAGATTTTTCTAGGTGGGAATGTGGTCAATCTGGTGTTCCTCTTTCTAAACCGGAGGGGGGCCCCAATTGAAAGCCAAATTTACTGTTACGGCGGTCACCGTCTCAAATTTTCTGCCCTTATAGAATAAGGTGAAGCTACGTGTAGATGGCTCGAGGGGATCTGGCCTCTTATGCTGATCACCTCAAGGTCTAGGAGGATCTTAAGTGTCGGATTTGCAAGGCGCCTCAGCATGAAATCTTAAGGCTCGTGACATTCTGAATCAAGGCGACTGACTCAAACGAAGAAACCTGAAAGGTTTTGACCAGGTTGATTATTAAGATATTAACATTTGATAGAAATAGCAACAAATTGTAATATACACCTATACATTTATTCTAGCGTTAAAGTTTAAAGAAAACCGGTGTAACATCGTGTTCTTTGCTAACAAGAACTACACAAAAGCGAGCTGGTGAAGCAACGCGGCCGCCCCGGCCCCGCACGTACCTGCTCCTCCTTCGCCGGCTATAGCGGTGGCAGTCATAGGCATAGTGGCCTTTCTCACCGCACTCGTAGCATCTGTCGTTGGGGTCGAAGGGGCGCCGGGCGGGGGGCCGGTCGTAGCGGGAGCGGCGCGGCATCCCTGTGGATACTTCCACTCTGACCCTGGAGCCGCATATCACCCTGCAACGAGTCCACGCAGGCTCCGGGTTAAACCTCGCAGTCTGTGACAAAACTACGAAAGCACAGGGACCAGAGAGACAAACTCCGATTCCCTTCGGCAGGTTCGGCAAACACGCGAAATGGACACGTACTTCCCGTCAAGCCCGCGGACAGCATCTTCAGCATCCCGGGGGTCTTCGAACTCCACGAAGGCGAACCCCGGCGGGTTTCTGGCGATCCACACGGTTCTCAGCGGCCCGTAGTAGCTGAAGGCTCTCTCCAGCTCGCCTTTGCCGGCGCCCGTGCCCAGGTTCCCCACGTACACCTTGGTCTCTGCGGGAGCGGACCGGGCTCAGAGCGGGGCCGGGAGCGGCCGCGGGCTCAGCCCCGCCCCGCTCTCTCCCGGCCGCCGCCATCTTGTCCGCGCGGCCCTTCCC